>JAPMUY010005303.1:0-207500 GCA_026901105.3 Galaxias olidus | reverse complement strand
CTGGCCATCAACGCCGACTTCTCCCAGGTACCAAGGAGCACACAACACACACACACACACACACACACACACGCACGCACAATTGTATCTACAATTCTATATAAGCTGAATGGATTGATTTAGCTGCTCCCTAAAGCAGTTGAAATGACACTCACCAACAAAATGGCCACCGGTGAATGGCTCCGTGTCTCTACCTCTCACTCTCTTGTGTCTCCGTTCCCTCCATCCTCCGTCTCCCTCAGCTTCCAGACATCAGTCCACAGTTGGCCATCGTGGAGGAGCTCCTGAGGACAGACCTGAGCAACATCGTCCAGAGGGTCAGTCTCTATCGCTCCACCTGCTCTCTCTCTCTCTCTCTCCATCTCCATCACGTTACCAGTAAATCAACTATGTGCTTCACTTTCTTTCTCTCGCGTTCTCTTTTTTATGTTATTCTCTCCTTCCTATTCCTCCCTCTTTCTATTATTCTTTCTATCTCTCTCTTTCTCTTTTCGATTTTGTGTTTTCCTTCAGGGATACTCGTCGTTCAACGACACACCAAAGCTGGTCCAAGAGCAGACGAAAAACATAGTGTCAGGTACGGGGAGTTTGTACACCCTTTTACATTTGATTAGTGTAGTATGACAGCTCTGTTTAGATAAAAATGTCGGCTCTTTCGCCATCACATTCTGGGGATGGTTCACCTGCCATTCGGACCGAGTTTTTAAAACAATTGTGTGTGTGAATGAGTGTGTTTGTGTGTGTGTGTGTTTTGGTGTGTGCACATCTGCTTACGCCTGAGAGCAGACCTGCTCGTGAGGTTTTCTGACACAGTCTTGGTCACTCTCACCTTTTCACACTCTTCCTCTCTTCTGCTCTGCATGCTTGTGGATCAACTCACAGCTCTGCCTCGTAAGTCCTCTGAGTCATTCTCTCCCAGTACAGCAGTCTCCTAGTCAGTCTGTCTCACTCCCTCTATCTCAGTCAGTCTGTCTCACTCCCTCTATCCCAGTCAGTCTATCTCAGTCAGTCTGTCTCACTCCCTCTGTCTCAGTTATTCTGTCTCACTCCCTCTGTCTCACTCCCTCTATCTCAGTCAGTTTGTCTCAGTCCCTCTATCCCAGTCAGTCTATTTCAGTTAGTCTGTCTCACTCCCTCTGTCACAGTCCCTCAATCTCTGTCAGTCTGTCTCACTCCCTCAATCTCTGTCAGTCTGTCTCACTCCCTCTGTCACAGTCCCTCTATCAGTCAGTCTATCACAGTCTCCCTGTCACTGTCAGTCTGTCACAGTCAGTCTGTCACAGTCCCCCTATCTGATCAGTCTGCCTCAGTCAGTCTTTCCAACTCTCTTTGTCACATATTTCATTTTATGGTGGGGTTAAGAATAGTCCTTCTTCTTTGTAGAAGAGCCAAGTTGTCACCAGCTTCTTGCTATGCTGTGAGCCACTGTGTTGTTGATGTGGTGGTCACGTGCCGCCATAGATAGTACACACTCAGAACTAATACAGGACAGTTAGTTGGTCCATTCAAAAACCCATCTATGTAGAACTGTTCTCACTTTGAAAACACCTATTCTGACAATGCAGTGATGTGTGTGTAGGGGTGAAGGGCATGCTGGATAAGATTGGCATGGAGATCATTGGCTTCTCCAAGATGTTTCCCATCGAGTCGTCCCTGGTCAACTTCACCATCTTCCTGAACAAGGGCCAGAAGAATATCGAGGCCTACTACCCCCAGGTCGACCAGATAGACTTCTACAGGTCTGGGCCCCTGTGTGTGTATGTGTGTGTGTGTGTGTCTCACTGTCTTACTGTTTGGCAGCGTGTGTTTGTTCGTTCATATGTGTTGTATTTGTGGGACTGGCGGCTCGCGTCCGAGTGCAAGAACGTGAAGAGTGCACGTTGAAGCATTTTGGAGGCGGTTTGGCGACAGAGTAGTGTTGTGTGTATAACAGTGTGCGTGTGTGCGTGTGTGTGTGTGTTGCAGGTGGATCGGCTGCGTCTGCATACTGTGCACTCTGGTGCTCATCCTGGCATTCAACGCCCTGGGCCTGCTGTGTGGCACCTGTGGCTACGACAAGCAGGCCACGCCCACCACCCGCGGCTGTCTCTCCAACACCGGGGGCAACCTGCTCATGGCGTGAGTCACCGGGGCGACGGCCGCCATGCCGACACCGTGCACGTGCCAGTTCCAGGGAGCAAAGGGGGGGGGGGGGGGACAAAGAAGGAGAAAGTCACGCGAGATTAGGATTCAGTCACACACAAAAAAAGAAAGGGAGGCCCGAGATACATGCAACATGAAACGTTCAATACGTCCACCAAAACAAGGTTACAGTCACATTGAAGTCGAAACGTTAACCCTGTGGGTGTGCACCGGAACCTGCAACAGGAGAGGCCTCGCTTGGCGGTGCCGACGAGATGCTGTCTACGCTCATCAGAGGGAGGGGGAGATCTGACTGCGTTTGTTTTGCTCTCTCTGTCTCCACCAGAGGGGTGGGCTTCAGCTTCCTGTTTGGCTGGGTGCTGATGGCAGTGGTGGCCACCACGTTCACCGTGGGGGGCAACGTGGAGAAGATGGTGTGCGAGCCGCTCGCCAACCTGCAACTGTTCAAGGTGTGCGCGCGCACACACACACACAAACACAGACAGACGAGTGACAGACAAATGTGCGTAAGCGCTTCGTCGGTCCATCTGGCCCTCCTCACACTGCCACATTCTAGTCCTCTTCAAGCTCTTTCTGCACCCCCCGCACCCCCCTCTTTTACTGCCCTCTTCACCCACTCCCCCACCCCCCAAAATCCTCTCTCACTCATTCTCTCGAAGTTTTTGTTGGCAAGTCGTCAGCAACACTACGGGTCTGTGTGCTCAAGGAGTGTGTGGTCACGTGTGTTTGTTTATGTGTGTGTTTGTGTGTGCGGTGTCGAAGATTTAGGCTGAATAGGATTTTGGTTTTAATACTACCTTTGATACTAAACAGACCTTGCATTCAAGTAAAGTTGATCTTGTTGCCGGTTTATGTGAAACTGCTTTGCCAACTCTGCTTGGTTTGATATCTTTGTGTGTGTCTATGTGTGTGTGTCTGTGTGTGTGTCTGTGTGTGTGTCTGTGTGTGTGTGTGTGTGTGTGTGTGCGCGCGCGTGTGTGTGTGTGTGTGTGTGTGTGTGTGTGTGTGTGTGTGTGTGTGTGTGTGTGTGTGTATGCAGATCATAGACACCCCCTACATGGTGCATCCTGCTAAGAAGCACTTCCTCCCTGGAATGCTGTTTCAGAACCCCAACATTGACCTGACAGTAGGGAGCATGTACAGGTAATACATGTTCAGCACTTCGCAAAGACTTTTATCCTACGAGACCTACAATGAGATCACAGGGACAGCCCCCTGGACCCATTAAGAATTAAGTGTCATGTTCAAAGCCACACACACACACACACACACACACACACAAACATACACAAATGGACAGACCTGCATGCCAACAGATGCGTCCAGTCCCGTTCACAAAATAACACACCATCACACGCTCACATTCAAATCGATCAGGACGTTCCTGCACACTGATTCACATGCTTGTTAGTTTGGACCATTGCTTTGCATCACATACAGAGGATGAGTGTGTGTGTGTGAGTGTGTGTGCGTGTGTGTGTGTGTGTGTGTGTGTGTGTGTGTGTGTGTGTGTGTGTGTGTGTGTGTGACCATGCGTGTGTGTGTCCTTCTCCTAGGGACTGCTTTGAGAACAACGGTCTATACCACGCCCTCCAACTGGAGACCATGTTCAACATCAACTCCTTCCTCAACAGGACCGTGGTAAGTGGGGTTGTTTGTGTCGTTGTATAGGTCTGCCTAAATGGTGACCTACTGTACCTACTCTGTGTCTGTGTGTGTGTGTGTGTGTGTCTTCCAGTACAACAAGGACCTGGCCAATGTGTTTGACGGCGTGAAGATTGACCTGCAGGACATCCAGCTGCTGGAGCCAGAAGGGAAGGACAACCTCATCAACTTTGCCAACACTGGACTTGGAGAGATCGACTACACGGCGTACCTTACTGAGGTAACCTCACAATGTGTGCGTGCGTGCGTGCGTGCGTGCGTGTGTGCGTGCGTGTGTGCGCGGGATGGCGGGTCAGCATGTGTGTCTGTGCAATCGTAGGGTTATCTTTGTCCTTATTTGTGTGGTGCGTGCGTGTGTTGTGTGTGTGTGCGCGTTCAGGTCAACAAGGGGGTGACTATGGAGGATCTGCTGTCCTTCTCCAACGAGCTGGATGCCAAGGCTGACCAGCTGGTGAGTGCCGGCCCTCACCCTCTGCATCCCTGGGATCTGTCTGAATCCCCCACAACCCCCCTTCACGCACCCTTTCACAAACATTAGCCCTGTACATGTGTATGTGGTGAGGGAGGATTATAGTGGGATTGTAAGTGATAGATTGTGTGTGTGTGTGTGTGTGTGTGTGTGTGTGTGTGTGTGTGTGTGTGTGTGTGTGTGTGTGTGTGTGTGTGCGCGTATGTTTGTGTGCGACTCCACTAAAAATACACAGACAGTCTCTCTCTCTCTCTCTCCGGCTAAATCCGTTCCTTGCTCGTTCGTCTGTCGGGCATGGCGGTTGGAACAGGCTTACCTTTCAGTCCACGCGCACATACACACCCACGCTCTTGGAATGTGTGGTCACTACAGGCCATTTGAAGATTGCAGCCAGGCCGGGAGACGTGTGTGTGTGTGTGTGTGTGTGTGTGTGTGTGTGTTTGTATGTGCTTTCATACACACGTGTGTGTAAGTGTTTGTGTGTGTTTGTGTGAGTGGCAAGGGGAACAGTTACATATCTGTACTATTTCACTAAATAAAACAGGAGCCCTGTCCTTGTTTTAAAAGTAATCTTACGTTAACTTGGACAGAAAAAGGGTTAATGAAGCGACCCCTCTGCGAAGCTAGTTCAGGCAGGCAGCTCAGACAACAGCTATTATCTACATCATGCAATCAACCAGTCGCATGCGCTCATTAGTTTAGTCAGTTTACTTAGTTCACTCACCACCATGGCGCCTACAAACACTCCAGTGCTCAATGCGGCACCACACTGGCTCCTACAGCTGCACCAATGCTCACTGCTGCATACACACCAATCTCCTGCCTGCTGCTTGGCACCCACCTCCACAGCGTTCTCCACATTCTGAGGGTCTGTTGTTCAGTGTCTGTCAGGAGGTATCTGCAGATGTCTGCTCCCCACCCATCATTTGATTTGATTTGATTTACCCATCGTTTCGCTGGACTGTTTAATATCACCTTGTACAGGGAATTCATTCAGAGCAGCAGACCCTTAACTGCAACTTTCAATGCATTACCATGTTATTGCCATAAACAGTTAGACCATGCGGTTATGCCATAAGTTGCACGGACTTAACTGTACTGAATCTTAGCGTGAGTGTTTTCTCGTCCTCGTAGCCTCGAGGGGCTCTGGAGAACGCGCTGAAGGGCCATGCCAGCAGCATTCGACAGATCCACAGAGAACAAGTGGTGCCTATGGAGCAGGCCATGGTAAGACACACACACACACACACACACACACACACACACACACGCGCGCACGACATACACAACATTCACACACTTGGAGTGATTACACAACAATCATTCTAAACTCTTGTAACCGCTCTTGTACACACGCGAACACCTACACACCTGTATGCTAATACATACTCATCATTGAAAACACACTGTACAGTTACTGCCATGCACTGAAACACACACCCAAACAGAATTGAAAATGATAGACTTGTACAGAACCATGATCACACACCCTCCTCCTCAAATCACTTTCTCTCTCCCTTTCTCACTCTCCTAAAATGATGGATAGAAATATGTCAGAGCGAGGGTAAGCTTTCTGCATGTTCTCCCCTGTGGCCGCGCTGTGGCGTGTTTGTTTGTCGTACCATGTGTCGTGGACGTGGTGAAAATGGTGGTGTTTTTTTTTCCATGTTTGTCGACGTGCCCGTTTGCAGTGTTTATCTGGCAGTGGGTTGATCTGGCAGTGTGTGGATCCATTTTGAGTGTGCTAACTGGGTTTTTTATCTATTGCACAGAGTTCCCTCAGCCAAAGTGTGAAGCTACTGCAGAGGACATCCAGTGACCTGCCGGTGAGAAAAGACACGTGACACACACACACACACACACAGAGACACACACACACACACACACACAGAGACACACACACACAGAGACACACACACGGAGACACACACACGGAGACACACACACACACACACACACACACACACAGACCCACACACACACACAGACACACACACACACACACACAGACACACACACACAGACAGACCCACACACACACACAGAGAGACACACACACGGACCCACACACTGAGACAGCAATTCTAACCAAGCCGTGTTTCTGCCTCTCAGGTCAAGGTCACCAATATCCTCAGGGCCATTGATGCAGCCGAGTACCTCATTACCCACAACGCTTCGCACGTGGTCAAGCAGGTAGTGACCTCACTGCGACTCAGGGGTTCTTAGCATAGCGCGCTAGCTAGGCCTGTCCATACCCACAGCGGTCTTTGTCTGTTGGTCTTTAGGAAACCAATGCGTACATGCAGAGCCTGGTGGGCTACTTCAAGCAGTACACAGACTGGGTCAAGAACTCGGTACGTACCTCACAGAGACACCCCGGACGTTTGGAAGGCAGACTGCCTTTTTCTAACATTGGCGTTTGTATATGGGAAAGTTTCAAATGTGCTGCCAACTGGTTCATGTGTGGGGGTCTGTGTGTGTTCCATTGACCAGCTGACTGCCGAGGTCGCCCAGTGCAAGCCCATCAGTAACCTGGTGGACACCATGGAGATTGTAGCCTGTAGCTTCATCGTGGACTCAGTGGTAAGACTAAACTCACAGTGTGTGTGTGTGTGTGTGTGTGTGAGTGTGTGTGTGAGTGTCCTAGCGTTAGTGACTGAGTAAGGTTTGTGGTACTGTGCGTGTGTGTTTGTTTGCATTGTTTTACTGTGTGCAGAGTCTATTTCATTGGTGCAGATTATGGCCTGCAGATGGAGTGTTCTGAAACCTGAGGCTGGTTCTCAAACCCTGGGCACTGCGCCCGTGTCCGTGTGTGTGTGTGTGTGTGTGTGTGTGTGTGTGTGTGTGTGTGTGTGTGTGTGTGTGTGTGTGTGTGTGTGTGTGGAGTGCCTGGGCTTCAATGGGCACAGAGACAAATGGCTCTTTGAGCTTTAGAGAGACTGTGGGGAGGGGGTTGTGTGTGTGTGTGTGTGTGTGTGTGTGTGTGTGTGTGTGTGTGTGTGTGTGTGTGTCCTGAGGCTATGAAGCATGTTGCATGTTACCGGTACTATACAGTTTGTTTTCACACACACATCCTTACTCACACATGCACACACACACACACACACACACACACACCGAACAGGTTCCTCACTGTTCACACCCAGACCCCCAGGGGCTTGGACGGGAAAAGGTGCGTGCGCGCGTGCGTGCGTGCGTGCGTGCGTGCGTGCGTGCGTGCGTGCGTGTGTGTGTGTGTGTGTGTGATTTAATGACTAGTCAGACAGGGTACAGACTGTGGTCAATATAAATGGGGGGTTTTATGCTGTTGCTGAGTCTACTGCCAGCGGGGGCCGTGTGTCAACGTGTGTCCGTGCTCGTGTACATACGTGTGTGCGTGTGGCTCTCCAGAGGTTTGCATGCGTACAGTCTGTCCTTCTTTCGGGTGGGTGTGCTCCCAGGTTGTGCTGTGTGTGTGTGTGTGTGTGTGTGTGTGTGAGTGTGTTTGGTAGTAAAAGCCTTTCATTATAGTCTGTTTTTAATTCCGCCTGTGGAGAGACAGTTCTGCCAGCCCCTTTGTCTAACCCCACCAGATCTACATCATGCTGCTATATATATTCCAACAGCCCATTATGTCCGTACAGAGATCTAGCAGAACACAATACATCAAAGAGCCCAACAGACGCAGCCGACAGGTCACACAGAAGTCTTCTTTGCCATCCTGCAAGTCTGAATCGACCGTGCATAAAGTATTCTCTTTGTGTGTTTGTGTGTGTGTGTGTGTGTGTGTGTGTGTGTGTGTGTGTGTGTGTGCGTAAGTGTGCATGTGCGTGTGCGTGTGTGTGTGTGTGTGTGTGTGTGTGTGTGTGTGTGTGTGTGTGTGTGTGTGTGTGTGCGTGTGTGTGTGTGTGTGTGTGTGCTGTGCAGAACGCATTCTGGTTCGGCCTGGGCGCCAGCTGCCTCTTCCTCCTCCCCAGCATCGTCTTCTCCATCAAACTGGCCAAGTACTACAGGAGGATGGACACAGAGGATGTCTTTGACGAGTGAGTGTCCACACACTCACACACACACACACACACATACGAATACAAGTATGCTCGCGTGTACGTTTGCGCGCACACCATCTTAATATTAGTTATGCGTGTGTTTCTTGTCTAACCTTTCTTTCGTAGTGCAACACAGTCTGACTTTCTTTTCGTCCCTCTCTTCCTCGTGTCCTCTGTCGTCCCCTCGTCTGCCTCGTCTTCTTCTCCCTCCCGTCTTCTGTCCGTTGCCGCTCTTGCTGTCCTTCACCCCGTCTTCTCCTGACAGCTCCTGCTATCCGTGGCTTGTTGCTCTGTGACGGCCTCTCCCTGTGTGTCCCAGTGCCTTTCGTCCCCTTCGCCTCAAGTCTCGCCAACAGTTTTTGCGGGGTGCACTCCATTTGTTTTTCTATGCTGGGACGAGGGGTCAGTGGATCTTGCGGGGTGTGCTGGCCACCGGGCTCAGGATGGAGCATGAATATCATAGACTGGTGGGGGACCTCTGCTAGGTTTCACGCTCTGTGCAGAGTCATTTGGAGCTTATTGATGACGGTTCGAAGATGCGATAGCTGTACAGTTTGCTAAGGGAGGTTTTTTCTTCTTTTTTTTCCTTTCTTTTCTTTCTTTGGTTACTCACTCTGTCTCCCTCTGTAAAACTGTGTTTTTCCCAGGTTTTTTTCTTGGTTGCTCAGTGGCTTGTGTTGAGTTTTTACAACGGGGCTTTTTGTAAATAGTGTGTTTCACATTTTAGTAAAAAGGAAGCGCTGCTTACTGTACAGTACTAAATTAAAACAAATCAATGCGGTTCATTTTATTCTTTGCAATCCGTTTTCATTCTGTTTCAACATCCAGTCTCAAAGATGTTCTCTGGCTTCCGGAGCGTTCCTGGCGTTCTCTCCCTGTTCTTCTCCAGCCCGCTCCTCTCACTTCATCCTCCCTCGTCGACGTTTGCACCATCTCTTTCCTCCGTTCTCCTCGGAGGCTCCTTCCCTCCGTTCTCACTGTCTCGTTATCTCTGCCCATCCCACCTGACTCGTGTCTGCCCTCACTCTTGTGTTGCAGCGTAGGCAACGTGGGTTGCCATGGTGAGCAGGTATTTGATATCCATGACAACCTGGCCATGGTCAGGTATGGATCCGCCCTGTCGTCACATGCATGCTAACAACAGGTGGAGGGCGGAATTCGTGTGTCTTTATGCGTGTGTGTGTGTGTGTGTGTGTGTGTGTGTGTGTGTGTGTGTTGTGTTATGTTGAAGATGTGACAGACTTGGCTGATATGTGCATGATTCTATTTTTTTCACCTGTTGGTGCACGAGACCATACACAAATGTCTTATGTGTATAAAGATACCTTCTTACAGTGTGTGTGTGTGTGTGTGTGTGTGTGTGTGTGTGTGTGTGTGTGTGTGTGTGTGTGTGTGTGATGTAGCCCCCCCTCCTATGACACCCTGACCCGGTTCCCTCGGGCCTCCGCCCCGCCACAGTACCCTGGCTGGTGACCCAGGGGGAAGGCTCTGCTCACCAGAGAGGTACTGGACCCACCCTCTCCCACAAAACCCGCCGTCCGTCCTCCGTCAGCTCATTCCGCCGTCCTGCCTCTGGAGGACTTTAAACCATCGTTCTCCCACCCAACACTGTTCCTCTTTGAGCTTTCATCTCCATGCGTCTTTCATCAAACTAACCAACTCTTTCAAACGGCTTCCAGAATGACTGAACTTACACCAAATCACTTTTCTCATTCCATGCTCTGTTTCTCTCGCCATTGCCTTTTCCTTTTGACTCCACCTAACCTCCGTTTCTGGGCCCCTTCCATCCTCCTTTCCAGCAGATTATACTAATGATCTATTTAGAGAATAATCATGTTGTTGTTCTTTCTTTCCACAGTGGACAAGAAGGTTGGAACTGAGCTCGTCCTCACAGTAGGTGCTGCAGTGTCCATTACATGTGGCTTTAGCCAATCAGCACCGCCCTCTTATTTCATACACCCCAGAGAACTTTAGTTTATCATCTAGCTTTGGGTACTTATGTCTCTGTCTGTCTGTCTGTCTGCCTGTCAGTCTGCCTGTCAGTCTGCCTGCCTGTCTGTCTGTCTGTCTGTCTGTGTCTGTCTGTCTGTCTGTCTGTCTGTCTGTCTGTCTGCCTGCCTGCCTGTCTGTCTGCCTGCCTGCCTGCCTGCCTGCCTGTGTGTCTGTCTGTCTGTGTGTCTGTCTGTCTGTCTGTCTGTGTCTATATTTGAGTCTATAGTCTGTCTTACTGTCTGTTGTCCCTTCAGTTTCTGTCTGTCCACCTGTCTGTTTTCAGCTCTGACTGACCTAGCTCCTTCCTTCTTCCAGGTTCCTCAGCATGGCCAGCATCATTCCCACCCACAAACACTCGCCCGAAAACCAAAACAAAATGGAGAACAGCCTGACCTCAGAGAAAGCGGGAGGCACAACAAAAGAAGAGCTGTGTGTGGTGAAGGGCGGCCTCTGGCTCCGCCGCACCCCACTTATCATCCTAGACAAGCCATTTCGACAAAGGTCGCTTTCACGAGCCAATTACATGTCTCCTAATGGTCCCGCCCACCACTCAGCACACCCTATCACAACACTGGCAGTTCATCATTCTAGTGTGTCATAACATGTCCAATGGCAAAGCATTATTTATATATAGATAGCATGATTTTGTAGTCTTTCTTTTTTCATTTGTACTCTTTTGGCAATGATTTTCGCAACACAAGCTCTCCACAACGGTGACAATAAGTGTAAATGTCTCACGTCCAAGAAGTTCGAAGTTTTGTAATCTTTTTTTGTTCATGATTGTTTTATACCCTCGTCTATAGGTTTGTTCTGTCGTTGATCATGCAGAGTCTAGCATCAGCTTATTTGACTGGGAAGGTATTGTTTGCCTAGACCAGGTAGATGTTTGCACAATGAATGTATCAACTAAAGGTCCACTTTGAGTCATTTGGGATTCTCTGTCAGAACTAATTCTACATTCCCCAGTAGTCTATGTTAGCTTTACTCCAGAACTAATTCTACATTCCCCAGTAGACTATGTTAGCTTTACTCCATTTTGAAAGTTTCCAGTAATCTATGTTAGCTACTACTCCAGTGTCTTATGTTAATCAGTGAGAAGAACCTGGTCTGTCCTTGTTACAAGAAGATACTACCTTCAACACAGACAAGTACACACACTTACACCAAGATATACAAATGCGTATATATCTATACCCATACAATTCTGTTCACACACCTTAACTAACACAATCACACACACATACGCACGCAAACACACACACACACACCTTGCAGAGGGTTCAAGACAGCAAACAGAAATGAAACTGTATTTTATGCTAGCATTTTTTTTAACCAGACCATGTTAGGAGAGGTGAATGGGCTTGTGTTGCCGGACGTTTTGTCCGCCCTCCTGACATTCAAACTGTGATGTCATAACTGTGATGTCAAATTTTAAAGCTAAAAGGTCCAGTTGGATACTTTGGCAAAGGGTGTGAAACTGTGAATAAAAACGTCAAAGTTCAGTGAGTGTCTGTGTCGAGACTATCCACTATGGAGAATTCTCATCTACTACTACAGAGACTAACAATTAAAAATGCAGATGCGTTACACTTCACATAAAACACATGACCTCCACTGATCATTGTAGCACTCTGTTAAAAATGCATGGCGGTTCTGCACACTCTGTGCCCGAAAAGAGGCTGCAAAGAAGGGTGAAGGCCACAGGAGGAGAGCTGACAGAAAAAAACAAAGAAGACAAATGAAGTTCCACATGGGGTGCCAGAACACACAGGAAACCAGCTCCGGCCCCAACATGTAACACACACATACTAAGAGGGGCCAGGTCTGTTTTGGTGGGGGGGGGGGGGGGTTGGCGGGGCCTGGGGTGGTGTGATGTTGCTGTATCCTATCACAGGAGGAGGACTGTACGTGAGTGAAAGAGAACATCTGGTGGAACACACACACACACACACACACATAGACAGACACACGCGCGCGCGCACACAGGCTCTTTGGCCATCCTCCGTGCACTTCTCTCCTGTCGGCTAACTCACACCCTCTCTCATGTACACTGAGACGCGTGGACAAAGCCCTCACACAGGGCCTGTGTTTACCTTCTCAATGTCCCTCGCACAGACCCGCCTTCTGTTCCCGCTAGATGGACGGCTATGAAAATAAAACATCCTGGCCGTGTAGATGTGTGTGTGTGTGTGTGCATGGGCGCTGTGTGTGTGTCTCCAGTTGTGTATGCTCCGGGGAGTGTGTGTGTGTGTGTGTGTGTGTGTGTGTGTGTGTGTGTGTGTGTGTGTGTGTGTGTGTGTGTGTGTACGTGTTTACACACATGTACGCTTACAGAAAAAACCAACACTTGGGTTCCTCTCTCTCCTCTCCTTCCTCCGCCTCCTCCTCTTCCCATCCAGACCATATGGAACATTTCCACTCTCTATAACGACATGTTTCGTTGCTCAGCACCCACACTAGCAACTCGCCAGCATCACAATGAACAGTTTGGCCCAGTAGGTCTCCCACACGTTCTAAACAGACCTGCACACAGAGAACGAGGACGGGACTAAACCCCATCGACTCATTAGAAAAGGGTGACTTTAGAACAACACTGGCAACAAAAGATCCCCGCAAAGCAGCAGGGACCTGTGCCCTGTGTGACTTCCTTTCATGAGAACATTAAGTTGCTGACCCCTCTTCTAAAAAATGTTCACAGGAACAGACTTCCTGTAAATCTTCCAGACCAATAGCGTAAATGTGCGCGCGGCCGTTTGCGGCGTTGTTGCCACTGCTGACATCATTTGACAAATAGCTAAGGCCATGCGATAAAAGGGACGGCAAATTTCCCAGCATCCTAAACATTTCTTCAGTCCCTTTTCCTTTCCTCCCTCTACGCCCGACTCCTCATGCACCCACCTCCTCCTCTCTGCCTCTCGCTCCTTCTCTCTCGTCCTCATCAATAGTCAAAGAGTCTCTTATGTGAGATTATAGAATGTCTTATGAACAGCTTTCCGGAACATTTGGTTTCATACGTTTCATCCAACACCCCCGCCCCCCCACCCCATCTATCTATTCCCGAACCCCTCCTCTCCTTCCTTCCTCAACCTACACCCGTCCCTCCATCTCCCTCCCCCATCTTTCCTGTCAATCAGGTTCGGTTGTACCAAGGTGGGCTGGGTCTTTGACTGATGTATTTAGATTTGTGTTTGTGTGTGTGTGTGTGTGTGTGTGTGTGTGTGTGTGTGTGTGTGTGTGTGTGTGTGTGTGTGTGTGTGTGTGTGTGTGTGTTCCAGCGCTGTCGGAGCGCTCTGCCTCCTCTGCCTCCACCTGAATGCCCTCTTTGTGCACCCCAGCTTTTATAAAGCCCAGGGCCACCGCTGGCTACCGTTGCACACCTCAGTCCTCCGTGCAGACACACACACCCACACGCACACACACACCCAACCACTGCAGTCCTATTTGACCATAGCAGCCATCGCCATGAGAAACGGGGTGAGAGCGCTGCTGCTGGTGCTGGCGGCGGGCGTGTGTGTGTCGCGCGCCCAGACCAGCAACAACAGCCACACCAGCGACAGCAGCAAGCCCCAGCAGCAGCAGCAGCAGCAGCAGCAGCAGCAGCGCAGCATCTGGGACGACCCCGTCCGCTTCAACACCAAGAGCAAGGACGCCTGCACCATGGTGGTGTCGGGCGCCGGCGACTACACCCGCCTGCGCGTCTCCTGCAAGGGCCCCAGCCAGGGCCAGAACCCCGGCCGCTCCTACTACTGCGACTTCCAGGGCAAGCCCAACCTGTGCCGCGCCTACAACACCAACCCCCGCCATTACTTCACCCAGATGATGTGGGACATGAGGAAGCTGGACCACGCCTGCCAGGGCCCCAAGGTCTACCGCCCGCTCATGTGCAAGAAGTACCCCGAGGACGCCCACATGACCTTCCTGGCCGCCTGGCCCAAGACCACCGCCCTCAAGCCCTCCAAGCCTGGCCAGGAGCAGCAGCAGCCCCAGCAGCGTAAGCCCGCCCCGGGCCAGCCCAAGCCGTCCGTCACCAAGCCAGTCAAGCCCCAGCAGCCCCAGGGCGGCAAGCCCCAGGGGGGCAAGCCCCAGCCAGGCAAAGGGGGCCAGCCCGGGAAGCCCACTCCCAAGCCCGGCAAGGCCACCCCTCGGCCCACGGAGAACGCCGACGCCAAGTCCTCCCGCCTGGCCCAGGAGTACTGCTGGAAGAGCTTCCACGGCATCTGCTCCTACTTCATCGGATGGTTCCAGAACTGAGGGGCCCACACAGACACGAGTGAGTGACAACAAGGAAATATATATAAAAGTATCAGAGGTTGAATAGAGAGAGAGAGAGAGAGAGAGAGAGAGAGAGAGAGAGAGAGAGAGAGAGAGAGAGAGAGAGAGAGAGAGAGAGAGAGAGAGAGAGAGAGAGATAAAAGGGTGAATATATATGGGTGTCACAGTTGGGTAGGGAGTTGGTAAAAGAAAGAGCAGAGTGCTGGAAGGAAGGCTGGGAGAAGTAGTAAGAAGGCAGAGGAAAGAAACTCTTTGTCCAGGCGAAAAGGGCTGAGCGGAGGTCATGGTGTGGTCTGGTAACAGCACAAATGACGGCCATTTAGACCATCTTTACCACTGTGGCTATTGAAGACAATTGGACTAAACCCGTAGACATATACAGCAGGGAAACACGCTCAGCCACTGTGTCTCTTCTGGACGTCAATTGGTGATTTGTTGGTCTGAATTCAATGTACTTTTTGTCGTTTCTTTGTGCCACAGGTTTGCAACAGCAGTGACAGACACACAGCTGTTCTCCTTCAAGACCTTCCTGTAGGTCAGTGTGTGTGTTTGTGGCGTAAAGAGATGATCCATCGTCACAAGCCCCCTTCCTCTGTCGCTCCGAGAGACTTCACAATCCGCCCAGTGTTTGATGACTGCTCACCCTGTCTTTCTTAATTTTTTTATTTTAAATGGCAGTAAAACACACTCGTTCTCTCGCCCTCTTTCTTTCATGTAAGATACCCGAACACACAACACGGAAGACATCACGATTTTCTTTGTATATGTTGCGATATTCCCCGAGTATAAAACACACACACACACACACACACACACACACACACACACACACACACACACACACACACACACACACACACACACACACACACACACACACACACACACACACACACACACACACACACACACACACCCAAACACACTTACACATCCAACAGACATGTACACATACACACACTTGCACACACTCTGTAACATGTTCAAGTCTAACATGAACTGTATCAAATGAAGGAATGATGAAAAGTGTGAGTGTAAACAGAATAAAAGTTAGAATGGTGACTTTCCCTCTGCAGCCTCCTTCAGTCTTTTAAGTCCACCTCCACACCTCCATTGGTTCACCATAAAAGGAGTCCTTGTACGCTGCTGTGGCCCCTGCCTGTGGTAACAGTCACGCTCTGTCCGCTTGGGACTTTGAAAGTGCCAAACCACAGTTATGATAACATTTCCAAGTCCCTGAGAGTGGTTTGTGAAAGCTAAATGGCACTTTGAAATGTAATGACCTAACTCTATGTGCGTTGTGAGAGCAGCCTGAACGTGAGAACACAGGATGGCTGTATGAGGAGGTTCCTGTGGATCAGTTGGAGAATAGCATTGGTAAGACCTATGAGTAAAATGTCCGCATTAGAGAAATGTGTTCATGCTCACCACATAGCTTCATGTTTACGTCTATTGCTGATTAATAATTACGTAACACATTAGAGGCAGAGAACGAAATATCCTAGAGGTGTTTTTAGTTCTGCTATCTGCACAAGTGATTCATGTGAATTAAGATGATTATAAACCCAGATGGAGTGGGATAATGCTACATATTTCCTTTATGACATCTCACCATGTTAGGTTCAATCCATAAATGTCCATTTATATCAGTTGAAGGTGTTTTTTTTTTGTTTACAGCTGAACTAGAGTAAGATAAATCAATTAGATCAGTGTGCTTGTTTGTATGTACTATTATACTAGTGGTCTGTTTTGAACTCTGTATCTTAGAATATATTTTACTGTAGCAAAAAGCTTGAGGACTTATTCTGCATTGCTGTAGGCATAATCAGCACTAGATGGTGCCGCTGTGTCAATCAGAACATAAAAAGGTTTTACGTAAAACACCTTTAGCTTCGTATAAAAGGCAGAAATACATTTTAAAGTATTTTACAATGTTACATAATATGCAGTGTTGGATATTGTGGTAACTGGGATCATGATGTCTCAGTCTAAATTCAAATGTACTACTTAAATATTTCAAACATAATCTTGGTCTCAATCTTTCTGCATGCAGTCTTTCTTTTTCATGTCTTTGCCTGAATACCGTTATTGCAAGCTTGCGCGCCTCATTCTATCTTTCGTTCTTTCTTTTTTCTTTTTCTTTCTTTCTTTTTTCTTTTTCTTTCTTTCTTTCTTTCTTTCTTTCTTTCTTTCTTTCTTTCTTTCTTTCTTTACTTCTTTCTTTCTTTCTTTCCTTCTTTCTTTTCTCACTCCCTTTGAATAAACATCCGTTCCTCCTGTAGTTAATAATTATCACAATGTTCAGAGAAACATCAAGCAGTAGCTCTGAATCACACTGTAAACACTCCCAGCACATGAATTGCTTTGCTGTATAGATAGGAATGTTCTGCGGGCAGTGGGCTGCAGTAATTTCAGCTGCTGTGTTGTTGTGTTAGTAGTATCAATGAAAAGTGATTGAGGGTGTGGGTGTGTGATGCAGACAAGGAAAATATATTAAAGTCATGAATGAAAAGATAACGGAAGTATGGCAAAATTTATGGATAATTAAATTAATCAAATACGCAATGCCAACCAAGGGGCGGGCTCAGTGCACTTGCGCAAGTGTATGTGTGTAAGCATGCATGTTTAATTGACCTACATTGCTTTGGCTATATACACCAACATAGAGATCCTATAGACTCTATAAGAATGTAGTGTAGAGCTATTTATGGAGCGTTAAGGATAAAGTATGTCATATGCATCCTTGGCAGGAATGAAGGCATGTCACATCAAGTTCGAAGTGGTAGAGCATTCCCTTCCGAAAATCCCTTTTGTTCATATGCCCGTTGTGTGCGTGTGTGTGGGCGTGTCAGACTAGCTATAAATGACAAGTACTAGCCTCTGATGTCTACTCAAGCCATAACATTTCACTTTACGCACGTGGATAAACGGTCATAAAGTAAGTACAGCACCAAATACTTTTATATTTGCTTTAATATTGCGTAAATGCATGCAAAGGCAAAAAAACTATTGAGTAAAATATTTGTGAAACAAATTAATGCGTTTTAAATACCTACTCACTTAGGAGTGCGCACAATATACTCTGCGGAGACGCAGTTCTGCTGTGTAAATGTGTAGCCATTATGTGTTTTCCAGTCCAAAGGGAACATGATGTTTTGCCAGTTGCTCCATGGAGGCTGGCTTCGTTTGTGTTCATTCAGGACAGTATGCTAATTGGAAAATTAGAGAACAATTTTATAAAACTAAGTTTATTTTTTTTCATTCTCCCCAGGCCTCCAAAAGGATATGCTGCTACTGAGGACCCTCGCGCCCTGCTTGCTGTTAGCTTGCCTTGTGCTTCAGGTTGCCTTATCTGTAGGCTCACGCAATAAGGAACGCAAAGGAAAAGGGGATGTCAGGGCACTGGAGCGGTACCCGAGTTCCGCGCCCTTTAGAGCAGGTAAGGGCGGCAAAGCTCAAGCAACTAAGGGCAAGTTTTCAACCAAGGACAAGCTGCAATGCACGTGGGTGACACGGGGTGAGGACACAGTTACCTTGGCGGTCACCTGCCAAAACCCAGAGGCAAAGGTCAAGGGCGGAGTCACTGACCTGAGCTGCACGTATACGGCCAGACCCACCAGTTGCCCAGGATACGACTCAAACCCCGCCAGTTATTGGAAACAGGTGGCGCGAGCATTAAAAAAACTTCAGAAGAAACTGTGCGCAGACAGTCGCGCACAGGTTAAGACCGGCATGTGCAAGCGAGCGCCTCAGGACGCACACTTCAAGCTATCTGTGGACACCATAGTGACCCTGGCTCAGCAACCTGATGAAACGGCCAGACAGGTTTTTACACGGCGGCCACAGAAACCGGCTAAGGCTACCACTGTCGCTACAACCACCACAACCACTAAGGTTTCAAGGGAAAATGCCACTGCTATAGCGTGCACGGAGAGCGTGGACCAGCAGAAATTAGCAGAAGAATATTGCAGTTCCTCGTGGGCCAGTGTCTGTGCATTCTTTTTCTCATTGGTGCAGAGTGGAGACTGTTAAGATTATATGTAAATACTCTCTGGGTCCACGGCTGGACAAATTAAAACGACTTATTTTTATTTACTTGGGATAATTTGATTTGGCCTTGTTCCAGCAAGAGACTTGAAAGCAAATAAAAAAATAATTTTGTACACATTCACAAACCTTTGGCCATACTGGCCGTTGTGATCAACAGAACACTTATAACAAATACTGTAAACAATGGTGAATTTATGCTGCACAAATAAATATTTTGTATTTATTTTTGTTTCCTTGTGTGCTTAGTATTGCATTTACACATATATACATTTGTAATTAGAACAGTGGGAGTTCTGTCACTAAATAATATGACAAAATGGCCTTCTTCCCAATGACCCATTTCAAATGTGTGTTTCATTGCAGAGTACCAGCAGTCTATTTGGACTGTTTATATTTCCTTGCTTTAGACTCCCTCTGGTCCTTACCTTTTCATTCTGAAATTCAGAATAAGTAAGGATAACTTGACTACTGAAGAAGAATGAGAGTGAACGATAACCCTTTTTTTTTATTGTATATGGAAAGCAGAGACGGGGAGAGAGAGTGGGGAAGAGAAAGTGATCGGGATACAGCCAATGGTGCAATTGCCTCAGACAAGCCAACATTGTGTCAAAGATGCACAGATTGTGTAATGAAGACACTCGTGGGATGAGACGTCCCTGAAACACACACTTCTTTTGGAAAACCAAAAACATGGTTTTGAAGGGATCACAACACTCAAGGTCATAATAAGTAGTTTAACATATTGGTGCTATGGGTGGATATCTTTGACAGGATTATGTATGAATTGAGAACAGGTGTGTGTGTGTGTGTGTGTGTGTGTGTGTGTGTGTGTGTGTGTGTGTGTGTGTGTGTGTGTGCAGTGGTTCCTTACTCATCTGTCCTCTCTCACACACCGGTGTCCAGTTTCCTGCAATGGTCCTTAATGTCTTTTTCAGAGACGACACCAATGCAGTCTTTAAACACACACAACCAGCACACACACCACCACACAACAAAGGGGCTCTGTGGTAAATCTTTAAGAGCGGAATTCCCCCCTAAACGTGGTTTGATCACAGGCAGTTGTCTAGTGTGTATGTGTGTGGGAGCGTGCGTGTGTGTGCGTGCGCGCAAAGACAGGTGGGCTTGTCTCTGGGGTATATCATTTCCTATTGACTGCTCTTGACCGTTGTCACCTTTGAACAACACTGCACTTTTTTTGCCACACACACACACACACACACACACACACACACACACACACACACACACACACACACACACACACACACACACACACACACACACACACACACACACACACTACCTTGGTGTTTCTCTTCCGGAGGTCTGTGCCCCTTAACGGGGATCCCCTTAATGGGAAGCCCCCACCCCCTCCCCTGTCCCCCGTAGTTCTCGTGCTGATCTATTGTTCACGATGCAGGGACAGATTTGGTGGCAATCTCCCCTTTTTCCTGGCAGGAAGGAAGTTGTTGAAGGTCAAAGGTTCAAGGTCACGGTGGAAATAGTTTGTCAAGGAGCCGAGTGCCCTGTCGGTTCCTGTTCCAACTTCTGATCTCCTGGGCTGCTCCTTGACCAATGGATTAGCTTCCCGCATGGCTCTTTCACTGCCTCAGTGTAAACCGTGAAGTATGTTTTCATAGCGCGCCACATATTTGGCACGTTTTGGCAGATGCCATTTCAGTTGTATTCTGCTTGAAATCAGCTATAAACGTCACTCATATGACCTGAAGAGACAGGTGGGAGGAGCCGCCGTATAGCTCGGAGCCTTATCAAATTCCTACTATAAACAAACATTTGAGGCAGTGTGAGTTGAGACGTTAAACTTTAGCGTGAAATTCCCCTCAGGCACACAGGGGATTGGAGCTCTTAATTCTCCAGACGTTCAGGATTTGACATCCCTAACTGCATGGTTTTTTGGCCTGTTTAAAATATGCGCGCACGCGTCTCTCTCTGTGTGTAAGTAATGTTCACAGGATAATAATTAATATTCCAGGGGCTGTATTTAAGAAACTGTATGCTGTAGGTATGTCTGGTGAGGGACGGACACACACACACACACACACACACACACACACATCCCCTTTCGCTCTGCCTGTGTGTGCGGACACATTCCATTAGACTTTTGTCACTTCACCTCCTGAGTCCTGCTGCTCTCCCACTAAAATCACGATGCACTTAGCAAATCCCCAGGGTCTCATCACCCAGAGACCCCCCCACCCCACCCCCCATCCACCCACCCCCCACACCCCCCCCTCCCCACCCACTGAGTTACGAGACGGGGGGATGGGGGACATCTAGTTTCTCTCCGGAAAGAGCTAATCCTTTCACACACTCACAAAGCTCATTTAGCACTTTGTCACAGGTAACCCTGAACTCCCCAACTGTTGTATGCACAGGCTGCCACACCCTCCACGATCTCAACTCATGCATGTGATCAAATAATCTAATTTCAGTGGAGGCAAATGCATGATGACTCACAGTTAAATATTTTCTCTTTCATATTGCCTTAATATCCAGTGATGGTGAGAGCTTAGGGGTCATTTGATACTCACTGATACATCGCCCAGTGTGTGCTACTTTGCTATTTTGTGCTAATTTGCCATTTTCAGGATCCCACAGATTTATTATCCTTGCATTGATGAGGAATGTCATCACTGCTAACTCCAGCTGGCCTGTATCCGGATGCTACAATCACAATCTCTGTCTCACTCACACACACACACACACACACACACACACACACACACACACACACACACACACACACACACACACACACACACACACACACACACACACACACACACACACACACACACACACACACACACACACACAGATCCAAACCAAAGGCTTACGTAGCTACAATGAAAAGGCTGTAACGATTAGACCGGGAGGCTGTGATTGGAGAACTCTACATCAGGTCATTTAGCAGCCAATCATTCTCCAAAAAACGGCAAAATAGATTAAGGTGGTCACACCTACAGGTGATGTGTTTTGGGCTGAGCTCCAGGTAGACGTTTCTCACGGCACCGTTTACAGGAGAGGGGTTCAAAAAGTACAGTTCGGACTGTACGGTTTGGAAGTTTGACACCGGAGCATAATGTATATCTTATTTTATTGCCATACCAGAACTGAGCCTTTTGTCCCATCCATGTGGACATTCCCGTGATGTTGCCAGGAATTCTACCATGCCCAGAGATCTCATAACAAAAAAGTGTCCCTGGGCAAACTCATGGAATGAAGTTACATGACAAAAAACCTCTCTTCCTCTCCTATTTTTTTCTCACACTCTGATATCCAATGTGGCGAATTCTTGTCCCAGCTTGTTCCTTTCTTTTTGTTGGGAGGATGTTTCTGTGTCTTACAAACCAACAAAACTAAAACAACAACTTGCCCCCCCACCCATCTCAGTTGCCCCATGGCCTGGCGGCTTTGAAGTGTGGAGTCTTTAAAGCCGACTTCCTTTACAAGGGCTTTGAGGACTGCACACTTCTTTCACTGCGTAGAATACGAGTGCTAACGTGATCCCATGAACAAAGGCGATTAGCCTTGTACAAATGTTCTGAATTTTCCGTTATGTTAGTGTGTGTGAGTGTGTGTCTTTGACGATATCCATTGTATATGTGGGTTTGCATGCTCGGATTGGGTGTTGCTATTTGAAATTGTATGTATACCGGTTTGAATAGGAGTCAAACGAGCAAACAGACCATAGGACTATTTGGATGAAAGCATTTCCCTTCAAGTTCAGTCACTGACTGTATTCCAAGGTAATGATGCTTTGGATAAGCACCAGTATGTGGACGGTCCAGCAGAGCGCATAGAGGATGCATCAAAAGAGAACCAACTCGACGCTCCAATCAGTAGGCCTGCTTAGTTCTAATGAAACGTAACAAGCCACGGTGCCCCTTACACACACACACACACACACACACACACACACACACAAAGTGGAGGGGGAGGAGTCTGAGTCATTGTCCTTTCTGTGGCTCGAGGTGGCCTGACCCCCACACCCTGCCCCACAGTTCCTGTTATTGGCTGCCCGTTACCGCGGCAACAGTCCAGGGCAACCGCCTCGGCGACCACAACAATAACAGAGGCCGCTGGAGGATCAGTTTAGAGCAACACCTTTATAATCTTTGGTCCACACTGCAGACATAAAAAGCCCAATTCCAGGATCCAAGATCTCTGTAACACCAAGAAAAGACTCCACTGTATTTTACCCTGCACGGTGTGAGGGAATGTCGGGATTACACAGCAGACGCATATCACCTGCAGACAGCATGTCGGGTCATGGAGCAGAACAAGCAGAGGGCTTAACGTGGTGTGTGTGTGTGTATGTGTGAGCTCTCATGGACAACTGAGATGAACGGGACATCACTTAACACATAACACACACTAATACACACAGACAGGGGTGGGGGGGGGGGGTGTAACAGGACAGAGAAAAGATGTTTGCACACCACCCTCAGTGACGCAGTCTGAACACAGTGTACCTTACAGGGGGCTGGAGATGGAAGTGGAGGGAAGAGTAGGACTATCTGTTCCAGGGTGGCTGGGCATGGTGTACAGTCTACAGGGTATTTTATACACACTCCAGGATGGAGAACATCGACCTAGCAACAGAGAGCCTGCGTGTTTGAACGCAGTGTATCTATCCTCAAGTAATTGGACAAATGAACATAACCCCAAGTAAAATGTTACTTTTCAATATTTTGTTGAGAATCCTTTGCAGGCAATGACTGCCTGAAGTCTGGAACCCATGGACATCACCAAACGCTGGGTTTCCTCCTTTGTGATGCTTTGCCAGGCCTTTAGTGCAGCGGTCTTCAGTTGTTGCTTGTTGGTGGGTCTTTCTGCCTTAAGTTTTGTCTTGAGCAAGTGAAATGCATGCTCGATTGGGTTGAGATCTGGTGATTGACTCGGCCATTGCAGAATATTCCACTTCTTTGCTTTAAAAAACTCCTGGGTTGCTTTTGCAGTATGTTTTGGGTCATTGTCTATCTGTACTGTGAAGCGCCGTCCAATCAACTTTGCTGCATTTGGCTGAATCTGAGCAGAAAGTATATCCCTATACACTTCAGAATTCATCCGGCTGCTTCTGTCTTTTGTCACATCATCAATAAACACAAGTGACCCAGTGCCATTGGAAGCCATGCATGCCCATGCCATCACACTGCCTCCACCATGTTTTACAGAAGATGTGGTGTGCTTTGGATCATGAGCTGTTCCAATTCTCCTCCAAACTTTCTTCTTCCCATCATTCTGGTACAGGTTGATCTTAGTCTCATCTGTCCAAAGAATGCTGTTCCAGAACTGGGTTGGCTTCTTCAGGTGTTTTTTGGCAAAGTCAATTCTGGCCTTTCTATTTTTGAGGCTGATTAATGGTTTGCACCTTGTGGTGAATCCTTTGTATTTACTCTCATGAAGTCTTCTCTTTATGGTAGACTTAGATACTGATACACCTACTTCCTGGAGAGTGTTCTTCACTTGAGTGGATGTTGTGAAGGGGTTTTCTTCACCATGGAAAGGATTCTGCGATCATCCACCACTGTTGTCTTCCGTGGACGTCCAGGCCTTTTGAGTTCCCAAGCTCACCAGTGCACTCTTTTTTCTCAGAATGTACCAAACTGTTGATTTGGCCACTCCTAACATTTCTGCTATCTCTCTGATGGATTTCTTCTTTTTTTCAGCCTCAGGATGGTCTGTTTCACCTCCATTGAGAGCTCCTTTGACCGCATGTTGTGTGTTCACAGCAACAGCTTCCAAATGCAAACGCCACACCTGGAATCAACTCCAGACCTTTTAACTGCTTAATTGATGACAGGTTAATGAGGGAAGAGCCCATGCAGCGTTGTTATTTTTTTTGCATTCTTCTGAGTCAATTGCCTTCTTTGGGGTTCCTTCCTGTTCACCTCACTACCACAGTTAAGCATCATTCCCTCCACAGAGCAGGAGCAGAGCCTTGCGATAGTCACCAGAGGTGTCACCCTGAAAAAAGGCAAACACATAGTAAATGAAACACCAGTATGGTGAGATAAAAAATAAAAAAAACACATTTCTGTGCAAATATACTGTAGTCATACTGTAGGTCAGCTGGGGAGGGTGAGCGGGTGTGTGTGTGTGTGTACCTGGATCATGGAGTGCAGGGAGCAGGCGAACATCTTCCTGAACTCCACCCGGATGTCCAGCATGTCCAGCTCACTGCGAGACACCATCGCTCGGATCAGAGTGTCGTCGTCGGTGCCAGCCCCCTGCTCCAGAACGCAAAGAGAGTAGGGGGGTAATATAAATATGCCGATGAGAGGGGTTCTGGGGGGTGGGGTGGGTTATGGGTGGGTTAAGGGTACTAGGACTGTATTAGGACTGTGTTAGAGGGTTAACAGCACCTCCAGGGGGCAGCATGCTGGGGAGGAGCTAAGCACTGGGGTCTTATTACCTTCATGGATTTGTAGAGGACCTCGGCGTAATAGGCCGGCACACTCCGGGCACACATGGCTAGGAAAAGAGAAGAAGAAGAAGAAGGGGGGGAGATAGAGGGAGGCAAAAGGGAGGGAGAGCGGAAAAGGCAGGCCGAGGTGGGGGGAATGGTGAGTCATTACAATGAGTTATGAGCAATACTGTATGTAAACGGCGGCAAAGACGGAATACCTCCAGTGTCTTTGGAACACAATCACATGCAAAAACTGTCAGTTCGAGATGTGCGTGTATGTAGTGCACATACATACCCACAGCCAGGAGAATTTGTTGCAGACTTCCTGAGGTCTCCCTCTTGATGCTCTCCTCTATCTCAAACCCAGACAGCTTCATGTAAGCATCAAACACTGAAACACACACACCCGGAGCGTTTTAGTGTACTGGCTGCTTGATCTGATTGCTAAGTTCACACTTGCTTGTTCTCGCTCTCTCTCGCTCTCTCTCTCTCTCTCATCCACACACACCTTTCCTGAGGTGCAGTGAGCTCCTGTTGCCCAAGATGGTGATGAACTGTTCTTCATCAGTCCCAGTCTTCTGCTCCCCAGCCTTGAACAGAGCCTGGACACAGACACACAGACACACAGACACACACACACACACACACACACACACACACACTTTAGCCTCCGTAGCGAACGACTGAGGCAGAAGATCACTGCTTATCTCTGCAATTCATCTGCGTTATCAGATTGTCCCTGGAGGGAAGGACACACGCGGTGTGTTTTCTCCCACACTAAGCCAACCCTGAGACTCCTGCCTAGCGACGCCAGACACGCGAGCTCTATTAGAAGACCACCGCGGATTGCGGCACACTGTTCCACTGGTGAACCACACAGTGTATGCATATAGAACCCATGGTACGTGAACATAGAGAGTACATTCAATAGTGACCACCCACCGGGAGTCAGAACTTCATCTACCTCTATGAAGTCTAAATATTATTGCTGACAGATGTTATTGTTAGCAAACAGCTACATAGTAGCATCACTTACTTATATAGTACATTAGCTGTAGCCTACATACAAGAATAAACGCATTATAGTTAAGGCGGGGGGGAAAATAAACACTGCTCTAAAATACCTTCTTAAGAATGGTTTAGCGTGATAAGAAAGTTTGCCAACTTATTCAAAATATGTAGATACTCAGTAGGATATGCAGTATGTTGAGTATTTGCAGTCCAGTCAAACAAGCTGTTACCCTCTAAGGCAGGGTGTGCCCTGTGGCATGCAGGTACGTATTGCGACACCAGGTAAACCACACCAAAGCACTGTTGTGTTCATGAAACTGGTGCACAGTCTGCGCACAAACGTCTTGCTATGGCTGAATATTTTGTTAAGCTCTTTAGTGTGACCAGGACGAATAGCCTGTTCACACCCAATCCCTAGTCTCAGGATACAGAGGAGGAGGAGGAACGAGAGGAGCAGGAGTAGGAGGAGGGCAGGGCATTGGGTGGTTTAGCGAGATCCCCCCACTTCCTCTGCCCCCCCCACCACACACAGCATGGAGACTGACTCGTTCAGTGTGTTGAGTCACAGTCACTCGGTGTGTTCCCAGGCTTACGAGACTGGGCGTTACGCAACGGTGAAGACTGGCACGTCACTCACTTCCACACTCATGGAAGCAAATTGTGGGTTGCAGCCAGGGCAGGTCGTTATGAAATCTGAAACCAGCTGAACAACAATCCTTGCCAACTCGCCTAAGATTGCCTTGAGGTTTCGCGACCTAGCAAGACTGGCTCAACACAGCAAGTTAGGAGAGACACACACTGCATTGCGACATAAATATTCAAAACCAAAACGCCATTGGGAGCTTTCCTTCACTTGCCTTTTTTTTCTACTACAGACTACGACGTGGCAAAATGTGCACGTTGTGACCACTAGAGAGCAGAAAGAAGTCCAAACTCACGTGTGAACTGCTGACAGCATTCGAACGCGCCAAAATACTTATTACCGTAATCACTGGGGTGCAGGAAAAGCTTGTGCCCAGTTCTCACAAGAACCACACACACACACACACTAGGGCGAATGTCTTTATCCTACCAAAACATGTGACAAACACAGCGAGAAACAACACTGAAAGGAGCCATTGAGAGCAGAGGCAATTTGATTTCTAACAGACACAGGTCTTCTTAGAAACTTTAGGGATTTTAGCGTGACCTTCAGTCATCCCAGACAGACACAGACACAGACACAGACACAGACAACCTCACCTGGGCATCAGTGTCTACGAGAGCATCCTGGACTCCCTGCTGTCTGCTAGCCTGTGGGGGGTTGTAGGGAGTGGGTCAGACGGAGAGAAAGAGAGGGTACATATATATGTTCAATGTCTGAGGATACAGTCTGAGAAACCCACTGCTTTGGGGTGGACCATTTTGAACAGAGGACAGGAGAGAGCTGAAGGAGGACACACAGAGAATGGAGGTTCCTACCTGAATGAGAATGACCAGCATTCTCTGGAAATAACCAGAGGTGTCTCCTGTTATGTCGTCCTCCAGGTTGTGACCGTACTCTGGAGAAAACAGACACACAGATTGTACCCAAAGCGGGGACTACATTTCTAAGACTTCTAAAAGTTGTGTGTTCAAAGGTGTGTCAAGTGTGTGTGAGCTTACCCAGTTTGTAAGCAGCAGTGATGTCCTTGACCTGCTGGGTGCTCCTGGAAGCCATGATCTCCACCAGTATCTTCTCGGTGGTCCCTGCCCCCTGTTTCAGGTTGAAGGTCAAAGGTCAGGCCGGCAGTCCTCCTCGATTAAACCCCATCCTCCCTACTCTAGCCCCTTTATTAATCTTCAACTGTAAAGTGTCACTGCATTACTACAACCCTTTTTGGAGCTATGCTCTTGTACGCGCCGATAACGCTGTAGTACACGACGGCTCGTTTGACCACGAGTCAAGAGGGCCTACCTTCATGGCCTTGTGCAGCTGTTGGACATCGTAGGTGACGGGCGGGGTCATGAGGGCGACGATGAGGGTCTCAAACTTCCCCGTGAGCTCTCCCTTCAGGTCAGAGACCAGGTCCTGAGAGAGGACCACGACAGAGGGTTAGGAGGAGGAGGAGGAGGAGGAGGAGGAGGAGGGGCTCCGGGGCTCACCTTTCATATGAGGCTCGGGCTGGAATTGCGCAGTGCTAGTTTTGCGCTCGAGTTGGCCGTGTAACAGTGACGTGGGCGTTTGGTTGGGTTTGCGGAATGCGGTGACTGAGCGAGAGACAGAGGGAGAGAGAGAAGGAGGAAGGCAGCGGACAAAAAGATCGATAATTGTGGAGAGCGAGAAAGAGGAAAGGTTAGAGAGGGCAGAAGAGGAGAAAGACGGTGGACAAAAAGACATATGGAGAGAGAGAAAAAGAAAGTTAGGGAGAGAGAGGGGAATTGAGGAGAAAGACAGCTGACAAAAAAGATAGATATGGAGTGAAAAAGAAAGAGGAAAGTTTAGAGAGAGAGAGAGAGAGAGAGGGCAGAGCGAGAGGCTGTGGTTGTTTCATGGTGACCACCTTGCCATGCAGGGTCTTGTAGGCAGCCTTGATCTGTTGCCGTTGAGCGTTGCTTCGCGCGGTCACCAGCTGCAGGATCGCGGCCTCATCCGTCCCTAACGCATCAATCATGAATATGAATCATCGCTAACATTATTTATTATTTACTTTTAGTAGTATTCATACTTATTATAAAATTAACCTTCTTTTCATATTATTGCAACATTATAATTTCTAAAAAACTTTTAGTTCTCAAAAAAAAATGTACCCCTCATTACAGAAGATAAGAACATTTGGTATAAAAAAAAAAAAACGCTTGTTTCTTTGACATTGAGACGAAACCTCCCCCATGACTCTCCAGGGAGACGTGTTGTGATTAGTTGCTATGAGAGGGTCTCCCTAGCAACCACCTCCCGATTAGCCAGTCAAACCAGCATGGAGTGTTCCCCTATCTTGTTCATAATTCTCACCTCTGAAATACTTATCATGGACAGAGGTAAGCAAACACGAACATCCCTGTTGAATCCTTACCGAGTCCTTTCATGGCCTTGTAGAGTATTTCAGCATCCTGGTTGGCATTGAAGTTGCTTGCAGCTTTCACTGAACCTCTGGTGGCCTGGGAAAACATGGTGGAAAACAGTGAAGCACTATGGTCAATGTAGTTCAAACACAATTAATGGTTAAACAGTGTATCATATAATCAATATAAGGAAGGTGCCAGCGGTAGTAAATCATTAACTAATGATACTGTATCCAGTGGGAACGCAAATCAGTTATGACCCTTATCTGTGTGAGACTGACAATACACTTGCACCATTGTCCGTTGCTCTATCAATTAGTCCCATATTCATTGCATACTTTTATTACAGGGTAATATGTCTTTTACTGTTCCCCAGGCTCCAAGTTTTGTTTGCAGATGTAACCTCCATATTTGACAGTTGAAACGATATGGCTGATGAGACATAAAATGCACAAGCCATCTATAAATCATAAAATAGATAGCAGTATTGTATACTTTAGATTAGTAGAGAGATATGATCTGTCCCAGCTGTGTTAATATGACATTCGATATGTTAGAGCAGCCTCTATGAGCTAATTGTCTAACAACATTATTAGCAAACAGGGTTTTAATGGCTTTGTACAATCGAGACACTATTTGTCAGGTTTTTACTCCTCCCAACAGTATATATTCATTAGGATTGTCTTGGAGTACGCATTGTTTCTGAACAATTTACCAAGTTAAGCACCAGCACAGGTGTAGACACACACTCACACACACACACACACACACACACACACAAAACACCCTTCAGTTCTGCTTAGCCTATAACCCTGCCAATTTGACTTCCTTACAGGAAGCAGAAACACCAGACATTTAAGTACGCACAGAAAACTGTATATCAGCCTTATTAACAACATACTTCCTCATTCAAACAGTACCTTGATTAAGAAAGCAAGATTTTTTATCATCTTTCGTTACAGTTTTACATATATATATCGATCACTGGCTTAACCCTTGTTCTGACAGATGTGCTTATCTTGAGTAAGCACAAGGGGAAGGCCTAGAAACAGCCCACCACTTGTTTAAGGAGGGAAAATCTTGGAATGTCTCCAGTATGACCTCAGCCCAACGAAATTCCAACCGTGGATGTCCGCCTAAATCTAAAACGCCTCATCGAAACATTACATCACTTTACCAGCGTTCTGCCAGTCAGGGTGAGGACAGACAACAAAAAAGACAACAGTCATTCACACAGTCAGCATCACGAGCTGTCCTCAATCTAATCAAGGTGCTGCTGACTGCATAGACAAACAGCTAGATGTTGATGTTTGGAGCTGACATTAAACCTAAAATGAACCTGACAAACATGTGACGCTGCAGCCTGATGTAGACAAAAACAGCCTGTTGATGGATGGACAACCAGGTGGTCACTGTGCAACGAGAGACCCTCTCGTTTTCCACTCAGGGACGAGTTCAGACACAACAGATCCCTCCCCCACTTTCTGACACACACACACACACACACACACACACACACACACACACACACACACACACACACACACACAAGACAAACTGTTCATCAAGTTCAATTGGCAGGGAAACAGTGGCAGCTGAATGTATTTAACTTTATATCATGTATTCTGTGGGCCTGGGTGGGGCTTAGAAACAGCAGACACAGAACAGAGAGTACAGCGGTTAGAACTCTGGTCTCCCTGTCTCTGTCTGAGCAGGAGCCAGAGGACGCCCCTCCCACAGCGTTTGGCCTGTGGTTGCTACGGCAACCCACGGACAGCCCACTCGTTCAAACTTTCTCATGCATCATCTGTGGTGGCCTCTGCGGATACAGCTGACCATGTGACGGTGACTAAGTCCTTCCTATCTGGCTTGGTGTGCTGAACATCGTGGAGAACCTTCTAGTTTCCATCGCGGTATGCGTTTTAGGTTAGAGAAGATTGAGGCTAGGTCTTTAACTCGAGACACTTTAGCCTTTTGTAGGAATGAGCAGCCCGCCTCATGCTTCAGATTAAACAGTTAATTGTCTACAGATGTTTCCAGACAAAACTAGCAATTCCAACTAGCTGACACACTGACTGTGGGCAGAGACAACACACAGTATTTACATATACTAGAATGAGATGTTTGTTTTATCACTTGAGTAAACAAAACAGGACTCTGGTCACTAGGTTGAGTAACTCCACCCTGTTTGTTTAAATGAGAGAAGACAGAGATGCACTGACATAGAGAGAATGCATAGATAAATATAGAGAAAGAGAGGGGAAAAGGGAGATTCTTCCAAAACAGTTGGCACATTTTGTTTAATTCCACATGGAAACCACAAGTGGGACTGGGAGAGTCAGTGTGTGAGGGTCGGAAAGGGGGAGCGAGAGAGACCCACCCCTGGCTAAAGGAAAGCCAGCATCGATGAGTCATACAGCTAACTTTCCTAAATTCATCCCTTTTGCAGTTGCACATTTACACACACACACACACACACACAACCACACACACACACACACACACACACACACACACACACACACACACACTTCATAGACTGAGAGGAATGGTTCGCCCTAAAGACAGCAAAGCAGTACTTTCTGTGTCCAAAGAAATCTCCAGCTTTGCTAACATTTGTGTTAGGTTGCAATACATACATTTTGCCTCTCACAAGGTAGACAGGTCACCGACCTAATATACATAAATTATTCATGCTTCTCAAACTCTATTATGGTCTGATAATAGCATATGATTATTTAATGTGGAACCAAGAGGGCACTTCTGGGATTGAATTTCATAGGCTTAATAAAAAAGGAAATACCTTTTAAATTTGCATTAATAAACTTGATAATACAGCACTTTCATCAAATGTGTTGTCTACTCAAAAGCTAGGTAAGCATGCAATCATTAAGGAAGAAAATTTGAAAACTCACCATTTTGACAGATCGAAACGGTTATTCAAACCTAAGGTTGGAGAAAAAGTTGCGATGTCTGTAAAGTAAAAACGATTTAGTTTCAAACATCGACCGGGGCCGCAGCATATAAAAAACATTAATCCAAATTCACATTTACACAGCAAAATAAGATCACAATTTTCTCGAAATCCTCAACACTTTAACCAAGGCAAAAAAGGTTTCTACCGCTAAAACGGCATGCTTCCGTTTCGGTATTAATCACCTACTTTATCTACATTAACGGGTTTAGAGCATCATCCTTGTAAGTCAACGCTTCTTATAAAAACGAAAGACCCTTCTCGCTTTCTAGGAATCAAGAAAGAGGTGTGACTAGCATTAGCTTACCGTCTGTCAGTGCACCTGCCTCGAAAAGAATAGGTGAGTGAGATAAAGGATAGAGTGACAGAGCAGAGAGTACAAACTTGTTGGGCCACACCCTTGTGACTAATATCTAGCACGAAAAGTAGGCAAGGCTAAAAAATTCAAGCAGTCTGGGAAATTGAGTTTTCACCAATTCTGTATTTTGGTGTGGTATCTGTTTGCTTTAAATGAAAACCAAAATAAATATTATACGTTATTTTAAAGAGTGACCCCATGACATCATTTGATACTTCTGTAGTTTACCACAGTACTAAAATAATTGCATGTCATAATATTAAAATAAAAAAGTCCATCCTGATTTTGCAAACCAGACAAGCATGGCATGGACCAGCATCAGTTGTTGTCTATATAAAACTTGGTCTTGTAAGAGGAGCTAAGGTTACTAAACCAATTAGAAAGTCAGTGAATAGGCATATGATTGGCTTCTTATTGGCAAAGAATTCCACAAAATAAAAATATTCCTTTGCAAGAGTTTTGCTACTACTGTTGTTTCACTGCTGTTATCTTTATCCTCAGGATAATTTCCTCTCTGTATTAAAAGTGTGTTCCAAAAAGACATGTCAAAACCAACACCAAAAACATAGCTCTCACACAGTGAACAGGGGCCTCATTCATTTAGTGACTGATTTCATTTAACGCATTAAAACCTCCTGTTGGTGGGCCCAGATCCATTGCAGCAGCAAATCAGCAGCAAACATAATCACCTAAAAACATTCTAAGTGCCCAATTTCAGAAAATTGTCTTTACTCTGTAAAGAACCTCTGTTTACGCTACTGTGTACGATATAGTATGGCGATACAGCATATCATCTGTAACAACAAACTATTAGTGTGACGGCTCCGTTTGGCATCTTACAGACTGTTCGCTACTACAGGTGAACAAGGAGGACAGTGCCAGCCTGGGGTCTAGTGATCCTCTCTACCACAGAAAAGACCAACCAAGGGCCTCAGCAGCGATCATTTGCTGCATGGTCAGCAAAGAATCACTCTGAATCACTCTCTACCCAAACCAGGCCCACCTTTTTACAATGTGAAGGGAGGATGGCTCCTGCCATCCATAATCCAGTCATCAACCCTCAAAGTTAGTGTCCACAGCAGCCAGAGCCACTCTGCTGTCCAGCATACCATGCTGAAAACTAGCCTTTCTCAGACTAATCAGTATCTTGGAAAAGCTATGCACTTTATGTCGATTAGCCTTGAAGCAGCCAATTATTAAGGAGCATTTATCACAATGGCTAGAAGATGGCCATCAAGCCACTTTATGTGACTGGTCAATATCTGTGTCCCCTACCTCCACCATCTTGTTCTCCCTTCCAGGTAATCCTAATGGCAGGTGCCATAACCAAAGGTGTTGTAATACACTGGCTCTAACTATGCTGACCAATTTATTCTTATTGAGAGGCAAACAGCACTAGCACAGCAGTACGCAAATCTTCAGCCTTTACCCCAGTCTGTGGAGGTAGGAGAGCCTGGCAAAGGTCAGGAGTTAAGTAAAAGATAAAAGCTTGGACAAACAATTAACCTAACATTTGTGTCACTTTTTGCTGAAATGTATATCATACAGGTTAATTTTTTCTTGGTGTTTAGAACAAGATTGTTCATGCAGTCTTGGGTGTAGAGGCAGTACAGGAGGGGCTCAGCACGCACCCCTGTGGGGAGCCGATGCTCAGCGGGCGGGTTGAGGAGAGGTGGGGGCCAAGTCTCACAGTCTGGGGTCGGGACGTTAGGAAGTCCTTTGGTGTCCAGTTTGTAGCATAACCTGTCCGGTATTATTGTATTGAAGGCTGAACTGTATATTCACCAACTTAAATTTAGGTTTTTGGGTTGGGGACTGCCAACTGCTGATAGAAAGTAGCATATAAATCCTGATTTGTAAATGTCTAATTGCATAATGAAAGTATTATTTCTAAGTAGACCATATCATTATCAAGATGACATACAAGTTTAAAAAGTTACTTATTTTTTTAAATATAAATTTTAGGTTGGGACTGCAAATTAAGTATTCGCCCTTATACCAGAAAATGACTTCAACATTTAAAATATGAACACATAAAACTTGCAATGGATAAGTGTTCGAAATAAGTTCACATTTAAATCATGTGCGGAGAAGGCAATTGGTTCGTGATTGGTCTGGATCGGAATTTTCCATTTGGCACATTGGACAAAACTAGTTTTACAAAATTACTATGTATTTCATAATATGAAAATACGTCATGAGTTTTGTTGCGCAATATAATTTACGTGATTTAATTTGCAATGCTCTTGTAACTGGAGGGTTTTACAGGCCGGTAGTGATTTCGTACGAGTCCACCCCCGAATAAAGGGAATGGAATATGACCAGTACCATCTGAACTCCGTGCATGCGCTTTAAAATAAACTGTGCCTGCCTACTAGTCTAGTGAAAGAAAGAGTGATAGAGGAATACCCAGGTCTTTAGTAAACGGAGCCTCAACTGAAAATATGGAGTGGAATCCGATGGAAATTAACCCCGAGGTAACCTACATGGAAATCTGAATTTAGATTATTTTTTTTATCAAGGCAGAATATTAACTTGTTCTCTTTCGTTGTGTTTTTTCAGATGCTCAACAAGGTGCGTACGCTGAGTCATGGCGCTAATTGTTTGTTTGTAGTCCCTTTATTGTGTTGGTAAGTTAACGTTTTAAAAGTGCAAATTATATAGCCTAGTGGGCGAGAGCTGCAAGCAGTGTGCAGAGCGACAAACAACATAAAATCTAATGCTCTACAAGACAGAAGAGAGACACAGAAATTGACCAATAGAAGATTCGTCTGGTTTTAATCCCATCTATCGTACTTGCTCTAGTCTCAATGGTAGCAGCATCCCTACCACGCGCTCTTCTTGATGTCTGGGTCGAAGGGTGTGGTCTGACTGATGAAACCATGCGCTTCCATAACAAAGAAGCATCAATGTGCATAAAGATTTTTACATCATGTTGTGTTTTAAGGAAGCTATTATGACAATTACACTTCCTTTATAACCCCCACTTTGTTGTACAGATGTGTTTCCTTTAGCCTGTCTTTAACATTTACTGTGTGTGTGTGTGTGTGTGTGTGTGTGCTTTTTTAGATGCTGACGAAGTTGGGTGTGGGTGGAAGCTGGCGTTTTGTGGATGTTCTGGGACTGGAGGGGGAACAACTGTCCTCGGTCCCCACCCCAAGCTGTGCAGTGATGCTGCTCTTCCCACTCACGCAACAGGTAAGGAAGACGTCATGGCGCAGGGGCTTGTGGAGTGGGTAAGCCTAGGCTGGAACATGGGTGGGTCAGAAATCAGGGTGGAGCAAGGATCTGAGCAAACGCTGCGATGCGAAGGCATTATTGTAAGACAGAAGAAAGTAAGACCTGTCGAAAGAAAAAAATATATATATCCCATTTATTAGAGAAATTAGTAAGAGTTTTTATTTCTACATGTATGTGCATATATTCAGTGGCTATCCAACCCCATAGCCCCCTTAGGGATTTTGAAAACATGTGATTGAACTAGGCGTGCCACATGCATTTCAATCCATGTGAGCATTCAATCAGGAAGCTTATTTGACACACAATAACTGGGCTTCTTCCCTCCAATATCTTGGATCTGATACTAAACATTCTAGATTATTCTTGTCTGGAATGCTCTTATCTCACTCACACTGCCCCCAATGACTTGGCAGGTCTTTTTTACTGTGTCGTCTGTGTCTGTGTCTGTGGTGTAGCATGAGTCTTTCAGGCAGAAGCAGGCCGGCCAGGTTGCAGGGGCTGCAGAGGTGTACTTCCTAAAGCAGACAGTGGTCAACTCCTGCGGCACCATCGCTCTTTTGCACGCCGTCGCCAACAACCAAGATAAAATGGAGTTTGGTTGGTACAGACCAAGCTAAAACAATATAAATAACGTTGCAAGACAGATGATTATTGTAATATTATATAATATTGCCATATCTGCTTTGTTTTAGACAGTGACTCCGCTTTGAAGAAATTTCTCGATGAGACCGCAAACATGAGCTCTGATGAACGTGCCAAACATCTAGAAAAGAACAAGGTAATCCATTATGCAGAAACATATAGGCACACAATTAGAACTTTATGGATTTCTCTCTAGACTAGGCAACCGGCACTTTTCATACTGGCCACTAAGGGGCACCAGATACCCACTTATTGCCATGTCACAGTGACCAATCGAAACTTGAATTATATTTAAAGTAGAGGATCTGTCCTACAAGGTTGACCAAGGTTGACTAGGTTGTATCAGATTTTGTGAGATTGCACTTTGCTCCTGGAGAATGTTCTGGTATGGAACAAAGCCTTTGCTTTTGAAAGAGAACGCATGTGTGTGTTGTTTTATATAACTATACCTCCTGTGACCCTCGTGATAAAGTTCTGGTGATCTACAGGAGTCCTTACGGTGTAATGTGCCTGGTTTCCTTTCAGACTATCCGGGAGGCTCACGATGACGTGGCTGCACAGGGCCAGTGCAGGGTAAGGTCCTTCAGTCAAGTCTACCTGACCGTTAGAGCCCAGAGGCTTTGGTAGTCACTTATTTGTTGTGGCATCACGTAGCATGTCGTACCTTGCCGTGTTTTTAGAAAGGAATTCCACTATTCGTGGTTATGCTATATTATGCTACATGACGTCCCCTTGCCTACGTTTTAGCCTGAACCCGACCAAGTCAACTTCCACTTCATTGCCTTTGTCAACGTGAAGGGACAGCTTTATGAACTGGGTGAGTATACCGCCATGCTATGTATACACATATACATGTGAGCCTACGTACGTACGAATCTTCTGCTGTGTGTGACTGAGCGAGAGAGAGAGCGCATGCACTCGTTTATGAGCACAGTGTCATTTGCTCCATCTGCTGATCAGACGGGAGGATGGATGGACCAGTGAAGCTCGGAGCCACCAAGGAAAGCTCCTTCATCACGGTAACCATGGTTTTTTATCAGCGGTTGTCTTGTATTATTTTATTTTTTTTTACACCAGTTTCACAATCCCCCCCCCCCCCCCCCCCCCCCCCCCCCCCCCCCCCCCCCACTCTCGTGTCTCCCCCTTCTTCCTTCTCTCTGTCTGTCTGGCCAGGATGCAGCGAAGGTGTGCCGTGGCTTCATGGAGAGGGAGCAAGGGGAGGTGCGCTTCTCTGCCGTGGCCCTGTGTCATGCTTAAGAGAGCCCCCTCCACCTCGAGATGACGTGACCATAGAACCAAATACCATAGAGCGCACACACACACACACACACACACGCGCGCGCACGGTGCACTAGGGGAAGTGAGCAACAGAACACGCACATTGACATGCAGGCACAATGCACATCTCAATCTCCACAGCGCATCAACACTGCCAATGCACAAACACACAGATGCATGTAGATACAAGCCTGCCCATGCCTTCAGTGAAGATGTCACTTTGCAGTGGTAATTGTGCTGTCTGCCTTTTTTTGTTTTGTTTAATGGTACTTCTCTGAGGTCAGATCTAATCACGGCTCGTGGGTCTATGTGGCCTCTTTGCACAGACGATCGATTGACGTCTTACAGCATTCAGTGTAGAGAGAACGACAGAATTAAAAAGTGGGTTTAAGAAGTGTTACTCAAAGCAAGAGTAGATGTGCACTTCACAGTGGATAGAGGACAGTTTGGAGGAGTGGGAAGAGATGGTGGATCTAGTCAATTGTTGTTCCACGCAAATGCCTGAATTTGACTGTAGGCAACTTGTACCCCGTCCTCTCTAGCCTTTGAATCGACGACCCTTCCAGCTTCCACATCAGGGAAGACCCTATCCTCTGTGCTGATAACACACTGTAGAATATCTTTGTATTTTGAAGGTGGACTTATGAGACCTATAGGCACTTGAATAGGTGGAACATTCTATGTGATTTTCCTCCCTGTACTACTGATAGGGGTCACAGCAGGGTGTGTGTGGCCATGGGCTATTGTAGGTGAAATGTAAGAGCATACAAACATAACTTTAGTTCGGTTTCAATTGCCTTCCTACAATTTCGTTTTTAGAGCTGAATGTGTTAAAATAATGTGCTAAAGTTGTTTGTTTAGACAGAGATAACATAAGTTGAAACTAAAGTTCTCTGTTATGGTTCAGAACAAAGTGGATCACTGAGTAAGTGACCCGCATCCCAAGAAAGTGTTCCTGTCTGTGAAGGCTTGTTTGTCTGTGTGTTGAGTTGATCTTTAGGGCTAAAATAGGCTGTGCGCCAATGTACAGTCCTTTAGTGTTCAACATTGTGCTCCAATCCTTTGCCTTTCTGCAGCTTAATGATGTTCTACTGTGGTTCTGTATTGGCAATGCAGCAGCTTCAACTCAATAAATAAAATTGAAAAAATCTTTGAACCTTACTTGTGCTTTTTCATTAGGATTTGATTGTGTTTGTACACCCACTGGAGATTTTTGGCTTAAAAACGAATTTTAGTTTAGGTATTTGTCTTTTTCCACAACTATCACTGAAAGGCTTTCTAAGTATGTTGTTTTGGAAATGATACATTTTTATAGATATTCTATTGCAGCTCAGTTCTGTGGGTAGATTAGGCCTTTACGTTCATTCTGGAACCCGTGGTTCATTACACGATGAGACGAGTGCTTCCGAGGGGAAAAGGCATTAAAAGAGTTATGTTGAAGGTTGTTTACCCAGTCCTGTCGCTGTGGATACAGACGCGCACTGAATCAACCGCGCGACCTTTCCGCGTGTCAGAAAGAGAACAGAGCAGGCCCGTTACGCCATTGCTGTCCGGAATTTGAACACTAAAATAACTGAGCACCTTTTGTAATAAACCCTTTCTCCCTCCCACTATCACCGCCCGAGAGATTCTTCCCTGCGCATCCACGTCCTTGAAGGGCGCGCGGCAGTTGCTACATGGTCGGATAGCGTCTCTCCCGGTCTGTCCTGCAGATGGATTGGTATTTTTAGCGGTCGTTTCGTGTTGCAGTGTGGGAGTCGCGAGTGCCCCCAGCCTCCGTCTCTATAGAACGGAGACCCGTCAGAGCTGCGGGTGGACTGAAGAACTACAAAAGATAACGGATTGCCTCCTACTCTCAACGAGCACAACCAATATAATAATATAGTTGATTATATTTTAACATTTGTACAATTTAAGCTTGGAGTTAATGTCGGATATGGCCAGTCCTGAAACGGAGCGCGTGTTGCCGAATGCCCCACAGGACGAATCAGAGCCACACCAGCCAAACAATCCCGAACCCAGCCATCCAGAACCTGCCTTCCGAGAGGCGCAAAAATGGATCGAGGTGAGTCTGGAATTTAGGCAGGTAGAAGTTCAGTGTTGGAGATTCCTTTTGATCAACCAACTGGATTTGGGCTTTCGTGCGTTTACGCTGTGGGTTATGGGGTATGGATATAAATACGGCATTGCACAGTCACCTGTTGGGACGCAATTGTCACCGCATCCCCACTGGTTTCAGATTACTGCGCCTCTGGACAATGCGGACCAGGATTCTGCTGCGTTGGGGAACGCTAGCTTATGTGCGCACATCCTATCCGTTGTGTTTAAATAAGTTTCTTACATGGCAGCGCCTGGGCCTATTTCTACGTAACCTATAGCCAGATTGTACTATAAGTTGCCTAGTTATAGACAATACAGGCAAATAAATGGCCTTACATAAATGCTCGGGAAGGATTTTCAGTTCGTGCGTTTGTATGGTCGTTTGTTGTTGTTGACGAGGGTATGGAAGATAGACCGTTCTTTCTCGCAAGAGTAACGCCCCCTTTTCAGGCGCGAGGGGATTCCGGTTGCCATGGTTATGAAACGGGGCCAGCTCACGCACGAGAGATGCTGCATGAGTAGGTCGTAACATCGAGCGACATTAAAGGCCGAGCATGAGTTTAGAATGATTAGTCATCACACGGTGAACTATTTCCGAGGTCACTGTTCTCCCTATGATTACCTTTAGTCTGGTTAGAGGGTTTGAAAAATATAATTTCTTTCTAATATCACCCACTACTGCTCAATGTATTCCTATAGGCCAGAGAATATTTGGGGGTGGTGGTTAAGATGAGAAGGATGTTTCCCATCAATTATTAATATTAGTTTTAGACTGTCTGCTTTTTAGATACAATCCTTCCCCCCAGTCGCATCTGTCTCATGTCTCCTATGGAACCAGTCAGTCACCACCACTAACACACACGCACTACCACATTCTCTGACCAGCTGTCAGCACACACACACACACACACACACACACACACACGTGTGGGGCAGGACGGTTACGTTTTATCTAGCTCCTCACTATCTTTTCTCATTTACTTCTCTTTCACACATACACACCAGGCAGCCAGACAGTCAGCACGGGGGAACATCTCCTAAAATCTACTATTGGGAGTGGAGCAGCCATGCCTAGTGTCCTTCACCAGTCCTCTTTCTCCCTCCATGGTCCGCCATCACCCCACTCTGTCTGTCCCTCCTCTCTAATTCTCCAGTTATTTCCAGGCTGGCCAAGCTGCCTCCTATTTAGAGAGAGTTATATATAAACACACAGAGACGCAGGTGGGGACGATTCAGGGTTATCCATAGCCCCCCTCCCTACGTTTGGTGTGTTTTCACTATGTGTGTGTGGTACGATCCACCAGAAGGAAATGCTCCTGTGAGCATACAGGCAAGTTAGGTTCACAGGTTAATGTGCTCTCCCCAGTTTGTTTGTGTGTGTGTGTGTGTGTGTGTGTGTGTGTGTGTGTGTGTGTGGGTGCATGCCAGTGTGTGTGTATGTTCAACATGGCAGGGTTTGGCGAGTTATACAGACGGCATTGCTGTTAGACGCTCACAGGGGCACGCCCTGGTTGGGTGACACTGGTCACCAAGGGAACATAACACGGGGCAACCTATCCAGTGTCTCTCTTTCCGGTGGGGGCATCATGGAGTGTATCAGTCTACTCCATGGGGGGCAGCCAGTAAAGCAGTGAGGCTATGTATCTCGAGGAAGTAGTAAGCGGCAGGCTGTTTGTGTAAGAGCCAGGACCAGATTAGAGAGGCCTGTTTATTCCAAGGCTGATATTTGTCCTTGACAGTGTTTGTGGACCCCCTCCTGTAGGACATGGGTCATGAGGTTAAGTGCTGGCAACCTAGTCCTTCATAAAAATACATTGGTTTCATTAGTCGCTCTGTGGAGGGCTTAATTAAGTCTAACATAATTGACTGTTGCTACTGGAGTGTCATTGATTTTCCCATATACTAGATTGTCAGTCAGGGGTGAAATATTGTAACATTTACACTGGTTTTGTATGAGGTCATTGCTGACCCTAGTGTGATGGAGGGCCATCTTTGACAGTAAAGGCATGTGCGCTCGCATGCCAGATGTCACAGCTGTCCTCGTAGAGATTATCTAGAATGGTCGCAGACAACCGTGAGTGTGTGTGTGTGTGTGTGTGTGTGTGTGTGTGAATCCTCAGTCCGCCATCGCTCTGTAAAAGAGATAGTGGTCAGACGGTTAAGAAGAGAAACAGGAAGACATGAGAGAGATCGAGAGAGAGCAACAGGCATTCAAAAAAGCTCTTCACAAATCCCCCGCACATTCACTACGGTGTTACGTAAACACAGGGTCGAGAAAAAGAGCACGTCGGAGGTGAAGATGGATAGGCAAAAGAGCGTTTTTAGGACGAGTCCATAAATGAAACACTCCGACCCTAGGCCCTGCAGTGAGAACCAAACATGCCCAAAGCACTGCAGCCTCTCACACATCTGTAAGCATCGAGTTACTCCCCTGTGTGTTGACACAAGCCAGGTCTCAGTGGCTATCTAAGGAGAAAAGGTGTTTTTTAAATGCGTTGCAGTGCTTTTGAAATCACGCTAATTAGCAAAAGAGTATGTCGTTTTGCACCATGCTGGAATAATCATTAGCCCCACGTAAACCCTGTTCCAGCCTGGCTGTTGACCTGGGAGTAATACATTCATATAACAATGGAGGATGGCAGACTGTTTCTATGTTGATAGCCATGGCTGGTGATCTCTGATGTCCAGTCACTCTGGTTAATTACACAAACCCAGAGGAATCCACTCCTCCTCCATCCACACGGCCGCGGGATTATGAGAGGGGCGAGTCAGTCCTATCCCTCTCTCTGGACTCTGTCTTTTTCCATCCTCCCTTTGCCTCACTAATGCTTAACAGACATGTGGAGAGGACTGTGTCCTACTTCTGTTCACCCCCCCCCCCCCCTTCCCCTCCCCCAGGGTTTAAATGGTATCTGCTGCTGCCATTCACCCAGACTGAGCAGAGCAGAGCAATCCACTGACGGGGGGGTCAAATTACTGGCGACTGCTGCTGAGGCTTTTGGCTCGGTTTTTCTGTAACGGACAGGAATGCTCACACACACACACACACACACACACACACACACACACACATTATTTTATGCTTGCCTTCACCCACATAGATCCCGGTTGGCACTGGCACTGTCTCTTTCCCACACTGAGCTCTAAATGCAGCGTGGACTAGTAGGCGCTTAGTGTGTGCATGCGAGTGTGTGTGTGTGTGTGTGTGTGTTTGTGTGGGTACACTAAATCACCTGCCCTATGTCACTCTTTGAGATTCAACACACACACACACACACACACACACACACACACACACACACACACACACACACACACACACACACACACACACACCAACACACACACAACAGTCACAAACACACTCCTGCACCTCCTTTATACTGTGGTCTCCTTGCCATGTAAATTATGCATGGCCGCCTGTAAATGTTTCAGAGAGCTACGGCCTCACCCTGGGAAACACGGCGTACGCCGGGGACGCTGTGTGTGTCTATCGAGTGCTCCGTGAAGATACGCCGTGCACAACACAGGGAGACACAGTGAACGGAGGGATGAGAGATAAAAAAAAAGAGAGAAAGACGTGGGTGGAAAACATCTGGTCAACACTTACATAACCTACAGAAACAATGGCCTGGCTCACACTCGTGATCACACCGGGTGTTTGTGGGAGGTGTGTGTGTGTGTGTGTGTGTGTGTGTGTGTGTGTGTGTGTGTGTGTGTGTGTGTGTGTGTGTGTGTGTGTGCACTACCTAGATAGAGAGGGGGGGTCGTGGGATGGAAGCATACAGGTTTTTCAAGTGGATTGAGGAAGAGGCAAACGACAGGTCAGTGGAGACGACAGGAGAGAGGCGGGGCAGGAAAAGCTAAAGTGAGGAAGAAGAGGTGTGCAGATTGGCAACGTGTTGATCGTTTGGCTATGATGCCCCCCCCACCCCCTCATTTAGCAGGTTAGTGTTCAGGGCTGGACCGTCACAGTGTGTGTGCCTGTGGTAGTGCCTGTGTTCAAAGTGAGAAAGTGTAAAACAGAAATAGGCAAGAGGAAGAGAGCGAGACCGGGAGGTGTGTATAACTCCTGGCAAAGTGCTGGATTGTATAATCTGTGTTAATCTGGATTAAAAATCTAAACGGGCGGCAGTCAAACCTCCTTTCTACTAGCAGCCGGGACTCGCGTTACGCAACTAGTTAGGGCGCTTAAATACCTGCGTGTCTTTGACTGTGTTTGTGTTCGTGCCGTGGCTGTGTTGCACAAACACAATTACTGTTCGGAATTACGTTTCCAAGGCACCATACTTTACGCTATTTCAGCGTCCTCAACTCACTTGGGACCGCAATTTGTTTATTTGACCAATTTTAAGAACAAATAATAATATCATTGTTATGAATGATCTGTTATTTTATATTCCCTTATTTATTAATATAAGGAAGCAGTGACAATATAACTGCTCTCTAGACACAGCTAATTAGTGTCATGCAATGCAGGCAGTAGAGAGTTATTTTGGGTGTAAAAGTCAGGTAGTGAAGGGACATGACCCATGACATGATTTTACAAGATAACTGATGCTTTGCTCAATGATTTTTAGAACAAGAGAACTGTAAAAAAGGCTATGGTGGCTCTTTGGGGGTATGGAGACGTTATTATGGTACTTCATGGCAGCCCACTACTGCTGTGCCTCGGTCACTGTATTACAGTCAGCCTCATCAACATTTGATGAGATGATTATGTACTTAGTACTGCTGTGGTAATGCCATAAATGCTATATTTGTTTGATTGCTACACCTCATTGCACTGAAGGCAATCACGCAATTCAGTCTTTTGGCTACCATGCTAGCTCTGATTAACATTATGAGCTAAATTGGTTCACATGATTTTACTTACTTACGTAAAACCACAAAATATTCATATCCCTCCCCCCTGACTGTTCTCTATATTAATTTTGGTGAACAGAAATAGACAGAATAAACAGAGGCACAATGATTTTTCATGTATTTTTTGAGGAACACAATAAAACACCTGGCACCCCAAGTACCTTGGAAATAAAATATCGAAATATTCAAACTATTGTAAAAGATGTTGTGTGAGAGTTAAGCTTCTCTAACCGGTTATGGATGTTGTGTGAGTGGTGTATGATATAATCATGATGGAGGGTTGTTGAGGATTATAACGTTGTTGCTGTGGTCAAGCACACACGCTTATTTTCTTCTCTCCTCTCTCTCTCTCTCTCTCTCTCTCTCTCTCTCTCTCTCTCTCTCTCTCTCTCTCTCTCTCTCTCTCTCTCTCTCTCTCTCTCTCTCTCTCTCTCTGTCTCTCTCTGTCTCTCTCTCTCTCTCTCTCTCTCTCTCTCTATCTCTTATATGATTAATCTGCAGGCGGTGACTGGACGAAGTTTTGGAGATAGGGACTTCCGGAGTGGACTGGAGAACGGGATCCTACTCTGCGAGTGAGTCTATAACATCACTTCCTTTAAAGCTTATGTATATGGACTTTTTTTCCCATTATGACCAGAAGAATTTGTAAGAAGGCTAAGAAGGCCAGCAAATTTCAGTGACGGTTCTTCAAACTAGCGTTAGACTCCACTGGCATTGCAAACCACTGGTTTGTTTCAAATTAGATATAATTAGTCCCCTGTTTACTATAACATTTAATAAACTCTTCTAAACTCTGCTTCTGTACTCTAAAGCTGTACATAAATCAGTATTCATACTAGACAGACATTTGTCTGAAGAGTATTTAGAACAGTAAAGTCCTTATGTTTGACATTCCAACCAGGCTGCTAAATGCCATCAGGCCAGGCCTGGTCAAAAAGATCAACAGGCTGCCCACCCCCATCGCTGGACTGGTGAGAAACAGAATGGAACGCATTATTACTACTGTGTAAAATCATTCACCTTTTCCCCTCTAATCAACGATAGCAGGCTGGCTAACCGTGTTGATCCTGTCCCACTCTCCCTGTCCTCTCCGTGTCAAGGACAACCTGACGGTGTTTCTGCGGGGCTGTGAGGAGCTGGGCCTGAAGGGCACTCAGCTATTTGACCCCGGAGACCTGCAGGACACGTCCGTCAGAGCCAACCTCACGTGAGCGCACGCACCTTTTCCTACGGTCTCTGTTGCAACAAGCCAGTGGGTGGGGGGAGGGGACAGAGGGGACCCCCTCCCCCCCCACACACACACACACTTTTTACAGACAAGTGTCTCCTGTCTTTATACAAAAAGACAGGAGAAACGAAAAGGGTACTAACAGTGTCCCCTCACACCTTTGAAATAACAAAAGATTCCGACGCAACAAGGTATCATGCATCATTCTGCGACTCACCCCCGTTTTCTCTCTCTCTATCTTTCTCTCTCTCTCTCTCTCTCTCTCTCTCTCTCTCTCTCTCTCTCTCTCTCCCCCTCTCTCTCCCCCCTCAGGGACTCGGACTGCAGCAGAAAGCTGAAGAATGTAAGTCGTTTCCGTGCGCGTCCCAGCTGAGCTGTGAGAGTGCTAGGCTAGCCCGTGTGATCACACGATCTGCTGTTTAAACTCCAGTGGAGTGGATCCTATGCATCTGTACATTAGGTGGATATCATGAAATAACGGTCCTCATCACTTTCTCTCTGTCTCCCCTATGTGTCTTTCTCTGTCTGCCTCTCCATTTTTGTATTTTCCTCTCCTGTGTATCTCTCTGTGCATCTCTCTCTTTTTCTTTGTCTTTCCCTCTCAACCCGCCCTCCCTCAGGTGTTGATCACAGTGTTTTGGCTGGGGAAGGCGGCCAGCGGCTGTGCCTCCTACGGCGGCCCCACACTCAACCTCAAGGAGTTCGAGGGGCTGCTCTCGCACCTGAGAACGCCAGTAAGAGGGCCACGCGCACGCACGCACACACACACACACACACACACACACACACACACACACACACACACACACACACACACACACACAAATGCATGCATCATACACTCACAAGACTGTTTCTCCTCTTCTCTCTCTCCATATTGATCTTGCATGCAAACACCCACACACACAAACACAAACACACACACACAAGCACAGAGAGGGGGGTGGGCTTTGGCAGCTTCCTCTCATTGTTGTGTGAGCAGGAAAGATCCCACCTCCTGAAGACAGAGACACACACACACAGACACACACACACACAGAAAAGACCCATCTCAGTTTTCATACCATAAGCGAGAGTCGCTAAGGGTGAGGAGAGCGAGATCACAGGGCTATAATACCACTCCGCTCTCAGGGACCGTCAGAGAAAGAAAACAGAAAGAGAAAAGAAAGAGAGGAAAGGACAAAGAAAAATGTGTGTTTAAAAAACTAATCGGGAAGAAGGCACTCTTTGTCTGAATTTGGTGGAGTTCGGTTGGACTAGTTTCCCCTTCGCTCTGTTTGAAGTCTAAGGAGAACGTAGTAAATGCCATGAACAGACTTGAGGTATAACTTTATTCAGTCAAGCATGCAGATGCTTTCAATTGTCGTGTGTTTTGCATTCATGTGTGTGTGTGTGTGTGTGTGTGTGTGTGTGTGTGTGTGTGTTCTCTATAGGATGGCGAGGAGGGAGGGGGGAGCCCACAGAAAGGCAGCGTGAGGGACAGCGGGTACGACTGTTGGGATTCGGAGAGGAGCGAGTCCCTGTCCCCTCCGCGGCATAACCGCGACGACTCCTTGGACAGGTGAGCGTGAACGCACACACACACACACACACATGCACACGTCGCATGTGTAACAAATTAAACAGTACCGTCCAGCATGTCTGTGCAGTTACTTTTTGTTGGTGCTTCAGTTACGTTTGACTTAACCCTATTCTGGTCTGTTGCTGACCCTCTTTGCTTTGGGGACAGCCTGGACTCTTTCGGCTCCCGCTCGCGCCACAGCCCCTCCCCAGACGTCGCCAACCGGGGGAACAGCGACGGTAAGCTCTCGTTAACATCCGAAAAAAAAAATAATAAAAGATTTGGGAAAAACATTCAGAAAGGTTTTTTCCTTTTCTGCCGAAAACGACGGCTGCAGAACTATTTTCCACAATAACCAAGCCAGGCGCCTAGTCCAGCGGCACATGGCCAGCCAGTCCTGTGATGAGGTGTCTCCTAGACAACAATAGCTCCCTGGCACCTCCGGGGGAGCGCGGTGTGAAGGGCCTGGCACGCCGCTATGGGAAACAGCAGGGCCAGCCTTGATGTGTCACAGTCAGCTAGCGGCTGACCACCACAGCTGAATGTACTCTAACCCCTTCCCTGGTGTCAGTGGAACGTGCGTGCGTGCGTGTGTGTTTGTGTGTGTGTGTGTGTGTGTGTATGTGCGTGCGTGTGCATGTGTTTGCATCATTTAAAGCCTGCAGCTGTTTGTCTAAGTTGAAATCCCGTTGGGATTTAAAGCTGTGAAATTCTGACAGGGGTCAACATCCTGCTACCGTCTGTCTGTCTGCAGTCTGTGTATTGTTGTGTGTGTGGGTGTGTGTGTGCTAGTGCGTGTGAACGTGTGTAAGTACATACACTCGTGTGTGTGTGTGTGTGTGTGTGTGTGTGTGTGTGTGTGTGTGTGTGTGTGTGTGTGTGTGTGTGTGTGTGTGTGTGTGAGGGAAGAAGACGAGGCCTTAGGCATCCTGCTTTGCTGTTTTTGTAGACTGGGGGTCAAGGATACACCTGGGATACAGCAAAACAACAATCCAGATTTGGGAATACCAACATTCCCTACGTAGAGAGGAAGCTGTGCCAAGTAGTTTGTTTATAGTGCAGAAAAGATGTATTGATTAGGTGCTGCTAAAACCGGTCTGACTGTTATGCCCTCCTTTTCTCTTCCTCCATTCCCTCTGCATGTCCCTCATCTGTCTGTCTGGCTATCTGTCTTTTATATCCCTCTGTCTCTCCTTCCTCTTTACTCTGGACCTCCTCCTCCTCATCCTCGTTCTGTCAGGGCGGGGCAGTGACTCAGAGGCGGACGGCTCCAACCGGAAGCCAGATGTGAGGAAGGACGACATGCTGACGCGCCGCACGGCCGGCAGCGAGTCCCGCAGCTCGGTGGCCTTCAACCAGTTCCTGCCCAACCGGGCCAACGCCGGCGCATACATCCCCGCGTCGCGCCGCAAGCCACGTGCCGAGGAGGTCGAGCAGAAGAGGTGTGGGTGCATACACACACACACACACGCATACACACGCAGGGAAACATCCAGGAACACACAGGAACACCCAGGGGGAAAAGAGGTCATTGATGTGATGTGAGACACACACAAACACACACACACGTGTACATGTAGTTATGCTTCAGTGCCTGCAAACTACACTGGGTGGATGGAAAACTCAGGTAAGGACACCGACTGTCTCTTCTCCTCTTTTCGTAACTCGCCATCTGTCTCGCACAAACACACACACTTACACACAAAACCCACTAGCTTATGTCATCCCCGCTCACACACACACCAACACCCGCCTTCACTGCGGTCACGTTTGTTCTGAATGTCTGAAAGGATTTAGCCAAAGGGCTTTCTCTCACGTCATCCCCCAGCAGCAAAATACCCCCTCCCCCCGACACAGCCAATCATCTCTCTCCCCTTATACCCCCCACCCACCTCTCCTTCCCCAGTCACCCTCAACCCATCCCAGAGGAGGGTGAGGGGACGGGGCCCTTTAAGAGGCCCCCGGGGCCCCGCTCCAGGACTGCTAAGACTGTCACCTGGGCCCCTGAGAACGGAGTCCCCCAGGGGATAGGCCCTGTCACGGAGGAAGGGCCAGGGCAGGAAGAGGGGGAGCTGACCCCGGAGGTCATGGAGCAGAGGAAGCTCAGGAAGCTGGAGAAGGCGGGGATTAAGGTTCTGCCCGCTACCGTTCGCTACAGCAGGTCAGGGAGGCGGGGCATGGGCTCGGCGTGACATTGCACGTGCTCCTGTGGGAACTAACGGGGTTGTGAGGAACGGCGGCGTCGGCCATGTTGTTTGGTCTTGTAGCGGGTAAGACTCGCTGGTGGATGTGGTCTGTGTTGGTCAGTGGTTTGTCAGTAACTCGACTGTGGTGTGTGTTCATTGATTCAGCATCCGGCATTGCCTGGGGGTTTGCTGACAGATTTCTTGTGCGATTTTGCCTGCGTTGCGTTGTTCAAAGTTTGGGTTGAAGTGGGATAACGAGAAACCTCTTCCGGCTAGGAGGAGGCGAGAGGACTGCAGGAAATAGTGAACGTTCTGGTTCTAACAAATCAAACCTGTGAAGAAGGCTGGGAACTGCTTTCATTCTCAGTGCAGCCTGGGGTCATGGCTTGACTAGTCTAAAACAGTGATTTGGTGTGTGAGGATGAGCGAGTGTGCAAAACCGCTGACCGCACGCCTAAACCGCTCGGGGTCACGGAATCCGGGAACTGACGTTGTCATGACGACCCGGTCTGCAGCCCCAAAGATCCCGCCTCGGGAAGCGGGGAGCCAGAAGTGAGGGCGCCCTCCCCCGACATCATCCTGCGCTGCGAGAACGAGTTCCTGACCAATCAGAAGGCGGCGTGGGACTCCCCCTCGGATGGCGAGGACGAGGCCGACTCGAGGAAGGTGCCGGATGTCCGTAAGGACGACCTGGCCTCCAGGCGTGCTCCCCGCACAACCACAGCTCCCAGGGTGCACCAGTTTGTCCCGGCGCCGGTCTGCAACAGCAAAGACCAAAAGCGCTGGGAGGACATCCGTCGGGCTTCCCAGCAGGCACTGCAGCAGAGAGACATCAGGTTGGCAGTGTGTTTACGTGCGTGTTGTTGCCGTGTGTGCGAGTTGATTTTTTTGTTTCTCTTTTCCTGTACCTTTATGACCAACGCTACTTCCTGTCTTCCTGTGCTCTTCTCTCTCTCTGTGGGTGGGATGGTGTTGATGACGCATGTCTCTGGGGATGTTGTGTTTGTGTTTGTGTTTGTGTGTTTGTGCGTTTGTATTCTTGTGTGTGTGCGCACTCGGTTTTGACGGGTGCACCAAACCGGCTCACGTGATTGGACAGTGATAGGGAGGCCGTCCCTGACATCATCACGCGCAGAGACAACCCCTTCCTAAACTCCGCCCCGCGCGGTGAGGGAGAGGAGGATGAGGAGGAGAGTGGGCAGGGGGACGTGGTCACAGTGGTGCCCAATAAGCAGAAGGATGACCTGGCTCGTAGGCGGGCCCAGGTCAGGCCCCTCCCAAAGCGGGCGGGACCAAAGAGTTTTGTCTCCTCCTCTATGAGCCAGTCAGACCTGCAGAAATGGGAAAGACTGAGGATGGCGGAACCCAGGTGCTTTTCACACACAGACACACACACACACACACACACACACACACACACACACAGCACACATGTCTGGCCTGAAACACGTGTATGAACGAGTGTGGAGTTTTTTGTGAATGAATTTACTAAAGGTATGGCACAGCGATAGCCTTGTAGCTTGTTAGGATTTCAAGAGTTTTCGCCCTCAAAGCATTGCTGTTTCTACATTTTGGCTCTTCACAGACACTGAGTATTTAAAATGCGCTCCACCGTCAGTCTGCTCTTGTCCACTCTTCCTTTTCTTAACCTTTACTGAAAGGAACTTAAAGGTTGTCCTGACACAAACTCTCTCTCTCTCTCTCTCTCTCTCTCTCTCTCTCTCTCTCTCTCCCTCTCCCTCTCTCCCTCTGTCTTAATCTGGTCGTTAATTCTCTTCAATACCGTTTTCTAAAACCCTCCCTGGCAAGATTTCCAATGGGCCTATAGATGCAAGAACTGGCAGTAGCAAATGTAAATGTGCGTGTGTGTGTCTTAGAGATAAAGAGAGCAAGGGGGCAGCATTGGCTGTAAACTCTGGGTTGCTTTTGTTCGTCCATTCACCACTGATGTCATTGGATGGGCTAAGGATAGGTCTTTGGTTGCCATAGCAGCAGCTAGCAAAGAAATGACACCATCTATAGTCTGTTTGCCAAAAGGCAAAAAAAAAGTGTGTGTGTGTGCGTGCATGCAAAGGAGATTTCATTACAGCCCCCCTATTTATCCATCCTTCTTAATTCATGTTTTTCCTCTTCATCACAGCATACTTTTTATCTCATTCCTTCTGTCTAGTTATTTTTGTTCCTTTTCTATCCTCCGAGTACGCATGTTTCACTTCTTCTCCTTTTTCTCCTCCTCTTCTGTCTTCCCTACTTTCTGTGGCACCACTTTGCTATTGTTGGATGCATATGTGTGTGTGTGTGTGTGTGTGTGTGTATGTGTGTGTGTGTGTGTGTGTGTGTGTCTGTGTTTGTGTACATGTGTGTATGGTGCAGTGAGCCCAGCCCCGCCCCTGTGTGCCAGGCGTGCCTGGAGAAAAGTTCCAGAACTCCCATCGCCCCCATCGCCTCCATGGCACCTGTGAGGCCAAGTCCTTGCAAGGATGTGGCCGCTGGGGGCGTGCCTGAGACGGAGCAGCGAATAAGCGCAGACCCAGGAGTGGGAGGGGAGGAGTCAGAGTTGCTAAGGCGACTCCTGGCTAAGGCGCCTGTCGCCATGCCCACTATCGGCCTGAGCTCCCCACTTACAGAGCGGGTTCACAGGTACGAAGCAGGCCAGGACTGGGTCAACTAAAGAGTGAAACCAGCCTTAGGAGGAAGCAGGTCTTACGTTAACGTAGGTCTAAACTGGGCAGTTGCTGGCAACTGGCATTACTTTGCCTGGCGTCACCAGCCCTTAGCTTGAGGATGGTTGGTACAGACATTTGTCATTACTCTAGTTAGATCAGCCTTGGCCCATCTCCTGCTTGCAGCGTTGTAACAAATGATGCTAATCCTTTAGCTCTCTGTCCACACACACAATTGCACTTGGGACACACGCATACACCTGCACACACACGCACAGAGTTCCCAGTGTGACAGCCGTCCCGGTGCAATGATGTTCTCATGTCCCTGTTCTGGCTATGTCCGTCTTTGATTTGTAACAATTGCCTTTGAAGGGCTGCGGCATCGGCACGTCTTGAGTGTGTTCCGCCGTTCCCGTCGTGGTTCAGCCCCACTTGTTCCAGCAGGTAACTGAATCTCCGGGACGTGTCAAACATGTCACATCCACATCACAACAGCTGAATAGGAAGTAACGGAGGACGTCAGTGTGCTAACCCGACCCCAAAACCTTTATCTCTGGGCAATTTGACAAGTGTGTGTGTGCCTGTGGTTTGTTGCACTGAAGTTTGGTTCACACACAGTTGTTGTGATTGGGACGATTAAAGGCTTGGCTTTGATAGAAAAGTTTTCCTTTCTGAGTGTCAGAATGTTTTAGGTTGCCAGTGCACTACAGTGTGTGTTGTTCCTCCGTCAGACCACGAGCGTGTCCTCATCCCTCATCCCTGCAAAATAATAACATTAATATGTTGCGCAAGTAGTCGGTTCCTAGATATACTGACGTCCTATATCTCTATGAATTTCTTTGCGCATGGGTCTGCATGCTCTCATGTGTTTGCTTTTGGCCACATATGTTGGTGTGTGTGACGTCACGGCTGTAACGACAATACTTTCAATGACCTCAACAGCCGTGTTGGTGGGATTGACCCAACTCTAGCCCCGCCCCTCAAATCTGACCCCTCCCCTTGGACCTTTGAAGCCCCTCCCACTCCGGCTGAGCTGGACGCACGCCTGGCTCAGTACGAGAGGAGAATGGAGGAAGAGGAGGACGAAGAGGGGGAAGGAAAAAGCCCTGATATCAGGAAAGATGACATGATGGCACGGCGGACAGGGGCCTTCCAGAAGCCTGGCGTTGCCACGACCACCTTCAACCGTTTCCTCCCCCTGCCGGCCACCAAGCGCTCCATACAGGAAGTGGTCACGACTGACGCTGCACCACGGAACAGGAAGGAGGTGCGGGCAGAAAGGAAGAGGAGTCAGGAAGTCAGGTGGGCGGAGCTAGGATGTGAGGACAGGGGTTGGTTACAGTCTGTAATGAGTCCAACTACCCGGCTTTCACTGTTATGTGTACGTTTACATGTTATCATATAATCTACAAATAAATGTCAAAATAAAAACGTTTTTCTCTCAGAGACACACTAGTGCAACAAGCCAGGGTTCCAATTGAAACTCTGCAGCAACACCCTGCCCAAACCACAGTTGTCCGGGCAACCACCCATTGTGAGCTTGGCTATAGAAATGAGGATGAGGAGGATGAAGACGGACCTCTGCCTGACCTGGAAAAAGATGATATGATGGCCCGTAGGACAGGGTCAGTGCCGAAGCCTACTGCAGGGCCTGCAGGCCAGTACAACCTCTTTCTGCCTGTTCCTGGGTCAGTCAAATACAAACATAAGCCCCTCTCTGGACCCCACCAGCTGTATGGCAAACTTACTTTTTCAGATTACAAGACCCAAAGAGAGAGGTACCTTCATAGAGTGGGCTTGGCTTGGTGTGTTCCCTTTGGATGTAACTACAGTCTGCATGACAGATAGTTACCAACTCACGACTAATGTACGCAATGTTCCAATTGCGTAGGGGGTTATAACCAGCAACGTTTTCTCAAACTATGCACATTTTTAAAGACAGAATAAGCTGATACTGACATATTTGCTTTGGTTTTCCTGACTGAACCGTTGGCGTGGCAGTGAGAGGTTACTAATGTGGCACAGTACTTTATTGATTTTCTCTTACCTCAGACAATGGTGTCTTGTCCTCGATATGTGCTGGAAGGCTTTATTGATTCATAATAACTTTTGCGTTTGGGTTTGGGCTGACCCTGTCTGGCTTTTGGACTGATCTGGCGATATTAGGCTAGGTCTAACAAGGTTGGTTTGATCTAGCATTTCGCTTGGTTTTGTTGTTTTGGGCTGGTGTTCTTTTTTTATAATCAAGTCATTTCCTGGTTTAACGTCTGCCGGCGTCGTTGGCTCACCTCTCTCAGCAGCGCCGTCGCCTCTCCAAGCCCGCCTCTGACACCCTCGACCAGGAGCTGCTCTGGCGCGAAAGACAGTGAAGAGGAGGGGGGAGGACAGGGAGGAGAGCACAAAACACGCCCCAACCCCTTCCTCCAGTCTCCCTCTGCCACACTCACCCCTCCTCCCTCCCCTCCCGTGGCCCAGCCTGAGGCTACGGAGAAGGGTGAGGAGAGGGAGAGGCGAGAGCCCCCGCCCAGAAGACCCTCCAGGCTGGAGGACGATGAGCTGCCCCCCGTGATGTGAGGCGCCCAGTCATTAGAACACACCACACTTATAACGCACACCAGAACTCACACACAACTCACTTTAGACACTTTCTCGTCGTCAAGGTTTATGAATATATCCTATAATAGTTTTGGGGCAATAGACAATGCAGTATCTCTGACTCTGACACTGCATGATGCATTCATCAGCTCAGACTGGCTATGAGCATTCCTCCCACTCCTTACCTCCCCTTCACAGATGGGACTGCTGCGTTTACGTTACATAACGCTTCGCTTATCCAATTTGGTTGTTTCTGCAAAGGGAGATGAACCAGGTTTAGTGCCAACATACTGGCTTTTTTCTTGCATTGAAAACTATTCCAGGATACGGTTTTGTGCCAACAGTTTTTTATCAAATGAAAAAGGCACCCCAGGCTTATGATCGAGTATCATATTTAGTTTACCATTTCATAACGAATTGTCACCCCCTCTCTCTCCTCCTCCCTTTTTCATCTCTCTCTCTGTGTACTCTGTGGTATTGCTGTTTAAGGATGAGTCGACGGGTTGCTTTTTTGTCTGAGGACACTGAGTAAGTCCTCCGGCCCTGCAGTGAAACCTGGAAGAGATGCTGCATGATACACACACACACACACACACACACACACACACAAACACACACACACACACACACACACATACACAAAGTTTAAAACATACACACACAAACTTTCAAATATATGCACGTATGCAGAAGCAAACATACATACAAACTAAGTCTTCATCCCGAGACCTCCATCCACATAGATATACATGCATGTTTATGGACCTCTACTGGCTATCTGGTGAACTGCTCTGCTAACACTGTTGAATGCTAACGCTAACTTGCCATGCATTTATCTATTCACAGCTAATTGCTACCAGTTCATTGTTCATACTTACCAATTCCAGCATTCCACTTGAACAATAACAAAATTCCTTTGTCAGCCCAACTGGTGCTAAAATTCGAACAGTGTTATGAAATAACTAACAGATCCGCAGATTCAAGGGTTGTCCTTGCTTTGAAAAAAAATGCATGTTGTGATGTCACAAGAGCCCTACCCAGGGATATCTTCTTCTTCTTCTTCCCACTGTTCTGACACAGTGATCGAGCTGACACACTTCCTGTTTGCTTGTCCCCGCCCAGGAGCATGAGTATGAGTGACATGCTGAGCGAGGAGGAGGTGGGACACGTGCAGCCCCTGAGCCAGTCGCGTTACGAGCGCATGCAGGAGCAATACAGCAACAACCAGGAGGAGGAGGACCAGTGGCAAGATGTAAGACAGGGAGAGGGGAAATTGTGATGAGCAGGGTGTAGTTTAAGGATATCAGGAAGGGATTGAAGAAAATAAGGGAGGGCTGGAAGGTAAATAGCACGACAAAGTGAAAAGGCCGTTTGAGTGAGATATGGAAAGCCCAAAAGTGAAGATGTGTTTCTCTCGAATGACTCTGTCCAGTCTTGTTCTCAGACACGGTGCCTATGAACCTCTGAGCCCTAACCTTTGACCTTGGATCCGGTCAGGACCTGGCTCGTTGGAAGAACCGCCGCCGCAGCGCCTCCCAGGAGCTGATCAAGAAGGAGGAGGAGAGGAAGAGGCTGGAGAAGAGGATGAAGGAGGAGGCCAGCGAGGCCCACAAGAGGAAGAGCATCAAGACCTACCGGGAGATTGTCGAGGAGAAGTACGACCAGTGGGATGTGGGAGGGACACGATTTGACATTAAAATTACACATTTGAATTGATGTAGAGAACAGGCAAAACCTCTCTAGTTTATTATCTCTTCAACTACCAACCACATACAATACTTTCCGCTCTTTTCCCCCTCTCTCACTCTCCCTGTCTTTTCCGCTCATCCTCCCCTTTTCCCTTCCCTGTCTTTTGCTCTCGTTCCACCCCCACGTAGGGAGCGTAGAGAGATGGAGCTCTGCGAGGCGTACCGGAGGGCTGAGACTCCGGAGGAGGCCGCCATGGTCCTCCAGCGCTACGCCCTGCGCTTCACCATCAGCGACGCCACCCTGGACAGCCTCAAGCTGCCCCGCAGCGACTCGGAGCCCAAAGCCGCCCTAACAGAGGAGAAACACAGTCCAGCACCACCCAGCCTAACAGAGGAGGAACACAGTCCAGCACCACCCAGCCTAACAGAGGAGGAACACAGTCCAGCACCACCCAGCCTAACAGAGGAGGAACACAGTCCAGCACCACCCAGCCTAACAGAGGAGAAACACAGTCCAGCACCACCCAGCCTAACAGAGGAGGAACACAGTCCAGCACCACCCAGCCTAACAGAGGAGGAACACAGTCCAGCACCACCCAGCATTACCCACAAATCCAAAGGGGAAACCACCGGACAGGATCGTCTAAAGGAACCAGCACAAACCAGAATTATTGAGAAGATTTCAGAAGAGAAGGAGTCCAATACGGAGCAAGTTGGACCTTCAACGGACACATCGAGACCTCTGGACCCACAGAAGGCCTCCGCTGCAACAAACGCATACCCCACCCCACCACCAGCCCAGCCAGCCCCGCCCAAACCCAAACCCAAGCAGACACGGCCGCCACCTGCCCACACCCACACCCAGCCCCAACCAAAAACGAACGGCACAAAGGCCGAAAGGAACCGCACACCGCCTCGCGGCGCCCCGGCCCAGCCGCGGCCCACGCAGCCCCCTCCCGCACACCCGTCTCCGCCCTCCAGGCCCGTGCCCGTCCTCACCGCCAAGCCCTACAGCCAGCCCAAGGTCACACACTCTGGGCACAAACCCGTCAAGGTGGGTCAGCAGACGGGCACCTAGGGCATTGTTTCATCGCTCCCATCGTTATGGTGCTAAGTAACTCCCCTTTTCAGTTCGGTGCCTTGCATGCCACATGATAACTAATGAGTTAGCAGCGTTATCTGAAACATATGTCGATAAATGCAAATACCCGGAAAGGGGAGAATCATACCACAGGATTAATGCCCTTGTTTTTACTCCTACCGTCTGTATGTGCCCTTAGCTGGACGGAATGGTGCGTTTGAACGGAGAGACACTGGACGAGAGGGTGCCTGTGTCCACTCCCCCTTCCTCTCCGCTTTGCTTTCCCGAAGGCAACAAAGATCCTCCCACCACACAGACAACAGCCAGTCAGAAAACAGAGAGAGAGGCACCACCTGGCGAACCGGAGCAAGTGACCACGCCCTCAGGGTCTGCAATCCGATCCCTGATTGGTGGACGCAACTGTGTCGTCACAACGACGATTGTGACAGAGCTGACGCAAACGCATGTTGAGCCCTACCCCTTGGAGACGCCTAGCAATGCACAGGTGATGAATTAGTTCGTTTGGCGAGGCTAAACGCTTACACACATTGTCTCTCTTCAATCTGTCGATTATTCACTCATTAGTAGCCAGCGATGTAGCTAATCTGCTGATATTGAAATCTGATTTGAATTAGAGTGCTTGTCAGGTCAATGGCGTCTCAGGATTGCCACAGAGAACCGGGGCGGACAAAGAGATCGGGTTGGTAACGTCACCTTGTCAGCTGCCAACATATTCTCCAACAGTCACAGGTAAAACTGCATTACCCAGCCGAGTTAGCATGTTGTCCATTAAGACGTACGTTCTTCTTTCTGAAGTTATAGGTTGGGTCTGTGTGTGTGTTTCTTTACACAGAAGGGCTAGAGGAGAGCAATGTGACTGTGAGTACCTCCACACTACATTTTCTGTATTGTATATCCGTTTTCTTTCCTATGACCTTACCTTTGACTTCTCCTTTGTTTCTCGTAGATGTAGTTCACCTGTCCTCTCACATTTCCACTTCTTCTGTCCCTCTTGTGTACACGTTGGCCTCCCTCTTCCCTCTGTATGTTTGTGTGGATTGGTTTTGTTTGCCTGCCCATTGATGTGCCTGCTTGCTGTGAGTGTGTGTGCTTGTTTGTGTGTGTGTGTGTGTGTGTGTGTGTGTGTGTGTGAGGTGTATGTTTGTGTGTGAGGGCTCGTTTGTGTCTTTTTTGGCCAATCTGTGTGTGTGTGTGTGTGTAACTGTGTGTGCCTGTGTGGGTAGATTGAGACCCCCATGTTGAACTTGGCTAAGAGAGTTAATCACTGGGTCTGGGACCCCAATGAAGAGCGTAAGCGACAGGAGAGGTGGCAGCAGGAGCAAGAGCGCCTCCTACAGGTACTCCGGTGTACAGTAGTTGTGTGTGTGTGTGTGTGTGTGTGTGTGTGTGTGTGTGTGTGTAAGCATGGTTCTGCGTAAGTTTATCAAGGGGCATCACTTAAACCAAATACAATCTACCTACTGCTTGGTAGCTATAGGAACAGGTGTGAGTGTGTGCGTGTGTGTGTGTGTGTGTTTGTGTGTGTGTGTGTGTGTATCTGACGTGTGTCTCTATACATGCATCTAGGAGCAATATCAGAGAGAACAAGACAAGTTAAAGGGGGAATGGGAAAAAGCACAGAAAGAGGTGGAAGAGGAGGAGAGGAGACATTACGAAGAGGTACATTATCACACACATACCACCAGATACACTGTTACATACCTCAACACTGACTACAAAAACTGTGTGTGTGTGTGTGTGTGTGTGTGTGTGTGTGTGTGTGTGTGTGTGTGTGTGTGTGTGTGTGTGTGTGTGTGTGTGTGTGTGTGTGTGTGTGTGTGTGTGTGTGTGTGTGTGTGTGTTTTGCAGGAGCGACAGATTCTAGAAGAGACCGCGACCCCCCTGAATCCATCGGGTCTGTCCAAACCAAACCCAGAGCAGACAGCATCGATCTCACCAGCACAACAGAACCATCAGACAGAAGTCATCGCTCCCACGCAGCACAATGGCCAAAGAACCCCAATGGAGAAAGAGGATAAACACTTGTCCAAATTACACTTTTTTCAAGGTAGGACACATATAAATGCACACCAATTTGATATCTATTTGAGAACGCTACCGCCTAGATACGTTTCTGTGATAAAGGTTTGTGTTCTGTTGGCACAGACGCGTCGTGGGACAGTGAGGCCTCAAGGAAGCAGAACATGTTAAAGACAGCCTCTCTAGACCGCAACTCCCAGCTGTCCCAGACCAGCACAGTTAAAAGGTGTGTAAAGCAAAGTGTTTGTAATACAACAGGTAACGGCTAAAAGTATGTGAGAGCCTCCATGTAGGTTGCACTGACCCTTTTACAAACAGTTGTGGAAAAGCAACCAGACCACAAGTTCAGTGCTGATCATTACTGTGTGTGTGTGCGTGTGCGTGTGTGTGTGTGTGTGTGTGTTTATGTTGACCCACAGGTCTGGATCTCATGACATTTTAGGCACCCAACCACCTTCACCAACATCACCTCAGCCTCTCTCCCCAACCAAGTAAGGCACTTACAGTGTCTGTCTCTGAAACACACACACGCACACACGCACACTGGCTAAATGTTAAGTGGATTCAAGCTGTTGGAAGGGATGATTGAAGGACAAGCTATTCTTCTGCTTGCTCATTTTCTTTCGCTTTGCTGTTTGTGCTTGTGTGTGTGTGTGTGTGTGTGTGTGCGTGCATAGGTGTGTGAGTGGAAAGAGGCTGTGTTCTGGATGTTCTCTACCCCTGGGGAAAGGAGCTGCCATGATCATCGACACTCTAGGATTATTTTTCCATCTACCGTGTTTTAAGGTACTGTAGACCTCCTTCTCTGCACGCGCACACACACACACACACACACGCACACATAAATTATAAGATCCATCAGTAAAAGAAGTTCAAAGCTCTTTCTCTTTGTCGCCTCTCCCTTTCTCAGTGTGGCCTGTGCCATGGGCATTTAGGTGACACCACTGCAGGGACTGATGTGAGGATTCGCAATGGGCTCCTGAGCTGCCACGACTGCTACATTGCATGTCGAGGTTAGACCCATGAACTTACACAGAATCAGTCAAAAATGGCTGACTTTACACCTGAGGCTCGCTTTCACATGGGAGTAAATCACTGTTCACTGTCAGTTGGTTGAAGCTTGTGTTTCAGTAAGTCTCTTTGCCTTTATAACATTGTATCTTTTGTTTTTATGTTAAGTTGGGAGCCAACCCACAACTCTATGAGAGGGATAGAAAATATTTGGGACTGAAGAACGTGATGACTGGGAGATATGCAAGAGCAGGAATACTTTGGAACAATCTTGGAACTTTCTACCTGAAAAGTATTGAGTGACTAGTTAGGGAAAGAAAATGGACAATTACATGGAGAATATATACACAACCATAAGAGCTCCAGTTGCAGCTCCAAGACAAGCATACATTAGCACTGTAGCACAGGTGTTCACCTCTTTCTGTGAGGCTAACACAAAAAAAGACCAGTGTCCTCGTCCACACGGGAGCACAGTCGAACAGCACAACCATAAATCCGACATAGCATTAGTTAAATGCTGAACATATTATGCTAAAAGCTACTGTTTTCTAAGAGAATGCGTCAGTCCTGTGATCTAAGTATAAAGATAGATTTATTAAAAAAAATGTGCTTGCCTCATCAGGAACTCCAGTCCTTGATTCTGCAGTTAACTGGGTTAGTTCGGAGGACTTTATGTAGCTTGACCGTTATAACGCCTTAATTCTTCCTCCAAAACATGGGGTTTGACTTTCCGTGTTTACCATTTTTTTGCATGAGTGAGGAACATGTATAAGTTATTGTTATTATTTGGAACACAGTGTTGGTGTAAAACGGTTTAGTATGAGCTAGACATTCAGCTTCTCCCCAGTGGTCTACCAGACTGTATCTTCTCATTTCTGTTGTACGTTATTGTATGTTGTATATTTTCCCTCAATTTCTGAAGTCAATCCATAATATGTCCTACCTATAGATCTAGTAAAGTTTTGTTAGGATATTTACTTTTGTTTGTATAATTAAGAATGAAAATGCATGTTAAATTTGGTTATTTAGTTAGAATTTCGAATATTGCCCTTTTCCATCCTATCAGACATTGTTTTCTTCAGATGGTGATGTTGCATCTAACAAAGTGCCTTGAGTTGTGACTAAGTGTTAGCACACAAGTGGAAGAGCAGTTTCATAATAACTGCTCAGGTTTCTGCGGGTGTGTATGTTTTTGTGTGCCAGGGTGTTTGTGTGTGCACAGGAGAATTAGTGTACATGTATTTACTTGACTTGAAGTCCGGTCTCATACCAGCAAAGTGTCTCCATGGATCATACCCTCTTCATGCAACTGATTGGGTCGCCTTCTCTGCCTGCTTTGAAGCTTTAAACCCATGAAACATTTCTCCTCAATGCCAGCCTAGTTTATTTCTCGTTGCCTCTGCACTCTGCTCCCTTCCAAAATATATGTGTGTCTTAATTCCTTCCCCTTAGCAAATCCTTTATAGACAGTAAGGTTACATTTATAGCACGTTCTGGACATTGAGTGAACCTAAGGTGTTTAAATCCCTGTGGATGATGGGAGGACAAGGGGAAGGAAAGTAATCAAGGAGATGATGAGAAACGCAACAGAGGGCCTAAACACTTTAACCAGCTCTTTGTTTTTCCGTAGCTTCTCAAAACAGTGAAGTCAAAGATTAAACAGCAATATACGTCTGTAATTGTATGTGGGCAGCTTATGTGAAAGAGGACATGTTAAGTTGAATGGCTTTTATAGCAAGTCTGTTTGTCAATAAAGTATTTTGACTTGGTTCAACGCCTTCTCGGTTTTGTTATTTATGTTACTAATATATTCATAACATTGCTGTGGCTGTCGATGGACAATATTTTTTACACGGAAAAGAGAGAAGAGTGTAAAGTTACAGTTGTACGGTAGGAATTTGGAGAGGGTTCAGTCGCCAATTCTTCGGTGTCTGGTTTGACCATCATGGTACATGGGGTGTGCATATAGATAAAATAAGAAAAATAAAAAGACAATAAACGTTATGCGGTGCTTAACAGGAGTTAAGTGGGGGGCAAATATCTATATATATCATTAATAAGGTCTGTGTTGGATTATGAATGCATATAGGTCGGCAGCAAAGTCATCACTAAAAACGTTGGATGTAGTTCAGACGCAAGGGCAGCATTTAGAATACTGGCATTTGATGTTGGAGCAAGAGAGAGGTTGACAAATCATCTGTCAGTCTATACTGTAGAAATGATGACAATATATTTGTCACTACAGTGGGTGGAGGATGTTTGACCTGAAAGAGTTGTGATTTGCTCGGATTCAAGCTCAGTGTTGATGAGTTTAAAATCATTTGTGTCCCAAAGTAGGCAAGACCTGGTGTATGAACTGTTGCAGGCACTGTTCAGAATTACACAGGTAAGGAGTACAGTTCGGTTCCTTTGGGTTCCAGCTCGTGTTCGGGTTGAGGGGAATGAAGAGTTAGATCTGATGGCAAAACTAGCACTAAAGGATGATGTGATAAACATCAGAGTCCTTTTAAGTAAGGCAGAGGTAAAGGGGATAATTAAAGTGCAGATAAAAAAGAAGTGGCAGTACAGTTGGGATAGAGAAGTAAAGGGAAGAAGACATATCTATAGCATCTAGAGGGAAGTTGGTGGATAAAGAGTATCGGGTGGGTAAGGAGAGAGGAGACAATGTTTAGCAGGTTAAGTAAGACTGGGACATACAGTATTAAATACAACATTGCATACTATAGGCAAACATGGAAATGGAAAATGTGATTATTGCCAGGAGAGAGAGACTGTGAAACATGTGTTAAGTGAGTGTAAGTATTATGAGAAAAAAGAGAGAGATACAGACAGAGAATGTAAGTGATATGAATCAGCTAATTAAATGTTGAGAGCATGCTACAGTGGGAGATGAAAGATACATATTTTTATTTAATTATCTAAAGGAGGCAGGGTTGAATTGGAGGATTTAGGGTCACCGTCCCAATCCACTCTACAGTTCAGTAGGTCTCAAAGAAGAAGGCTGTCGATGGCCTGCAAGCCTGGAACTATTATACAAGAAACGTGACGCAGTCGGACCAATAAGTGTAACACCGGAAGTGTATCAACTGTCACAGTCACGAGAACAATATTTAGAGGGAATCCTCTAAGAGCAGGGATTTCCTCAGCGAAGCCCGACTATTAAGGCACAATGCCTGGTTTGTTTCCTTTTAACGCCTGGTGATTCTGAAATTAATGACTGCCACACACAATGGATTCAAAGGCCCAGGGAACGTCTGGTTATGCGGTACGTTATGTTCCTTTTTTAACCACCAACCTAGCCCTACTTCCACCAGTTGTAGCCCTTACAAGTTGGCTAATAATAACTAGTAGTTGTGACTCAGCTTTTTTAGTTAGCAAGCTAAGATATTTCAGTTATCGAAACAGCATTTTGCAATTATTTGCTTTGATATTGGTGCTGATTCAGCATTGCTCAATTAGTAAGACGGCCGTAACAGGTGTGTATGTCAATATAGTCCGTTTTTGTTCGCGAGCGTTGCGTCATCAATCACGCCCTTACTTAAACCTACTGTTTAATAATACTAGTGCACCTTGCTCGTGTTTGAGGAGACACCTGCCCCTTAGCTAAAAAAACTGTCCCTTAGCTGGAAACCTGACATTGGCTAAACCTAAGTAGTCGAATAGCGAATTGGTGTTAATAATATATTCAACCAACGTTGCTACTCTACACAAAAATCGGTTTATCTAATTTAAGTATGTGCATGCTTATAGAGCAGGTTATACATGATGTGATGTGATGTGTTTTGTATGCTTCATGCGTAAGTTGTGTTTGTTTATCTGTGCAGGCCCGCACATCCGTTGATTTCAACCAGAGTATGGAAGACGACCCTCTGGTTGACGGACCCTTGATCTCACCTGACGCACTGCATTCTGCCATCAGGAGAGAATTCCACACTGTACCAACAACTTTCGCGGCTGTACTGCTGTCTATACTGCACGTATGTATGAGGGAGGGTTGGGTAGCCGTTTGGTTCCTGGGGGATTGGCGAGGAAATGGTCAAGAGACTGGGACAGAGAGTTAGAACAGGGTCAGCTTGTCTGTTGTATTCTTGATACTTTCTGAATACACTGATTCATTTCTGAAATCAATTTCACAGTTGTTTTATGGAACGTCCCTTTGCGACTCTCTCCTTTCTCCTCAGGTGGTGTACGTGGCTCTGTCGGTGACCCTGGCTGTGGTCTGTGTGTTGAAGTTTGGCAAAGAGGAGGAGTGCGTGAGGCTGTTGGGCTCGATGCGTGGGGAGACGGTGATTGTGTTGGGCAAGGTGGGCCTGTGGCTGTTAGTGGCGCTGTTTGGAGTGTGTGTCCAGCATCACCACCGTCAAGTCCGGAGCAGAGGCTACCTCCGCTTCTACAGAGAAACACGGGGGCTGAAACAGCTGCCACTCGTTGTGCACTCCTCGGGTATTTGTAAAGAAAACACACAGACACAAAACGCCAAACTTTGCCTGTTTTCAAAGAGTTAAAGAGTAAAACAAACACACTATACCTTTTCTCAGTCAACAAAAACCTAGTGTAGTACACCAAGTTGTAATGGAACACATGCATTCTACTCCAAAGTAGAAAACGGGAAGTGTTTTGGTTGTTGAAATAAACGCATGTCAACCGTGTCCCAAACAGGTCTTATGCAACACTGTTTTCTCACCACAAGATGGCAACCTCCTAACAGAAACTTTGGTCTTCTTCTTGCGCTTGTCTTATGGTGCTGGTTGCAGGGAACGGGGTGCTGTTGGTGGTGCTGGCCGCGGATCTGACAGAGCCCGTGTACGTGTACGTGCTGCTCGGCGTGCTGGGACTGGAGCTCCTGGTGGCGCTGCCCGTCATTGTGGTCTACACAGGTGGCACACACACACACACACACACACACACGGCACACTCTTGTCATGTTTCACACTCGTCTGAACTGAACATTTACAGTACCAGTCAGAGGTTTGGATGCACTTTCTCATTCAAGTGAACGGGAAGGTTTCCTTCACCCGGAAGAGCTGCTCTGAAAGTGTCCTGTCCCTCATGTTCACAGTCTGGCCTCCATATGTGGGGTTGAGTCCACCGTCCTGCCCCACAGGAAAGGTCAAGCCTGTGTTGAGTTTTTCTTGTCCTTTGTAAAATGTGAGATTTGGGATTAGCACATTTGATGTGTGAGTTTCAATTGCTTTCTGGAGGCACATTTACACATTTTATAAAGTAACGTTTTACTTTTTTTTGAATGCCCTTCATTTGGGAGTGAGAGCTTAAAAATCACACAAAGTTGGTCACAATACGACGATTATTTGTTAAAAGCATAAGCGATGCTTTTTAAGATTTTGGCTCCATAATTTTAGCTAATCTCTGTATATATCCTGTTACTAGGATCAGATGCATTTGGGGAAGGGGAGTTGCCTCAGACCGTTTTGTATCACCCAACACACACACACACCCCCACTCCCACTACCCCCATGCACTGCCTCCGTGACACATTCGCATCACAATGCCCCCAGCCTTGCCCTTTCAGAGCGGGCTGCAGCATGACAATCATGCATTCAGCCTGCCGCACTCATCCCTCTCCCTTGCTTCCCCCCCCCCTTCCCTGGCTCTGTGCTCATATGCCAACACTGCCCAGCCACTGCCCACCCAGAACCATGAGCTTCCAGTGACTACCCGCTGGTCTACCGGCCATGATACAGGGTGACCCTTTCCAACATTGACTAAGGAAGGACCCTGCTTTAGCTGCTATGAAACCCCCTCCAGCAGGGACAATTAGTCTGTTCAATAGGCTTCATTGACATCAATGATGAATGTCCGCGTTGTCAATGGAAAAGCCTGTGTCATAGTATGGATGGCTGTGGCCCCTCGCGACCTCCTATCACTGTGTCGTCTTTCATACTGTGTATGTGTTCCTTCATTTAGAAGGTTTCTCTATTGTCCTGCGAGTTTGACCAAAATCTTAACCAAATAGTTAAAACAATAACAGTAACACTTATTTGGCTATCATTCCATGCAGGGATATCTCTACCCTTTCCTTTAAAGAGGATCCATTCGGGTTTCTCCATTTGTATTGGGAAGCTCCTATGAAAGATAGGAGTATCAGAGGATATTGATGTTGAAGATAATGGATTGAAAGGAAATCTATATTGTCAAAAAGGGCCATTTTGGCTGCTGTAGGGCACAGATAGGGCCAAGATAGATGTGGCCCGGCAAGAAGATAAGAGCCATTAGGCCTTAGCTTAGCCACAGGCTAGCCTTCAGTCCACTCCACCCAAACACACGAGCATTGTCCTCTTGTTTACAGTAAGGGTGACCGGGTAAGTGTCAGAGATGTGTGTGTTTCCATTGCATTCCAGGTCAGATCAGTGCAGCCAGGCTTGACCCAAGCATCGCGACGCCTTGCAGTTTTTGATCCCTCCACTTGTGAACCAAAGTGATCACACTATTACTAAGACGTAGTGCTAGGTTGATGTCTGATAGACCAGCTCATTCAGAGCAAGTGTGTGTGTGTGTGTGTGTGTGTGTGTGTGTGTGTGTGTGTGTGTGTGTGTGTGTGTGTGTGTGTGTGTGTGTGTGTGTGTGTGTGTGTGTGTGTGTGTGTGTGAGAGAGAGACAGTGAATGACGATGCAGCGCCTGCAGCTACATAGTCCCCGTAGAGGAAGGCCTCGTTCAAGATCCTTTTCTTTGAAGTGCGCCAAAGGCAGATCTAACAGTGTGTGTGTGTGTGTGTGTGTGTCTTTGAGGGTTCGCCGTATGTATCTGCCTCTCTCATTATAACATGAATGCATGGTCCTCTATAGGCTTGCATGTTCCTTACACATCAAAGCTGAAGCCCCACCTTCAAAGGGTCATCTTAGAATACAGCGCTCCTCTGCTTTGTGTGGACTTAGTGTAAGCCCTGCAGGGCAACGGAGGCAAGCACACGACATTCCTACCCGTATACTCTCACCCAAATAAGTTGCAGGTTGACTTCCAGAGCAGAGGCCATGGAGTCTTGTTGAAGGGTAGATGTCTTAAAGGTAACTCATAGCTGGCCCTCATAGAAAGTCCTTCGATTGTGAAACCCTTAAGTCTCCTTTGAGCTAATTGTCTTTGTAGTATTGCCGCTTTTGATTTGAAATGTAAACGTTCACGTCCCAGCCATACGCTAGGTGAAGATGTTTTTGAACTGCTTTCCCATGTAAGGTCATCTAGGCTAACGACAGAGCAGTAGCGATTGCTGTCCGTGCCTGTGACCCTCTGTTAGATACTAGCATTGGACTGCGTGCGTGATCCAAGTTAAGAGGCTTTCTAGCGCCACAGCCGCCCTACAGAAACGCCGCTTTAGTTCTCGATTCATTGATGTTCTGCACGTTCCAGGAGTTGAGTGGAGGTTTCTCATATCACTGCGGGTGGCGGGCTGTCACTGCCTCTAACAGGCTGGTGTGAAATGTGTCGCCTCCAGTCCACCATGGCCATACACTCCCTCCATCTTCCCTGTGCCTTCCTCTCCTCCATGCTGTACCTCCAGCACAAGGTGCTCTTCTCCTCATCTTTCCTTTGGTTGCTCCTTACAAAGGAACGGTAGGCTTCTGTCACTAGTGTTTCACCTTAAAGAGCCCATATAACGTTAGACAGATTGGGACCCACCATGTTTTAGCGAACCAAACCGTGGGCCTCTGTGACGTAAGCTCAGCGTGGAACATGCTACGTGACGCTCCAAACAGACTGCGAGTCAAGCGAAGCTCTTCGGCAGCTTTCTCTCTCGGACTCCTTGTAATCTCGTCAATGCCTGAGACTCCTTTCGATCCTAGTTGAACTATTTACCTGGTAAGCATCTTTGGAGAGAATAAAGGAGAAATATGTTTTCTGCGGACATAGGCGTTACTGTTCCAAATATAAAAGGATAGAGGCAAGCAAACTAATAGTTGCAGCTTTAACGGAATGTACCCCAGGTAATTCATTTACTAACAGAGTGCAGTTTGTCTTAAGTATTTATTTTCCACCGAAGAATATAAGGATTAATCTGGATAGGCCAATTTAGTCAAGTCTGAAAGTGATTCGGTGCATTTTATCCAAACCGAGAGAACGCAGCCCCATCCCTCTGATTTTAGTCTTACATTCCTTCCATGTCCCGTCTGTCTCTGGCTCTCTGGGTATGTGGGTTCTCATAGCCACTCACTATTACTGTATACACACACACACACACACACACACAGGCTCAGGTCTCATTATGCAGGAATGTGAGTCATTTTCTCGGGGTCACATGTTTATGATACCGCAGCAGAGTAGAGATCCCCCGGACTTTAGAACCTCTGTGACAATTTCCCCTGGCTAATGACTCTCGGTGTTATCAACACCCGCTCATCTCCTCGTTCAGCCCTCACACACACACACACACACACACACACACACACACACACAGTGCCTTATCTTCATTCTCAACCACTTGAAATGCTACTGAGTAGGGTTACCCCCCCCACGTGTGAAGGTGTGTGTTCGACCCTCCGGTTCTCACACCTTTAAGTGCAGGATACGACAGCTCATAAGGACGGGAGGCGCGGGACACGACAGTGTGGTAGATGGCGACCCTCGTCCCCTAGCGGCACTGCGGCCACACGTAGAGCACAGGCCAGGAGACAAACGACGTCAGCAGGCGGTGGTGTCACTTCACGCTGTTGAAGGCGAAGGGTACATTGTGAATGTCTGTGTGCGTGTGTGTGTGTGTGTGTCTGTCCAGTCAAGGTGGTGCGGTTCAACTCGGAGCGGGCAGGGCCTGATATCACCCAGGAAGAACACTCTCACAACTTCAGCCACACCCCCTTTGTCAGTGAGACGGGCTTCAGGTACACAAACCTCTCTTAATGCAATGACACACACACACACACAAAGCCTCAAAAGGGACGCTTAGGCCAGCGTTTCCCAACCTTTTCCAACCCACGGCAGGCTTACAGTAACGTATTTATTTTGCGGCACACCCCAGATGTAAAACTGAATCAAACTTAATACAAAAGATTTGTTTCTCTTTCCCAAATGTGACTCTCCCAAAATTCCATGGCACGGATGATGTCTGACAGCACACCAGAGGGCCACGGCACACACCGTTTGGGAAACACTGGCTTCGGCATTCCTCCATTCCTTCCGTTCTGGGGGAATTTTTTTTTTACCTAGGCAGAAGCACTCCAAATGTTTGTTGTGCGTTTCTCTCGGTGTCTTATGGCGAGGGGTTTGACGTGCGGCCGTGGGTCCTCTGTCGTCTGTTCCCCCAGGGAAGGCTCCAGCCTGGAGGAGGTGGTGGAGAAACAGGCCGACCTGATCGAGTACCTGAAGCAGCACAACGCCATGCTGAGCAAGAGGATGCTCCACCTCAGTGCCCAGCACTGACCTCCACTCCCCCCCCCCCCCCCCCCCCAGCAGCACCACACAGAAGAGGTGACTTCCTAGGGTTAAACATGGGCTGCCACAGCTGCCCTTGCACTGACCACAGTGGGCAGGCTCTGGACCCTGCCGTTCATAAACACAACCCGGCGAGCTTTTGGAGCACTTTCCGGAACATTTTGTCCAAGGCAGGAAAGTCATTAAACGTATTTCCCAGCACAGAGAAGAAGACCATGAGAGAGGGTGCAAGGTTTGAGTGGCCGGTTGGTGGAGTGTGCACATACTGGATAAGACTGGGGAGATATCCACTGTTTACAGAGGAAGAAGAAAAGCCCCCTACACACACCTGTGCACACAGAGGGAGGCGGCTGCAGTGGGTGATGTCCACCAAGGAGCAGGATCATTTAACAGAAGATGAACCGATAGCAGAGGAAAGGGGTCAACGAGCAATGGAGGGATTGAAGGGAGGAGAGAGTGGGCAAAGAGGAGGAGGAGGAGGAGGAGGAGGACGCAGGTCAATGATCTGAGGGCTGAGACTTTATTACTAAGTGACGACCCCTTGTGTGTGTGTGTGTGTGTGTGTGTGTGTGTGTGTGTGTGTGTGTGTGTGTCCGTGTGTGTGTCCGTGTGTGTGTCCGTGTGTGTGTCCGTGTGTGTCCGTGTGTGTGTCCGTGTGTCCGAGAGACAGAAGTGTTCCAGAGATCATGTGAGTTTAACCGAGAGATTGGCTAAACTGCTGCAATTCCAATTGCACTGAGAGAGAGCTAGGTGAAGGAGAAAGGGGGTTATCAGGGTTTCAGAGTTGGCCATGTGAAGAGAGGAGAGTTACTCTGTCTGGCCAAGTATTCTTTTTCTAAGTAATTATATGAGTCTACAAATTACGGATATAATTGTGTATGTTGTGTATGTTTGCAGGTATTGTGTGGGTATATGTGTCAAAGAACTGCTGAAGAAATATGTTTTTCTATTATTTCGTTTTTCTTAATAAATGTTTTCTGTCTTTATTGCCCATCTTGAATATGTTTTATTTCTTGGACAGAACAATGATGCACAACACAATGCAGCAAATCACATCACTGCAGCGTCTTGCAGCTTCATGTAGGTCCTAATGTCCAAAGTCACCACATCGACTAGCCCGTGTGCCTTCCTCTGGGAGACCTCACGACTGAGCACTTGTACCGATGTAGACCCATCCCTGCTTTGCAATGGAAAACCATGGAAAACCACACCTTCTACATAGCATAGGACAGTAGATAACTTTCCAAAACACACCAGGCCTAGTTTGAGTATAAACTTATTTTAATTAAAACATTTGAAGTGCATTACATACATTTAACACTTTACGGGGACATTTGGCGGATGTGGTGCGTCATCCATTCTGTTGTGGGAACATCCAATTCGCCTCTGCCGGTCTAATTTATCAGCCTGTCTGCCCTCTCTTTACACATAATATGGACACACGTTTATCATCAGAAATAGGTTTTAATGTACTGGTTTGGGTCCATCTGCCTTGCCACCAGCTGATAGTCACTAGAGTAAGAAGACGCATACCCGCTTGGTTTCCACAGAATTGCTAACAGGTTGGAAACGTGTCGTGCAATTCCATTAAAGGAGGCCATCATCTCGCGTCTACGCATCAGTCTTTGGCCCACTTTTATGGGGACAGCTTTTGAGAAAGGTACAAGATAAGAGTCTGTGTCTCTGAATGTTTTTTGCTGGAATGTTCCTGTGTGAACTCTCCCGATTTCCCCCACGTAGTACATCTTTGTACATAACTCAATCCTTCATCTGAAATAAGAAGAGAAATAAATTTATGATTAAAAGAAATGGTACAATAGGCACCAGAACACGTTTCTGCTAAACTGTTGGAAACATAATGTGTTCTCGCTCGTATGAAGTGACCTACGGGCCAATAGAATTTTGCTGGCACACAAGCAGTGTGTGTGTGTGTTTGTTTAAAGGACCAAGGGTTATAGAGAGAGACATGGTTCTCCAGGTTAAACAATAGCCACTAACAACTGCCCTCCCCCCACCCAGACCTCATCTCTCATTCACACACACTTTCTCAACCCCCTTTTTTCTTCTTTTAACCACCCCTTCTAGCCCACTCTCCCACCAATCAGGGGCTCCCCGTCGTTAGGGAGATTTACGCACCAGTCACTTCATTTTATTTTTCACCTTGGACTCCTGTTGTGTGTGAGCGCACACCTCTGGCACTAATCACACACACTCTCTAACTGCCACCTGCCACTATTTGAGTTACTCTGTGCCATGTATCACGTAGCCTTAGACAGCTCATAAAGTAACACACACACACACACACACACACGTGTTGGTGATCAGGGTGGTTTAAGTCTTTTCCCCACTGCATAAATGGTAGCATTGCTATTGTGAATGCATTGTGTGTGTGTGTGTTATCCTACCTCAGGGAAAGGGTACTCTGGAATGGAGTGGCATACAGCGTCTGTGATGGCAATGCCTGTGATACCTCCGTCTGAGGTTGAGGACATCTATTGAAATAAAAAAAAATAAAAAAACATTGTAATATCAGTGGCAGAAACATACATGCTATATAATATATTATGCTTATTTTTGCAGGGTTTAATTATCAAGAGCTGTCTGGCCGATTGACTAATTACAATTGTGTGTGTGGGGGGAGGAGGTAATTTGCTTTGTCTCTGGTAACACTGTCAGGAGTTTTAAAATACTTTTGATGCATTCATTTGTTTTTACAGAAAGCACAAGTCTCCAAACCTATGATGCAATCAATGTTCAGTTATATTTTTTAGGTGTAAGAGTAATATTGGATTAGTTCCAGGTATTCTCAGTGTCTTCTTACTTACTACTTTTCAATTTTCAACCAAGTATTTGTGGAGTGTTAATCAGCACAAAAACAGCCACACCTTCACAGGTTGAGTTACCTGGCTAGTTGGGCCCTAAAAAGTACCAAATGTTTTATGGCTGTGTGAACCAATTTAGTCATTAAGATTTTACCAGCCAAGCGGCCTACTCTTATAAAGCAGGAACCATTGACCGAACACATGATTATTTTAAACATCCCTAATAAATGCACCATTGACTCCTGTAGTTCTTACGCAGCGAAGCACAGGAAGAGATAAAACGCTCAAGATTACTTTATGACTCCTTCCCTCCCTTCCTTCCCCTTTCCTACCATATCTTCGAAAGAGCTGTTGCCCATGCCGCAAGGTATGCTTTTTACACTTGGTCGTAGGCGCTCCTGCTCCATGTCATGTTAATCGAGCCTAAACTATTGAATTGCTTTTAACACCGTGATTAACAATAGCTCGCGGGAGCGCCTAGTGATAGACAATAGACCGGTGGAATTGCCGCTGAGCCCCGGCGGCGATTCCCCCGGTCCATGTCTTTCTTCACCTCACCCCTCCTACTCGCTCAATCAAATCATGCTGTCTCATCGAAATAGGTGTTGGCTTCACAACTGCGTGTCTGTTCTCTGCAACCGGTTAAATCCAGTTAATAATCCCTTGCGCCCTGGCCAGCGCTCTTTCCAGCCACCCAACCGCAACCACGACGCGCTATTGCGCACTAATCAAGTCAGTCACGCGCATGTTTTTTACTGGTATATCTGGCTTAATTCAGCATGCGTCACGGCTTATTACCAGTGTCAACGATATTGGTCATATGACCTGGCATCTCACCCGACTTCCATAAAACAGTAATAACAATCAAGAATATCCTAATTTGTGACATTTGCATAACCTACTCATTGGTCAAATATGATTCCAAGTCTTTTGATGCATTTTATTGTTAGCAACAACATCATACATGGAGATATACTTATTAAAAGCTGTTTCTTTTACCTGGCCTGGCAGCGGAGAGAGTGCCCAGAGCAGTGGCCAGGAGAAGGACCAGGTAGAGCAGGTTGAGGATCCTCATGGCTGGGTGATATCAGCTGGTCCAGGACCAGCAGGTCGACCTGAGGGAGTTGAATCTGTAGCTGGAGGAGATGGCTTTCAAAGGGGATGGCGCTCCTTTCCCAGGCCCCAACTGAGTGCTGGGCTGGAGGTTTTCTGGGCAGGTTGATATCCCTTTCTCTCCTTTGCTCAGTTTTCCGTCGCTCCCCCTTCCTTTTCTCTCGGGACCCTGAGTTTGCGGGAGACTCAAACACACTTAAATCTTCTTTTCTCTGCTGTAGACAATCGGTCTGTCCCTTTTGGAATGTGTGTGCTTCCAGTGTGTGTGTCCAGTGTGATTGTCTCGGTGACTGAGAGCCAAGTGACAATGCTGCCTCTCCCCCCACCCCTCTTTATACAGCATCCAGAGGGAGGGAGAGATGGAGCCCCCCACCCCCGAAACACACGCGCACACATTCTTAAACATTTTAACCTGACACACACACCGACCCACACCGTAGGAAACATTTAACGCAAACACACACGCACGGACATACACATATTACGGTGACACACACACACACTCTCAGTATTGCACATATTGACCCCACATGTAGAGGGTAATTCCACTGACAGGAAGCACTCAGCCTACCCTCTGAACCCACCCCCCACTTAACACACTTTTACTGCCTCACTGTGTGTGTGTGTGTGTGTGTGTGTGTGTGTGTGTGTGTGTGTGTGTGTGTGTGTGTGTGTGTGTGTGTGTGTGTGAGTGTCTCAGCAAGAGAGAGAGAGAGAGAGAAAGACTCAAAAGGAGGGAGATGCAAAATTTGAATAATTGTTGATTTTGGGCAGCATTGACAGTAAGCTTAGAGGAGTGGAGTGTGTTCCGCTGTCTTCTCTTCCCTCAAACCGCCGTGTGTGTATCTTCTTTCTCCCTGTTCCCCTGTACCAGCCGCCCCTACCCCCGAAGCCCTGACCACGGGGACACACATCTGGGGGACGAGAGGGGTGAGGGTACGGTTCAGTTTGGGGGGAGGGTGGAGTCAAGGATTCCTGCCCTCTGATTGTCTACTGTCACGCAATGCATTCAACAAACTAACGATAGCTTCAGTCTGTCTGAGGGGTACAGACTACCTGGCGGTTTAGAACTTTTTATTACTAACGCTGTTTCTCTGTGTAAAAATTAAATTTTAACAACTAAAAGCTTGCTTTTGGCAGTTTGACCTGCTCCTAGTGTAGTCAAGCACGGACAGTTTGAGGGAGTTTGAGCCAGGGCCTACTTGTCTTTGACTCATTAGCGTGCGTGCTAACGGCTGTCTCTGAGGACTGGGGGCTCCTTATTCAGCGTTCCTGCTAATGAATTAACACATTAGGATGAAATGTCGGCCATTACATGTGAATGAGGATTAGAGAAACAGCAGGACACTAATGGACAGGGGGGTACAAAATGGTGGCAGAGACTTTGAACAAGCATCTGGACCCTCAACCAAATTTTCCCCTCAGAGAGCGAAGAGAGAGAAAGATGCTATTTGTTGAGCTTTAGAAAGATACGTTGTGCGTTTGTGTGCGTGTGGATGTCCTTGGAGATGTTGTTTTTATTGTTTTATGGTGTTTGCAAAAATGTTGCGAGAACTGCCAGGCATTCCTCATGGATTTGACCATAACATACACACACACAAACAAAAGCTGAACCACACACATAGGCACTCACACAAACTCGGCTAGTGTTTTTGGTCATTCCTCGGCTGTAAAGCTTCAGTTTGCACATCAGCCACCATTGTCTTTTAAAACTTTTAGTTTACTTGTTTGCATATGCTAATTTCTATCCAATTGTAATTCAGAACCACCTGGTATCCATGGTTGCAATACCTACTGGCTACTGCTCTGTCTATTTTTCCTACTCTCTCTTACTCTTTCGCTCTCTTTCTCTCCCCCCCCCTCTCTACAAATGTAAATGTATATTATATATACTATATACATATGCTTTTAGATATATACTAACAGGTGTCAGTAGTCAGTTGAACTCTTATATCTTTTGACCTGTGTGTGTGTGTCCGAGCATTTTGTAATGTTTGCTGTTCTAGGGGATTATACGTCTTTACAGGGATTACCAGCTTGCTCACCGCCTCCCTACAAGAGCATGCACACACACACACACACGCACACACAGCTCATACCACCACAATCACCAACCTCACAAACACACAAGAATGCAGGTAGATGGACCAAACAAACACATTTTGCATTCACTCATATTCAAAAAAATTTACATTGATTAACTGTGACATAATCAACAAACGACAACCTGAATACACTTTTTGATACTTTTTAAAACACGGAAGCTCTACTGTGCTTTGATATTCACAGGACAGTGTGCAGGACAATTTAAAATGTCCTTTTGAATTCAGATTTCAGACATTATGTTGTCTGTCTGTTATGTTGACTCTGGATAATCTTTCAGCATATTATTTCGTCCACATTACAGTGACGACCAAGACACTAGCTGATGTCAGGACAATAATGCTGCTGGTCCATAGTGGTTGGATGTCAGATCGAGAGAGATAACGCTGGTTTTACCCTTTGACAGGGGTTGTAGAGTTTCAGCGTTCCGATGGGCACTCCACCATGCAACATCTCCGTTAGTCGCAAGAATAAGGCACGTTATGGGAGTGGAAGCATAGAGGGCAAAGCCGGCAGGCCGAACATTCTGGGTGAGAGAGGGCACTGGGAACACCAGCACTGAGGGCTGGGCTGTGGTCCTGGGCTGTGGAGGTGTGTGACTGTGCCATTGTGTTTGTTATGGAGCGGTAATGGCTGTTATGGCCTCTCTAGTAGCTGTGATTTTTACGACACGGGAGGAAGCTGGACCCTGTCCATCCTTTCTGCTTCCTCCCCTCTCATCTCAGGCCCAGGTTGGGTGGTCGCCTCAGAGACATAAAGAATGCAATCCGCTCTGTCCAACTGAAGCCAGACTGGCAAACACACACACTCGTTACATTCTGCTATCTCCCAGCCTCTCAACAGATCTTTGAGCCTCATCAATCATCGTTAAGAATAATGTCGATAGGGAGATGATTTGCTCAAACTCTCAGGAAAGATTTGTTCTTGATTTAGCTTAATGAATCAGACGACGCAAAGGCAAGAAGTAGGCTAACTTTTCTGACCGACAGAAAAGAGACACAGTGGACCAGACAGAATGATACCAGTGTGTGTGTCTGCGTCTCCCTCCCTCTCTCTCTCTCTGTCTCTCTGTCTCTCTGTCTGCGTCTCTGGGCGTGCGCTCGGCTTTTCGTGTGCAGGCCGGGCTGTTGATTGTGATGTAATGGGTCAGTTAGGCGCGTCCATCGTTAGTCTGAGAGTGCCGCTGTCGTCATGCTACGAGCCCTTGGGCCATAATGAGGCCGCGGGGGGGGGGGGGGGGGGGGGGGGACGAGGGCGAGACGAGATGAGACGAGCGCGGGGTTAATTGGCACTAAGACCCTTCATGTGGGCCCCCGGTCCAGAGAGCCCAGTGAACGTCATGCACCAGGACACATAACGCATGGCCAAGACACACCTTGCGTGGGTATACATTCAGAGCTCACATAGTCACACACACTTACACACACTTGCATACATACTCATATATGCACACATTAACTCTTTCACCCAACAGTTTTAACTTAACTATGTCTTACTCTTAACTTAACAAATAAAACACAGCTGGTTTATTTGGGGTTTATTTTTTGGATTTGGTAATAATCTTTGCACCATCACTCCACTCTGCAGATATGCTGTGCTTTTTTTGTAGGAAAAAAAGGGTCGGAAAAGCCCTGATCCCCTGTCACGGAAGTGTCTAGTAGGTTCATGGTGAGTCTCTAGCTGGAGCGTGGTGCATAGTGGAGTCATTGTGGCTGGGCCCTGTGGTCCCCGGGATCTAGACGGCTGGCAGCAGGGGGGCTGACGGAGCGCCACGGGGTTAGGGGGCACTCTCCACAGGGAGCCCCACACCCCCTCAGGACATCAGCCCACAAGGGCTCGGGGGGCAAAAGTCACTCCACGGGCTCCACCCAGCCGGGCCCAGCCCCCTCCGCTTGTCCCCACGTAGTAAACAAGCAACCCCCAAAGCGTTGCTGGTGTGGTCACTGGTCAATGGACCATTATCTGATTAAACCTTTTCAGAGTCCTAGACAAGTTTTATTTGAACAGTTTAAAAAAATGCAGCTCTGTTCAACATCACATTTGTAATTTGTTTTTATTTCACATAGAGCTTCCAAAATAAGCATACTAAGGGACTAACATGAAGGTGTTTGTGGAAAAGATACTTTACAACATTGTCAGGAGAGTTTGTGATATGTCGATTGTCGGGATTGGAAGACATTTCTAAGGATTCACAAGAATGGGCTTTTATAGAAGCATGCCAACCAGTGAAAACCCAAGAAATCTTTCCTCAGGCCCTTCGAGACAAAGACCAAAGTGTGTATGTGTGCAGAGAGAAGCACCTTCTAGATATCACTGCCTTTGTTCAGCTTCTTTGTTGATCACTCGTTCTTTTCTTTCTGACGGACGTCGAGACTTCTTGCTTTCATACACAACGTTTTCTGAAATCCATCACAGCCAAAAAAGGCATCATATACGTGCTTTTTATGTCAAAGTAACTACTGAATGGTGTGTTTTTTGTAAGGGTGTCTCTTCAGGTTTGTGTGTGTGTGTGTGTGTGTGTGTGTGTGTGAGAGAGAGAGAGAGAGAGAGAGAGAGAGAGAGAGAGAGAGAGTTTGTACCTGTTTCTGGTTTGGTGCAGATCGAAGCCATGCTGAAAAGGGAGAAGATGATGAAGGCGATGATGATAAAGGTTAACTCAAAGCCAGAGAATGGTAGCTCCATCTATAGAACACAACTAAACACAACACAACACAGCTGAATTTCACTCTTATTCAACCCCCCCCCCCCCCAACACACACACTAGCACCAAAAACTGTATGAATTAATTCTAATACATTAACAAAACGTTGACGTCATTTTTCTTTCAATTTGAAGTGGTTGCCCATTTCGGCAACCACTTCTATATGTATTTTATATAGTTTTAAAATGTATAAAATGATTCTAATATTGCACAAAATTATTATACTATACACTAACATACCACAAATCCATTATCTCGGAATATGTTATTTTCAAATTCAATCTCACGTGCACACGAGCAACATCTCCGGTTAGGTTAGTTAGTTCAGTTCAGTGCAGTTACGAATGTTTACATAATTCAACCAAAATAATTGCTATCAACAAATTGGATTACGTTGTGTCAAAGAAAGGTTATATAACCTTGCATATATTATTTGGTTCTGAAATAAACCAATTAAACAATTTTGATTGCATAAACCACAGCCTACGAATATTATTTATGATCGGGCATTGCATTACCAGCCTACAAATTGTAGTAAAAAATACCTGTTTTATTGACTGCCAACAGTTAAAGTGTTGGTTTACATTTGCAAAGGTCTGTATTGGCTAACTTAACTTCTTACCTTTTTTTTTCAAGATTATAGTATTTTGTATGGTTTTTTTTGGGTGGAAATACCATTGTATGTGCTTTATATTTGTTGTGAGATTGCGCACAACAGTAAAGCGTCTAAAAGCCGGTCGCGATAATATAATTACGTTAAAATGTAGCTAACCTGACTGCCTCAGCGCTGATAAATTTAAAGCATAATAAATTGCCTATACATACAGGACAAGACACTAAGTTCTATAACAGACTGTAAGTGCCGTGTGGTCATTATAAAGTGAAGTAGCGACTAGCGAGTAGCAGTCAATTTATGAGACATGTGAGGTCCCATACGTCTGGGACAAACTATTGTAGCCCAATAATAGTGGCTGTATACGGGACGTCCTCGCTAATACAGAACAGTTGTCTAGCCAAGTTATGACACACTACTTAAAACTTGAATAGAAAATATTAAAAAACATTTATTTAAATTTTAAATTGTGTTAGGTTGTCATTATTGAATTCAGTTAAATCGTTGTGTGTTTAAATGATAAACCTGTGTCAAAATGACATTACATTAATTATGCAATTTAATTTAGATAATGTGTGATAGATGTAGGCCTAATAATGCAACATAATCATTCATTATACATATAAATCAGATAATATAGCAAGGCAACCACATTGTCTATTTGGGAAACTAAAACATAATTCATGGTTGCCCAGCCTGACAACCACTTTTAAATCTTAGCGTTGAGCCCTGGTTGACGATCATATCCCCTGTTCGGCGTCTCAAGACATTGCTGCAGGTAGCTGTAGTGGTCGCAACAGACCACAAGGTGGTGCTCCACTCCAAACACTAACAGGTTAGAATTTTGACAAGCGCTTTAGCGAGCCGTTAAAAAAGGTGCTCTCCGCTCTTTAACATTGGTCTGCGTATTTGTCATAATTTTTAAATATAAAAACAGTTAATGGGATATTAGACGTTTTAATTGATCAAGTCTTTTTCAAGCCTTTTCACAATACATCAGCATTAAACCTTTATTTCTTTCCAGCAAAGAAAATGTTATTAGTATGTTGTTAATGAGACTGATGAATGTTCAAGATCTTATTCGAAAACAACACACGTGGAAAAACACACTTTCAAATGGCCGTCTGTCTGATCAGATGTGTGTGTGTTCATGTGGAAGAGCCCGCTGGATACAAGTCCATCAGTTCAGATCAATAGGCCCTAAGGGACATAATGGAGGTGGGATACTAAGTGCACCGGCTGCCCGTGTGTCTTCCAGCGCCGTGTGTGATGTGAGCGTCGGTATGTGAAGCTGGAGAAAACAATGGGAAAACATTCATGAAAGGAGCATGTCGACAAAAACAAGGCCACATAGACGGTTTCAAAAGCACACCTATGTTCTCACCCCACCACAAGGAGTTTTCAGGGGCCTAAACTGTCCTTTCAGTGTGGTGGCAGGGAATTCAGGAGATTACATTAACCTGGAACACCTGGATGATGTTCCTATGCTATTTAAGGTGCAGGTGTAGAAGACTCTGCCTCTCTCTGCTTCTCTCTCCAGGCACCTGTTTTAGTTGTGTTGTGTTATTTTCTGCCTTAGTTACCTTATGCTTCTATGCACCGTTCAACATCTACACTCATACCCACACACGCACCCATCATTTTGCACGTACACGTAGTCACGTACTACTGACGTTACTGAGGCTCACACTACATCCTTTATTTATTTAGTGTTTGGTTTACTTTAGTTCATAAAGTGACTTTTGTTAAACGTTTCCTCATGGTGTCTCCCTTTTGTTACGGCCACTTGAGCCGGTCAAAACAGACTATGACATATAAAAGCGTGAAAATGAAGATTCCTTGTATGAGTTGTGATGTCCCTTGTTGACCAGTGAACACCAGCACCAGCCTCGTCACTCTAGCGTTCATGTCCTAGACAGGACAACACAGTCACACAAAGCCTTTTCTCCCGTGACCTTTTTCCTTTCCCGACAGTACAATTGTCTGGTTTACATTATACAGGTACACTTCCCTGCGGGTTTACATTGTACAGGCCGACTTTATAATGACGGCGCCGACCTAAAAGCCTTTCTATCACGTTTGAACCTGTGACAAAGTATTCAAATTGTAAATCCCCATTCAACTGACATGTGAAAAGGATTGCAGAAAAATAGAGACATACCTTTACTTGAAACAAAGTGCCCAATCCTGGTCAAGAAAAAAACGGGTGGGGGTTTAAACCACTATCCTCAGACAAGTTGAGGTAGAACTGCTGGTGAAGTCTGGGTTTATTTGCACAAACTACTGTGGCCACGCCTGTTTTCTTTATCCTGCAAGTGTTGCTATATCCAATTGCAAAGTAATTCAATACACACAGGGCCAGCCTACAGAGTAGACCATGTGGTCAACTGCGCAGACGCCATCCAAACACACTGGCACACAGACAGGCACACACACACACACACACACACACACACACTCGCTTAGACTAAGGTCAAACACACACTTATCCATTGTTACTGCCCACTAAATCACCACGTCACAGAGTAAAGTCCACAGGTTGTACTGCAGGTCGGCAATATAATTCAACTTTATTCGTTCAGAATATTTCACTACTATTAAAAAACAATGTATTTTATTTGAGTATACAGGTGTAATATTATTTATTAATATTAATATATATTAATATATTATTGAGTATACAGTTGTAACAATATAATAATAATAATAATAATAATAATAAAATTAATAATAATAATAATAATTATAATTCATTGTATTTAGATTTGACCGCTTTTCTCAAAGACCCAAGCACTTTACACAAATTGGTTGCCAATTAAGTACACAGAAAAAAACAACAAATGGACAGACATCTATCACACACAACACTTAGTTTGAGTGATACCACGGCAGACTTGCTCACCCAACATATTGCAGCAGAATTGCTTACACAAAGGACACACAGACCGACTCCAGTTAAACTGCCAGTGACTGGGCACTGGTAGGAGTATGGAGCATGTGTTTTGATGATGGGAGGAAACCAGGGCACCCGGTGGAAACCCACACAAACACGGGGAGAACACGCAAACTCCACACAGAAAGGCCCTTGGGTCAGATGTATGCCTTCGCGCTGACTGTCCTGACTGAGTTTGAACCAGGGACCTTTTTGCTGTGAGGCAAAAACAGTGCTAACCACTGAGCCACCGATCTGCTGCAATATGTTGGGTGAGCAGGTCTGACGCAAATTGGCTGTGTGATAGCCGTCTGTCCGTTCGTTGTTTGAGCTGCCCGTTGTTTGTTAAACACACAGACATAAAAAGTGGAGCCGCCCATCAATCATACGATGACCACCTCCTGTCCAGACTTAAAGCATGCCCTGCTCCAGGCCTGGTCTGTGTGGCTGGTGGCTGCTGTTAACAGGGGGCCCAATCACAGATAGACGGTCATTTCCTTCGCGCACATATCGTATCCTTATTGTATCCCTCTATTAACCCACAAGTTTTCAAACGGATAAAAGGTACAGAATCAGTGTGTATCTACCTACAGCAGGAATTCTAGCATCTACCCCAGGGAGTTACAACAGATGTTTGACTTGTCACTCCCTAATGACCTCCACTGTCGTCACAACCTCCCTCTACGCCCCAACCCCAGGAGAACTCTTCCCGGCCAAGCCAACAAGGCAAACTCCCCTGGTTCTCATCGGCATGAATCTTAACCCTTAGTTTTCACAAAGCATTAGACATGAAGGTAATACGTGTGTGAGCAAACACTAGTAATCTGCTGTCTGGCCAAATGTGTGTGTACTGGTTTTTGTTCTCACTGTGTGTGTGTGTGCACTCCTCCCCAATCATCCCCTTCAGAGTGACGAGAGCAAAGACCAACAGCGAGAGCAAGATGATCATTAGCTCTAGCTCAGTGAATGGAGACGCCATCTACACCAACACACACACAAACACACACACACTTATTGTTAAATTTATAAATTTATTGTTTTAAATGGTCTAAAAATAGAAATATTAAATTATAATTCATAGCATCATGAAGTTTATGCAATCATGGTGTGCTTCAGAGACATGAAAGGTATTCTGACATGACTCGGAACATTTTCCTATAGTGCGATTTTCCACATCCCACCTAGCAGCAGCCGTGATTATCGACATTAAGGAAAATGGAACAGAATGTCTGTCCCCTGCTCATCATTTATGATCTTACCATGACCTAACAACATGTTACTTGCTAAATGGAGTACAGAAATTGAACAGAAATTGTTCTACCATTTCAAATCGTTAAATCCTTTTTGAGATCCTTCTGATTTTTATATTTTGTTAATTGGGGGACAGTATGGTGTACATTTAAAATAGCAAACATGACGTTTTTATTGTTTTAGATCAAATTTAAATAATAGCACTCTCAGAATCATTGTAAAAGCCTAATAGGCGAGTGTAATTGAAATCTTAGGGCAATCCCATGTGTGAAGCATAGAAACTAAAGACTTTTAGACTTGATCCATGGTAAGTAACCAATTGTAGAACATATTTCCACAATACATTGGTGGTCAATAGAGATCAGCAGGGTTTTTTGTAAGATGTGTAATGGATAATTTCAATCGATGACAGAAAATAACCAATTAATGAGGGAGAAACCATGAAAAGATCAAGTACAATTTTATTGATGACTACAGAGTCTGAGTCAGAGTCTGTACACAGAGAAAACACTACAGTCAGATCAGTCTAACAACATAGTAAGTTCTGATTAGTTGACAAGGTTCTAATGAGTATATGGGTCTATAAGATAAACAATCATTTCATTGGACAAGATAGATCACATGTTCATAATCAGCATATCTAAAGACACGTACGCAGGAAACTTAAGACATGATTTAAAGTTATGACTTAAACCCAAAACTTCTAGTCTCAGTGTCTCCAAAAGGCACATTTTATCTCTCTGGTGACCTGGCCTTCGCTCTGACTGTCCCCTCACCCCTGAACCACATCCCAGGCCGGAACATCCGCTAGGATGCCCAAATTTGGCCACAACAGATGGCAATGTAAGTGATTGATCAGCAGTACCCTCTCCTTACATTGTAAGGACACTGTATATATTAACTTACAATTGTAGCCAGTGTAAAACAACCCACTTGTCATTTGAATATCAGTTATAACTGTGATATACTCAGGCTTTGTACTTCTGCTCTATCCTGTCTTTGTGTTTGTCAAAAATTGTTGTCATGGTAATAGTTGTCATGTATTGTGTTAGTAGAGTACATAATATGCACCAATACTATTCTTATACTGATTGTTAGGATAGTTGTTAAAAGCCGTATACTCTCTTACCTTTTGTCTTAAAAGGGAATATTCCCAAAACCCTTGATTTTCCAGATTCTAGACTGTATAGTCAGTAACACCAACGGTATATAGAATATTGATACGTAGGAATAAATAATACTTAAGGAAAGTGTAGTCTTCCACATGGAACTACTTAGTGGACTGCAATTGTTGGCAACTTGACGATGATGCCAACTGACATACCATCAAAAGCACAAAACAAATGTACGCTCACATCACTCACCCATGGAGAGCTGAAACCTCATAGCGGTTAACCCATTCTGTTGCTAGAACAATAGTCATGTGGCTGACTCCTTAGATGTTACAGCCGGAAGAGTTGTCAGTTTCGTGTATGTGTGTGTGTTATAGCTATCTCATTACACTGAGCTCAATAGGGTGTCAAACCTTGTTTTCTTACAGTCATGGAGAGGCATTATGGCATTATTCAGTTTCTCTTCAACTTCTTGTGATATCTCTCTGTCGTTTTTTGTTTCGATTTGATCAGAAACGTGATCTAGCATGATGGAAAAAAACGAGTATCAAAGAGTATGATAGGGGACAAAGGAATGTCCTGTAACTCAAATAGAAAATAAAGAAACAACTTATTTGGACACAAAGGGAAGTAATGTTTAATAACCCTGTGGGGAAGAACATAGGAAAGGGAAAAAAAAAGAAAATACATCTTAAAAACCACTTAACTAGTTTGTAATAGGTCTGTATCATATTGCAAATGGACTCAACCCCTTTGAAAGCTGATGTCACGTCTGTCTCAGTGACAAATTGTTTAGATTTGGTCTTGTGTAGTATTTATTTACAAACCGATTCTCAAAATGTATTATTTTAAAGCGATATATCTATTGATGTGGTACATATCGTCCTCATGAAAAACTTTCTAAACACGATGAGAATATAGGTGTCCTCCAAATGTGCTGTTGTACTGTGTAGAGGACAATCTTTTTTTCCAGAACGAGCCCGGGTTCCTAGGTAACTTAATAGAGGGGCGCGCGTGCGCATAACCTTATTAATGAATGAGTATGTTAGCTGGGAACAGTAGGTTATGGTTGTTGTGTATCATTTCAGTGTATGTGGTACTATGTGCACGCCAAGCTGGCATGACGGCAAACACCATTAAGTGCAGCCTCCTTTCTCACTCACCTCAACCTCTGAAATATCAGTCTTCCAGTCATCTTGCTCTTTCGCAGTATCAATACAACAGCATATAAAAGCACAGCTTTTTATAAAAATTGGTACCATACATACACTGAATAGTCATAGTGCTACCATCTCTCATTTCATACTTTCAACGTACTGTTCTTTTTGACTGCCAAAAAACGGAAGAATGTCACATGCCTTTCTCTTGCTCACGTCAACAAATGCTTACTACATTTATGATGGGAGTTTAATATTGTTCAGTTACCCAATCAGCTAAATCTACATAAATGCATCAGGTACATTGTATTCATGACTGAATACAAAGTGTTTTGTATAAAACTTGCAAATATAGTGGTGATAATCATTTAACTAAAAAAGAAGACACACATAAACCAATGGAAAAAGTTAATAACCAATATGACCTAGAAAATATTGAGGTCCCCTGGTCCTGGTTCTATTTATTTTAAAGCGATTTCTTTTGATGTGGTACATATTGTCCTCATTAAAAATGTCCAAACACCATGAGAATATCAGTGTCCTACAAATGAGTGTACAGGTTTCACCATCAGTCGTTGGCATTTCCCCCTAAGACAATTCATTCTAGAACCGGCCCTGGTGCAGACATTGGAGCCGTCATTTGATTCTGTCCCTGTTCAACATAAATATAATTTCATCATAAAACCTGCGCTTGTTTGTGTGGGCAAAACTATTTGGATTATCTGTGAAATGACAAGATAACGTAATTTTGTGGAAAACCTATAGTTTATATAAATTTACTGCCTTGCATTTACCATGTAGTGAATGAGCAGGGTTCCACTTGTAACACAAGCCTAATCAAGCAAACAAATATTACTAACATACTAATTTCCTCTGTCCTATTTTATCCTCTTTATTCCGCTATGTCTCTCTCTCACTGACACATAAACACACACGCACACACACACACAAACACACTTGCGCATGCACTGATTCAACGGCCAAGCAAATGTTCCTGTGAGAAACAGTGAGAGCTTGCCGTGGTTGACGGCGTGGTAGGGGGACGAAGTGTGGGCTGAGATGGCTGTGGTCAGAGAAGATAGTTGCTGTGAAGCTGTGGTGTGGGTGATACTCTGAAATGGCCACGGCTTATTGGACAGCGCCGTGGAGCGAGTATACAATCGATTCCTGCTACTGGTTCTGTGGTGTTAGTCCTTTTACCGGGAGCTCCTGGCATTATCCTCTGACTACCGCGAGCAGGCTACACACTGCAATGGAATTTGGAGGCCGACAGAACCCCATCCTCTTCCTCTGTAACAACCTCCCACAAACATACACACCCACTTGTGTGGACTGTAAAATGAAGACCAGTTTGTTGTCCAGTTTCTCTTCCCGGTTAGCAGACAACAGCTGCACTCAGCCTCCTGGCCAACACACACAGACTACCACATCTCTCTCTGATCTTCCCATATCTAGACCACCTAGCCCACGGATGTGTCGGCTAGCAGTAAAGGATTTACATCGCAGCTATTTAAGCTTTGCACAGTGTTAACCAGGGCCCAGTCGTTACATAAGGGACTGGCGTGATTAGGACTGCAACAGTGACAACGTTTGACTTGACAACTTAAAACACTTGAGCGCTATGTAGGCATCTATAACTGAAATTGGAGTTCTGGTCAGTCGAACACTATTGGTGTGTGAGTGTATGTTTGTCGAGTCCAGTGGCCGTGGGTAAGCTGATTAGCCAGAGTGGACAGTAAAGAGGATTGAGGCTAAATTAAGCTGAAGTCTCATGGCCGTATGCTTGTTATCTAGGAAGCACGGTAACTTAGACTCCACCCCTTCAAAGCCAGACGCTAGCATTGCTTCGGTACTCACACGGTTAGCTCTTAGTTTTCTCTCTCTCTCTCTCTCTCTCTCTCTCTCTCTCTCTCTCTCTCTCTCTCTCTCTCTCTCTCTCTCTCACACACACACTCACACTCACTGTCTCTTTCTGCGGATGTTCACAGGAGCTGTGTATTGAGCACTTCCCCAGTCGTCATGACGATCTCACACCCCGCTGTCTCCAGAGCCTTCTGCCCGTTACCACGGTGACCTGATCCCATTCCATCTCTTCTTCTTTCAGACAGCAAAGCTGTGGAATTCTGGCTCCCTATTGTTGGTAGTCCAGCCTGTGTGCGGCACTATGCATCGGAGGCTTTTGTTTTAAGGACATTCCAGGGAGGCGCACTGAGAATGCTGTGGAAGTGAGCCCAGGAGTGTCGTCAGGGGAAGGGCAGGATGCCTGTACATCAGATCGCTGTGGTTCCAGCTCGAGAGACGGCTAGTGACGGCAAGAGTGCCCCTCGCTCCAAAGACAAGAGTGAGGTAAGTGCCTGACACCTAGCCTCTGACCTTTCACCTCCTACCTGGTCTTGAAGGAAGGAGGAGGAGGAGGGCTTGTGCGTCGGTCTGGACGGTAACCTGAACAAGTTTAATCTTTAGATAGTTCCATTTAAAGATCACTGATGCTAAAAACGTCAATGCCTGGTGCAAGTCACCTGAGGACTTGATCTGTGATCTTGGACAGATGGGTGGCAGAGGGTTGTTGACCAGCGTGAGTGCTTTATGACCTGCTTAGGTGTGTGCGTGCATTCTTTAAGCCTTTGAGCTGGCTGTCAATCCTCATCAGTCAGTGCTAGCAGCCATAGTGTACATCTAACAACTAACACAACACACAGAAACTAAACAAAGCTCCTATCACCTTATCCCAATCTTTCTAGTTACCACTTCACTGGTCTCGAACCTCACACTGTGCAAGTCAAACAATCAGGATACCAAGTCCTGAAAATCACATCCAGATGATTTGGGGTGGCAACATGGCAAGGCTTTGTGTTGTGTTGCAGATTGTGTTTTTTTTCACACGTTGTCCACAAGTTTGACACCCAGAAGGAAAGACAAGGAAATTATGTGTTCTTGGCCCTTCACAAGCTTTCATTTAAATGTATTCGCCATTTCAGCCACAACAAAAACATCATTTGATGTTAAAAGGCTTAACACAAATATTGCCCGACACCTAAATCTAGGGTTCAGGCAACAGCTCTTGTATGTGACAGAAATGTGCATGCTAACGTTGGGCTTATCCTGCTTTTTGTTTGCCGCCATCTTCCTGGAGTCCATCATTTCATGCGCAAAACGACAAACACAGTGCCGGCTGGACTACGCTACCCACCATACAAAGACTAATTCAATCTGCAGGCCACACACACACACATGCTTAAACACACACTCGCACATACATGTGCTAAGACTCACTGCATTATATAACGTGGCCTAAAAAGAGCCAAGTTACTCAGGGTTTGGAAGCAAAGGGGCAGGCCAAAGCTTCTGAAGAAAGAAACTGAATGCAAGGTATGACTGAGATGTAGGCTTCTGTAGTATGGTTATGGCAAGAGGAATTGTGGCTTGTGTACACTGGTGCTGTTCTTTTCAAAGTAGCCCTTACCGGTATGTGTCTGAGAGGGCGATGGCTCAAGAGACGGCATGTTGACAGGACTTTTGAGTTTGCATGTTGGCTTGTCAAATAAATGTCTGGTTTATTGGCTGTTTAAGTTAAGGCCAAACCGTATCCATTTTGAAATCGCCAAGCTGTTTAATTGTGTAGGCTACACTAAGCCGGTTAACGTCTTGGTCTATTAGTGATACCAAGCTTGTGTATCCTTTACTTAATAACCTCTATTCAAATGTGTTTTAGTTGGACCCCGTGATGCAAGGGAGAACTAACCCAACGGCTTTAAAATGTTTTGCATATATGTTTGCTTACACTGCAACTGCTTGTATGCACTGAAAGTAGGACGTTATGTTTGTTAGTAGGCCTGTTCTTTTGACTGTTACATCCTTAGGTCTGCATTTGAAAGGTCTGTCTGAATGTGACATGCTCAAATTAACATGTAGCATGAAAGTAAATGTGACATGCTCAAATTCACACAATAGTTCAGTAAATAAGTTCACAACTGACAGAAATGTTTATACGGGTCAAAAACATACAGTCTAAACTTGTTTTACAACATTTCTGCCCTGGTGTCCTAGCAACGTGTGAAGCTCCAGGCCTCTTGTTCTGATTGGACAGAAGACTGCTGCTTTGTAGGCAAATTCTCTGATCTGCTTATGACACCATGCTCTCTAAAGTTTCTGGTGCTGCATGGAATCATCTGTCAAAACTCTGTAGTTTTCGTGCTCTGGTAGTGGGTAGAAGGTGGTAGTGGTGGGGGGGGGGGGGGGGGGGGGGGGGGTAAGGGTCTCTATTTACAGGTAGGATGTCAATAGGGCTCATGGTTTGGAAGGTGCTGGACATATATGAATCAGTTGGTGGTGGGATCTGAGGCAGTAACAACCAGCTTCCGGTTTCCATGTGTGCTGAGAGAGGGAGGGATCGTGACATGTGTTAGGGTCTGTATCCAGAAAGGAGTTTTCTGCAAGAACTAAACATAAAGTTATAGACGTTTAAAAAAACAGCAACTTTTTATTTATTTACAGAGCCAGTGGGCTGAGGTGAGTGTCTGGTCCAGAGGTGTTTAATCCCATTAATGTACCCTGCTACTGCTAGTGGCAAGAGAGTGTACGGGTGAAGCAAAGAAAATATGGATAATGGCTGTTCATTCTGGAATAAAAGATAGGAGTACACATATTAACCAAGAACAGCCAAGCAGGAATTTGGAACCTTAAATATTTAATATGGTTAAATAATTAGATCAAATTACATTTGCCAATCTTTTATCTTTGAACAAGCATCTCACAGGCGCAAAAGCCATGCACACTCCTAAGCTTGATTACAGTTTATTATTTGCACCTGTTTGCTCTGACATACCTTTTGCTGCTTTACTTTGTTCCAGTATTGTTTAAATACATGTGAGCAAGACACAAAAATAACTCTCAGTTAACTTATCTTTTGTCTCCGACTCAGTTTCATCTTCTTTTGAAGATCTGCGCTTGGGTGTCCATTCTGGTTTACTTTGAAATGGGTTGTATTGACATGTAATTATGACGAAAAACCATAAAGAAATGGTCAGGATGTTGTGCATGAAAGGTTCTTCTCTGGACCAGCTCAAATATGGGACACGACATCTTATCCAGTCTAGTCACCCTACTTTGCAGGAGATAACGTATGCCATTCCCAGAGGAGTTTCATAATCGTGTGACATCGGCCTGTCAAGTTTTCCCTAATTTCATGTGCACAGCAGAGTAACAACACAAGCTGCTAACGAGTCTCATGAGATGTCAACAGATAACTTGTTAATTCCAGCAGAGCAATTCAGACACTGGTGTTCTGGAATGTCCAATGTGAAATCGCTTTAATGCCTCTGTAAATAGCCGGCGGTTTCACCCCAGAGTCCCTGCCCTCCCAGCAGGGCCACTAGGTAAGAAGATTGGCTGGCTTTAAGCTGACCTTAGGTAAGGGGCAGGTAACGGAGACATATGTGGAAGAGTGTGACTCTTGACTGGAGGATAACAAGCCAATGACGACACAGGATTATTGAAGATGTTTTTGCTACTTTGAATCATCAGTTTGTTTCTACATTTACTTGGAAAGGTTGGGATGGAAACTTGTTGTTATACGGATCAACTTTTTCCTGGTTGTCCTCTTCGGCATGTTCTAACAATAATCTTTCACTTCCTCAACCCCTTTCATTTGTGTCTCCCTTCCTTCTCTCTCTTTATTCATGGCAGGGGGGGAAGACCGCTGGGCGTTCAGGAAGTCGATCCAGTACCATCTCCAAGGTAACCACGAATCACCAAAATCAGAGTATCTTAAAGGGCCAGTATGCATCACACTTGACGCAGTGAAAGCTTTCAGGCTTTAATTGGCTTAACGGAATGCTGAAAGCCCAGATAAAGTAATCCATAGGTCCCTATTAACAGCTACCTTGCCATGTATACTCACTGATAGCTACGTAACTAGCCAAGCATTAAACCCTTTGGTTTGCCGCTTTAAGCTGAGTATTAATTGGGTGGTAGGAATTAATCAAACTGATTGATTAGATGGATCATCATACTGATTGAGTAGAAACGCTCACGCAATCTTATTGCATATTTTCAGGCCAGCAGCTCTACAACGGGATTGGGTGCAGGCAGTGCTTCTCGTACATCAGTAACCCCCTCTTCTCAGGACATATGCAGGTGAGATGTGCCCTGATGTTTGGGGAAACGATGAGCCAAAAGCAGCCAACTCCGGCCCTGGGCTTCTACACGTGGCTTTATAGACAGCTCGGTTGAACTTGTACTGGGGGTGAAGGGATTCTTACACGCTCTGGTCTTTCAAAGCACACATCTCATTCATCTATCTGGCCAGCATGCTCGTGTATCACCTCACTGCGGCTTTTCCATCTCTTCTGTGTACACGTGCTTGTGTGTGTGTGTGTGTGTGTGTGTGTGTGTGTGTGTGTGTGTGTGTGTTTGATCAGTTCGGCTCATCTGCCCTGTGTGGAAGAGGATGCCCCTGAAGTGAGGTTACACCCAAAACCAGTGCGCATGCCTGCGAAGACGTCTCAAAGCACCAACCAGTCCACGGCAACTGCCCAAAAGAAGCAGGTGAAGCGCCGCCACCGCCGCAAACGGGATAGCAATGCCACCTTAGACGGTGTGAGCCCCAGCTCAAAGAAGGAGCCCATCAACTCCAGCTCTCTGCAGGAGCCCACCGACCCCAGCTCAAAGCAGGAGCCCACCGACCGCAGCGATCAAAGCCAGAGCAGAGAGCAGGGCGAGAAGAGGGAGCAGGTATCCAAGCCCCGTAGGGAGCTGCCCCCCCGCCACCGCGGCGACGCTCTGCCCCAACCGGACACCTCGGAGGAGGAGGATGAGCGCTGCCGCCAGTCCCGCAGCTGGAGCCAAGAGAAGGCGCGGAGAGGCCGCCACCGCAGCGGGAGCAGGGGGGGCGGGGACGACAAGGTGGAGCCCATGGAGCTCCAGTCGGTTGGCTCTGACGAGGCCAAAGAGAACCAGTCCCCCCTGGAGAACCAGGCTCCGCCAGAGAGTGAGGCGGGGCTAAAAGGTCGGCATGGTGTCGGAGGTCCGAAGGAAAAGAAGGAGGGGCGCGGCTCGCTGAAGGGGAGCACTCGGACCAAGCAGAGGGAGGGCTCCAAATCACACAGTTCCTCGCGCAGCCACAGAGGGAGTTCTTCGCTGGCCGAGGATGGGGAGGAGCTTATTACCAAGCGCTACAAAGAGAGGGGCTCGGGAAGCAGCAACATGTCAGTACCCTCGTCACGGCGACGCTGCAGTGCAAACGTCACGGCACAGGATAATTCTGATGATTCAGAGCTGGAGGTCTGCAGGTTAGTGTGTCTGCGTGCGTGCGTGCGTGTGTGTATGAGTCTACATATACTTTATACGTGTACATGTTTCTGCTCGCTCAGTTAATTTGCATTACTCCATTGTCAGTTTGTGTTATTCCATCAGTGGTGTCCTTGGAGTTATTCGATAGCTGTATCGTTTGTGTATGTATGCTTGTGTGTGTGTAGGATCTGCCACTGCGAGGGTGATGAGGAGTTCCCACTGATCACGCCATGCTTCTGCACAGGCAGTCTGAGGTTTGTCCACCAGGACTGTCTCAACCAGTGGATCAAATCCTCAGATACACGCTGCTGTGAACTCTGCAAATACAACTTCATCATGGAGACTCAGCTCAAACCTTTACGCAAGGTACGTACACTCCCACACACACACACACACACACTCACCACTGACGACTCCAAGCTCTGCCTATTTTTTGCTGATTTATTCTAAACTCACCTCTGTCTTTGCCAGTGGGAGAAACTTGAGATGACTAAAAACGAGCGGAGAAAGATCTTCTGTTCGGTGATGTTCCATTTAATCTCAGTGGGGTGTGTGTTGTGGTCCATCTATATTCTGGTCCAGAGAACCGCCAAGGAAATCAGTTTGGGCAAGGACGGTCAGTTTCTCTTCAAAGTCTCATTGCATAGTAAAGAACCCTACAGAGAGAGAGATTTGTCTGTCTGTATAAGAACCATGGCACAACTCATCATTTAGTGCCGTTTTAATCTAAACTGGTTGTCCATAACTGTCAACAAACAAGTCAAATTGCTGTAAGAACTTCTTAGCCTCTAATGTTCTTTTACTTTCACTAAACAATTTATCTTTCTGGATGGTAAATGCGAGATTTTAAGCAAAATGACTGTCATGGTGAAAAAGTGAAAACGGACTGCTGATCCGCTGCTGACAATTACCAGGATCCAGTACAAATAATTTTATTAAAATATGTATGGAAATCATGTGAGAAATGTCTTTCTAGACTAATATACTACACATTATTTAGTCAGCAGCACTGATTTTTGAATTCCAGTAGTGTGTACATCCTAATATTTCCCAACCCATTGTCAAATTCTCTCACATGTGGGTCTTACCTGATTATAGAACTAGTTATTTATGTCAGCAGTGTTTTACAATAGCTGTGCGTGGATAATGTGGAGTATTGGTAGATCTAACATGCCATCTTGTGATAAGATTTGATAATCTTGAGGCCTGCTTTGAAAATCCCTTTTATCAGTCTTTCTCCCCTAGAAAGTTATATTTTGTTTTGGATGTGTTTCACGTTGTTTTGTTTTGTTTTGCATATAAACCTTTAAATGCAAGTACATTGAATTAGAATCTACAGAAAAAGCTTGATCAGAGTTTGATCAAGATTAAGCCGGGGTACGTTACTTGACAGGGGCAAATACCAATGATAAGCTTTACCATAGTTACTTATGCAAGTGCATAAGGGGATTAAAAGTCACATTTTAATCTAGAGCTAATATTTATTATTCAACTGAGTAACCTTTTTGAACGTAGATAGTGAGTCTCTTCAGAGAGAACAGAAATGAGAAACTACACTTACTCTTGATTTCAGACGATTTATGGAGAATGTCTTTGGTGAAGTACTATGCGTCAGATGGTAAGACCAGCTCAGGCACCAGTCCTGTACACCCACACATCATTCTCCCTTTCGTCTACTGCAGATTGACTGGTAAAAGGGGTCAGAAATCTTTAGGACAGCCATTTTAGCGCATACATAAAACAAGGACCATAACAATAGCTTTAATACAGTCTGACCCTTATGATTATTAACTACAATGAAAAACACTAAAATGGTAGAAAACCTGAAATGGCAAAGGATTTGCCAATGTCGCAGAAGAAAACTCAGGCTGATGGTTGACTTTCCAAACTGTAGTTTACCAAAACAATGCTTTATTACAGAACATTTCATTCACAAAATGTCTATTGCAAAGCAGTGGCCATAGATCCAGACATAACCAATCCCGGTCACATAACCGTCTTTCTGTGCTCTCCCCTCAGGTGTGTTGGAGTGGCCCTTCTGGACTAAGCTGATATTGGTGGCCTGCGCCTTCTCGGGGGGCCTCATCTTCATGTACATCCAGTGTAAGGTCTACCTGCAGCTGTGGTGCCGACTCAAAGCTTTCAACCGCATCATCACAGTGCAGAACTGTCCCGAGAATGGCCCCCCCTCTTCTCAGGCTCCTCCCACTGCCAACGGTAAACACGAGCCTGTCGAGGTCCCCATGGGACCCATGGGGAATTGCGGCCAGGCCGCACCGACAGACACCGACCTGACGGATGACGCAGCCGTTGCACCAGAGGAAAGCCCCGTCTGAGATCCCTCCCAAACACACCCTGGGCTCTGACTAGCACAGGCCAAAACCTGATGTGAATAGGGGCTTGTTTAAGAGGGTTTGTCAATAGTATAAACTTCAATGTGTTCTAATATTGTCGTCATTGAAGTGTTTGGACTCGTATGATCAGTTAATTCATGAATATCAGGGGACGAGAAAGGGTTGGAACTGTAGAGTATCGGACAGTAGGAGAGTCAGGGAAGCAGTTTGGTACATAAAAGAAAAACAATATGAAATATGGAAAACTAGCCATACAAGTGACAACAAAGCATTTTTTTTAAAAATACTGCGCTATATGCTATGGTGTTTCTGCTGGAGCACTAAATAACAATACCAATGCTAGCTGGTTGTAAGCCACTTTTTAACCTATCCCAGCCAATAAGGGCTTCAAATACCAAAGACTATGAGCGTGCAAAGACAATCTTTGTTTATTTTAGTGAGCAAGGTCTGTTGGCAACATCTAGCATAATCCCACAAAACTGTACACATAGAAAATGTACGACTTACCAAATTCGGCATAAGGTTAAGTGATATTCACCTACTTTACCAATGAAACCCTCAAAATAACAAAATCCTGAAGGTTTACTGTAGCAAAATATATTGATTAGATATACATAATCTTTCAACATCATGTTGCTTTTAAAACTTTTCTTCAAAAAGGTACTTGTATTACTTATTGCATTGCTTTGATGTGACTATTATATTCTGTTTTGTACAACTCAAGTGTTAAATTTTGATTGAAAAATTGTATTACTCTACATGGTTTTTGATTGACCACAATGGCTACAGCCATTTACATATACCATATTTTCTATATATAAATTGTGTCTAGTAACTAGAGCCTAGTTGGTTACATTATCACTCAACTAAAGTGTTTTATAGCCAACACTTAATAAATTTGCCTATACCAAACTGATGATTAAACTTTAACAATGGAAGCTAATTGGTGCAATAACTCTTGAATGTACACCTCCCACCTTGCATGTGTTTAGCTAATAAATACAAAAAGGGTCGTAAAGGTATTTATTTTCACTTTTGTAAACTCAGGTGTTGACATTAAATATATTGCCATCTTCTGGACTGCACTGGAATAGTTGCACAATTTCAGACAAATTCACACAAATGACCCCACGCTAAAATAGGCGCGCGCACACACACAGCCAAACTTTCCATGGATTTCTTCTGATCCGTTCCTTAGTGTCCACTCCGATAGCCATGACACAGCTGGGCTGTTGTGGTTCTATTGTCTCAGAAAGGATGAAACACTGTCCAAACTTGTGATGTTTGACGAAGGGCTTCAAGTCTTTTATACAGGCCTCACTCAGTAGTCTCCGCCACCACCTCCTTATCACCACCACCCTCTTCTTCTTCATCCTCATCCAACTCCTCTATTTCTTTATCCTCATCCCCCATAACACTTTTCTCCTTGCCTTGCGTTCTGTCCACTCCTTTGCAAGAGATCTTTCTGAATTTGATGTTGGGCAGTTTCTTCAGATCACCATTCCAATCTCTGTCCCCCCAAAAAGGTTATCAGTATAGTATAGCACCAGTGAAAACAGGCTGTGCAAGTGAGCATCAATAATAATCGTGCCAATCCACTAACCTGAGAAACTTGAGATGCTTGGCATTCATAATATCGGGAATCTCTGTAAAGAAAAGAATCATATAAGATCATATAGCGGACTGCATTTGTATATGCAAACATGTGCGTCTAGGAAAAGAGTTAAAACTTACCAAACCCATTACCCTCATACAGAGCCTTCTCTCGTTCGATGGTTTGCTGGATGTGATTCTCCCGAGCGCCATGGGTACGACCTTGCCGACCCTTGATACCATTTACCAGATCAATCTGCTCCAGTTCGGAGTCAAACCTCCGGAGGTAGCTACGTTCATATCGAAGAGAAATAATAAATGCAACAGCCAATGTGACAGTCTCACCCAGACAATGGAATGACACAGCAGCAATTACCTCACATCCTCAATAAAAACCAAAACAGACTTTCAAAAACAATTATGTGAGAAAAGTGAAAGGAGACCCAAAAAAATCTAAATTAAGTGTTCTACAAGACAACATATTCACCGGACGTGTTTTATAGCAGATATATCAAGCAACAGGGTATTTCCATTCATAAGCTCTAGGATGGGCCACCATCTTTACCAACTTAAAAAGTGTTGAAAAGACTGCCAAAAAAAAGTGTTGAAAAGACTGCCAAAACAAAATATGAGCAATGTATTTGTAGTGTTGTTTCTGTAAGCCCGTGTGAATAACAAGCAGACAATCAGAGCCGAGTGGTGACCATATCATGATTCTATACCCTAACCAAGAGTATCTGATGTTCACTCGAAAGCCATATTAAAATCTGTGTTGAACAATGGGTTTCTTGTCAGCGTGTAATGTGATGTTTTTCTTTTACTCAATCCTCTTTATCAGAGCATAAATGGATTGACTACTTCAGGTAAGTGAACTGACAACTCTTTTTTTGGGGGTGTAGCATAATCAATAACAAAAAAATATACTAGGTGCCAGACAAAGTTTAGGTTCTGTTGCCTAAGCACAATTAAGACAAGATACACGTTTTATTTTAATTAGCAAAAGAGACACCTATAACAATGTAAGTGTGTACACTATTCCCTATGAGCAAATTACATTTTTTTGGAGGGAAGGTACTATGTAGCTAAAAGGATTTGGACAACAATTAACAACACATATTTCATCGACAGTAGCAAAGACCTTCTGCAAAATAATTGTGGGGCACAAAATAAAAACGATTATTTTTGTTAGAAACTGCCAGGGATGTGATCGGTTGTCAACAAAATACAGGAGATAATTTGTATACATCTCACCACCAACCAACAGATTGATCCATGACAGCAAAGTAGCATTTGTTAACCTCACCTTTCAACAATTTCACATGCTTCTTGTTTAGTATAGGCAACCTTCGTTGGGTCCAATTGGTCCTTAAACCACAGCAGTTTCTCCCCTACAAACACATAAAGAAATGTGCCGCTAAGATAGGATAACACAGCCTATCTGTACGGCTTTAAAATAACTTAACTTTAACAAATGGACACGATGGTTGAGCTGAAGTTGATTTTGACTTACGGATAGTATTCAGGCGTGAGGCTTTCTCCGTTCTCTGCCTACGTTGTGAGGAATAGTCGGTCAATTTTAAAAAATTAAGAAAACTTAAATTTCAACATCGCTAATCTGTATCATTAAAGAATAACTATGTTCGCAAACTTCACCTGTCTTTCTTGTCAATGCGTATTTCCTCTCGCGCAAGGTAAGCCGCTTTCCGACTGTACGGATGACACACCTTCTCAGGAGCCTTTCCCTTCTGTTTCTGTACTTTTGGCTGAAACAAATCAGCACATAAATATCAGTGTTTCATACACCAGATTTAAACAAGAAATAAATGTCTAATGTCGTGTTTTACCATGGTTGTGATTATCTTTTTGCACGTGTCTCTGTTTACAGTTTCAACGGAAGATGGTCCGTGTTCGAAATTTGTCCCCATTTGGTCAAAGAGCAAAATCAGGTTCCTAGTAGGTTCCAACCAGTTTTTTAATGATCCGAGTAGTTTTACTTTTAAACAAACGTTTTTTTTATATTTCATCCCATTCATTAAATATATTATCATCAATCAAGAATAACATATTCTGCACATTTTGCATTTTATATCAGTGCAGTGCTGATCTTTAATTGGCTTTGAAACCCACTGATTAGTGGTTTTAGCTGAAAATCGTATTCATACAATTGATACTAAGTGTTAATCATATACCAAAACACCCCCATCTAGTTTAAAAAATGCGAAATATATTTTTTAAGTTGATCTAAAACTGTGGTTCGCTGATTTATTTTTTAAATGAGCAACCAGCAGGGGGAAGTGTTGTGTAAAGTATTCTTATTGTGGTCTTCAAACCCTATGCATAAAATAATAATATGATATAAACAAATACAATGTAACCGTTTTGACTATCCAACTTCCAAACCCTTTGCTATAAAATATTTCAAATCAATGACATACATTGATGTGCAAAATAATGACCAAAAAACTAGAATTTCTTTTTTTTTGTTGCACTTTTTGTTTGAATCTCAAACCTCTTTAAGTTGGCCTGTCTTCATGTGTGTGAAAACAAATGACACATTGTCACTCATAGGGTTCACTTAACTTACAGTAATTACTGTACAGTTTTACTGTAATTTCCTGTTAGTTGTTTCCTGATGACCTTTCAATCCTGTCAGGATTGCCAAATCAAACCTTTTTTTCTTGTCTCATCTTGGCTTACACTGTGTTGCTTGGCATCATTTATGTTTTGCTTCATAATCAGACAAGGAAACCTTTCACAGCTAGAAAAGAAATTTGCCTGAAATCTTGCACATCAAGTTGAAACATGCCACCAGCACAGTGCTATCTTGAACTACTAGGAAAGGGTTGGAACAATCCGTGAACGCATAACACAAATGTTGCTAAATACTGAAGTGAGGGAATGTTTTCCAGGGTACATACATTGTATTTTTACGTGATTTACAATAGAATAAATAGGTTCACTAACAATTAAATATCAGCCATTGAAAACGTAATACAAATACTTTAGAGACATCCTAGTTCATCAGATTCTTCAACTGACGAAAATGCTGAAAGAAACAAGTGCTATACAGTCGCAAATGTTTTCCTTTTTCATGCCAGAGTTTGCTTCCCTTTTCGTGAGGCTGCATACCGACCCAGAAAGAATGTACTTCCACTGCAAACTGTGAGCTTCCAGGCTTGTGGCTACAAGCAAAAGGTTGATTGCATCACATCCTGGAGTTATCTGTAGGAAGCAGAATTATCTGTAAGGTGTGTCTGGGGTGTTTCTTTTCTTTCTCTCCCTTTCTCTCCCATTACGTCTCTTTCTACTGAACTGTGTGTGAGTGAGTCAAAGCCTGAGCAGGAAGTGAGATGACTTGACAGCAGAGAAAGAAGCGGGGACACCATGGCACTTTGTCTACATGTTGGCCTGGTAACATGAGGAGTGGCCCCCGAGAAATGACCCCTCTACTGCTGCTGCTGCTGCTGCTGACCAGTCTGGCTGGGACAGGTATGTGTGAAAGCACCTCACTCTGAACAAGTCATTAAGACCTGTTTACACTTTTAAATGTTTCCCCACGGATTGTCTGAGTAAAATAGCTTGTTCGATTGTTGTTGTTCTGCTATATCATGTGGACTTGATAGTGTATGAAGTAGAAGTTTAATGTTTGTTTTACACTTTGAGGGTATTGATTTGTTATTTTTCTAGCATGGCAAAGTTGACATGCTGGAATTTGTTCTTTAGGGTTTCCTGTATGGTTCTCCAGTCTCCAGGGCACAATGTTGCTTTGTCTTTTTCTATATTATCTTTCCTAAAGAAATCTGACCAATTTCTCTCTACATCAATCTTAAACTAGTGGTGATGCTATTAGCTCATTATGAACATCTAAATGAAATGGTTATGTCTGAGTAATAGACATTAACTTATTTAGACAGGTACTTTTAAGTGTTACCGATCAATTTTTAAAAGAGGATATCCTGGTGTTCTAATAATAGTCCCTCAGGTTCAATGCGTGAGGAAGTTCTTCCACTTAGGTCACTGTTTTGTAATGATGCACCACTAACAGTAAAATGACTCCCATTTTGATGTATTCCAATGACACTTACAGAGAATTGTTTTTAACAAATGTGTACAATTGGGCCATTGCTTACTTCTTCACTGACACATTCTGGAATAAAACACACTTTTAGTGTAGAATCCCTTATATAGTCTAATCTAACTTGTGTTCGTCGGTGATACAGTAAATGAGAGGTCTTGCCTGTGACAAGTGATTATGTTTTTTACTGAAACAGAATAGTTTTAACAGCAAACGATCAAGATCTAACACATGCACACCAACACACAGTTTTTCATCAACACAACTGGATTTTTCGCATGACTGTTTATGACATTGTAAGGATATATGCTAAATTGCAGTAAATAGCCAGTCAAACGATGACCAGTCTGTTGATCACTCGGGAGAAATCGAAGTTGTGGAGACCACAGCCACAAATCTTGAGGTTGGCCAAGGCAATCCGAAGAGCTCAGGTAAGTCCGGACAAGTCTTTCTGTCTTTTTCGTTGTTAGTGGTAGTGGGTTTCCTACCGTATCCCAGGGTCTAATAGGTAAGACTGGACGAGAATGCTCTTTCTGTATCCATCAGTTTTAGTGATACTGAATGACCTACTGTGGATGTGAGAAATGTACATGTATCGATGCTTCTATCTGTGGATTTATTTAGAACTTTCAGCTAATTTCTCCAGTGCACTGAACACATCCATCTCAATCTTTAAGAATACATCAGGTGAGTCCACATCGATAATAAGGGAAAGGTATATAGCATTGTTTATGTACAGTAGTAAAACTGTCACTTGTAGTGGATTACCACTACAATATGTTTAATCTGATTTGATTCATTTTGAATTAGTTTAGCCTGTTGCTCTACAACGTCCTCCATCTCAGAAATCGTATTCTGTGAATAAATGAATTATGGTGTGGACAGTGTTTATATAAAAAGTATTTGCACAAGGTTAATCAATCAGATTTGTCATTACCCTAAATCATATACCTGTAATTACCTAACACATTGTACTGTTAAATTTGATATAATGTTAGAATTGTTTCATCAGGTAGTCCAAAAATGATAATTATTAATAATGAATAATAACTATTTGGTTTCACAAGGATTTGGCAATGGTATCTAATGTTCAGATCCAAAGCTGAAATGTGTGACATGCCCCATCAAATGTAAACTCTATTTGCCCTATTCTTATTCCTTGACAACCATGGCAACCTTTGCTTACTTTGCCAAAAATATGCATCCATATTCCACTTGTTTGTAATACGGGTTCTGTAATGCAGGTAACAATAATACACTTCCTTATATATTCTATTACTTCATTTTCCTTTGTCCTTCCCGGGACCCAGAATATTTTTCTTGAGCACCGAAACGGGACTCAGGAGAAAAAACGTTTTTTGTTAGGAGCTCACACACAGTATTGATTTGTGTTGTTTTTGTCAAAATGAAAATTGTATTTGTGGTTCATTTTTGTTGTTGTTGTCTTTTCAGCTGAGCCTGAGGCGGATCACACTCATGGCTCTGGACGTGCTATGAGTATTGATGTAGATGAATATGAGGGTATGTCAGTCAAAGAGTGGCATTTTCTTAGTCCTCATGATGTGTTTGTACTCAGTTCATTCAATGAAAGATTATGTTTCTGCAATTTCAGCACATTTGTTACACCGAATTAATATATTCTTGAGAACTACTGGAAATATAAACAAAGCAAGAGCTGAGACTGATTAAACTCCTCCGTAGCATATGTCAGCAGACAAAAAATTCCAATTAGTGACATTGTTGACTAATTGGTTGATTACTTGCTTTGCAGCTTTTCCAAACAATAGCAGTCCTACCGATGAACCTGATAATGAGGATTTGAGTCTCATAATTATCCTGGTGCCTCTTGTGCTGGCCATTGTGATCATTGCTATGGTTGTGGGCGGACTTTTGATCAAAAACCGATGCACTACAGAAAACCGTAGAAAAGGTAAGTCGGTCCGGGAGCGGCCTATTTTCCACATGATAAGTAAAAGAAGCATGTGTTTTTAAGCCTTTTAACACCAACACAGGCTTAGGATGAAATGACTCCAAAGGGGAAAAGGTGTAAAGGCCAGGCTGAATACGTTTATGAATTGTCGTGGTGCAGTAGGGTGTCTCTGATTTGGGGAGTACCATATGATTGATACTGTATACTATATATAAATGTATATATATATATATATATATATATATATATATATATATATATATATATATATATATATATATATATATGATTTGATATCATTTAAATTTGCTATAATGTTAGAATTGTTTTATCAAGTAACCTCTCTCACTCTATATGTAAGCCTGACAGTGGGTCCAAGATTAATTTCCTCCGAAGGAAAACTCATTAATCTCATATGTATTGATATTTGCTTGGCTTAGTCTTGACGAGTTATTTATTACTTTATCTTCTTAACGATTGCTATTGGAGGGTATTACTAAAGTTTAACCATTTATGGATAAATTACCTTTGTGATACCTGCTTCCTCTCATAGATAAAAACAAAGAGGATCCATATTTGGATGGACCCAGTGCTGAGAAGGTGCCCATGTAAGTACTGCACTGATGGCATCAACATGTATATAAGTCTTGCTGTTCATCCTCTGCGTGCTTTAATGAAGTAATGTGTCATCTGAATATCTGTCTTTGAACACGAAACTGCTATGTTTGGTATGATTAGCCTTTTAAAGATGACATTTCCTGTCTAAAGGAGTGTGTGTGCAATTGCTTATCCGTCCCCTACTCCTCAGCAGTTGAAACATTGTCTTACACCATCCTCACTCTAGGATTTGTGCTGTTGTAGTGCAATATTTTACATAATGGTGAAACCTATCCAATGTGTCAATGTTAGAGTTGCTGCTTTACTTGAGAAAAATAAACATGAATGCAGAACCAACAGAGACCCTTTAAATCCATTTTATTATCCTTATTAAAAAAAATACAGTACATAAAACTGCCTGTCTTAACATAACACCAGAGCACACTGCTCAAGCACATCCACAGTATACAAACCATGAGTGGACCTACCCCAGATTAAGTCAACACCAGCAATATATTTTGAAAATGCAAAAATCTTTCCAACACAAAGTTTTGTTTTGTGGTGGCAGGCCTATGTTTGAGGACGATGTCCCCTCAGTGTTGGAGTTGGAGATGGAGGACCTAGAACAATGGATGAAAAAGGAAGGTGGGTACCCAAAAACAATCAAAATGGAACTATATAACTTTTCTTTATGGAAATAAAGTTGAATTATTCAACACTTCTCTGTAGAAGTACACTGAAATGATTGCTAAGAACATTTTTCCAGAAGAGGTCGCCATTGCACTGTTGCAGCCAAGGACGGACTGACATGGAGTAACCTCCCTTTGAGGCTATCCAAACAGAATAAGAGCCTGATGTCATTCATGATGCATGAAGCTACTGAAATACATTCCTTTTTTGGACATGTTTCTAAACATCTCATCCTTTACCAGTATCTCAGCGTAGGATATATCTGTGCCATTCTGTGGAGGACCTTGTTCTGTCTTAATGTGGATGTGTTGTAATTTTACAGTAGGTATCTGTACAATGACTTGTTTATTTGTGTCTCTAGGTGGGGATGGTCTGGACTCTGAAAAGATATGATGACTGTCATGGTGAGTCAATTATTCTTCAGTAATAATCAAAAACCAGGTACAGTTGTCTGTAACTAGATGATGGCTAAAAAAAACCTTTGTAACACTAATATACCTACTACGTAACATTATTTTTTTTTTAATTGAAGGCCTGCTACAGGTAATGAGCTTTAATCACAAATGATTTTCAATTTCACAAAACACCAAAGAACTCGAAAGCATTAATAATCGGGTCATGTATTTTGTCAGTTTTCTTTTTTGCCATGAATAGTAAAGTGACAGTGTTGCGCGAACAGACAAGATGGTTGGATGTGTCACACCCATTAATGTAATGTAAAGTCAGGTTTCCTGTTAGCAATGGGAACAGCATGGTGACAACACACCTATAGCTGCTGCCTGCTACTTTTAAAAGGAAACCCGTGACAGGGAAACACGTTTATGTTTGAGTTTCACTCCTGTGAGGTTCAGTTTGTCAGAGACGTTTACTTTAACAACAGTTAGCTTGTATTTGGTACAATCCTTGGAATTATTTTTAGCTTCTGGATATTTTCCTCACGTCGCAGTCTTTAGTATTAATTCAAAGTTATATAGTTATAGTTGATATTCCCCTATTCTCTGCATTCACTTGCATTTTATTTAGTTTTCGCCCTTAAGTGTCTTCCTATATTCCTATAGACCCCATCCCATTCGGTTGTGTTTACCTGCATCAGCTGGGTTTGATGAACTCTGAACCCCTTTAGTTCTGACCCACGGTAATGCTTTGGAACGCTCCTCACATCTGTTTGCGATTGCGACAGGCATGCATGGGAGTGTGGCGCAACTTGGTGTGGGATAGCCCTCTGGCCTCCTGTGGGCTGGGTGGGCAAGAGTTAGTGTTGCGGAAAGAGGGGTCAAGGTTCACTCTGCTAACTGTGTACTCGCATCCTTTACACACGTTACTTTTTCCCAGGGTTCTGTTTGTAGAGTGGCACAAAGGTCGGAGGCTACTGTCGGTTACAGTCAATGGCCCTTTGCTGACAACAACATTGCAACATAAAACTAAACAAAAGCCAACCTGGTGTTACGCCTGCGCAATGTTATATCATGCGAGTGCGACCATATTGTGCAACTTTGACTTGTTTTGGTACAGCCTACATTGTGGCTTACTTTACTTCCCATGACTCTTAATATCCACTTAGCCTGCGTTTGCTATTCCAGTAATGGTTTTGGTATTTGACCTCTTCCTCTGCAATCTTTTCTTCTATCGCAGGAGGAACCATTTGGAACTCCTTCTCATCTGTCTGCCCACGCTTCCCTTTCTGCTGGTGACCAAAGACACTCACTACACAAGGAAAGACAACCTGTTACTCTGCAGCACTCTGCTGGCCTCTGTGACCCCACTTCAGTGTGCCCATCACAGAAACGTTACGAGCACACAGTAGACCGGGAGAGGCAATAGCACCATGGAACTGACAAACAGTTGAGATAGACATTTGTTTTCCTTTTGGCTTTCCAGAAGAAAATAATTATGCTGTTTGAAAGTTAAATATCACTATTTCATAAACGTTTTGCTCACTCCACCCTTAAAACTTCCATAGAGCTCAAGTCTGGCATTAAGACTTGCATCAATTGTGTTTTGGCTATAATTCTCCTATTAATGAATAATGAATGGCTGCTGCAATGCCATTCGTTCGGTATCGTGTGCCTTTTGTTCATTGTTTCAGGCCCACTTTTTGTGACATTCTATTATTGCCTTTTGTATTCAGCTGGCATAGAGTAATTAATGGTGCTTTATGGTTTACTGTGGCAGGGAATCTGCATCCGAAAAAAGGATTAGCTCTTAAACAATTTGGCAGGCACCCACTTTCCTGACACCAAGACAACAATGACTTTCATAATTCAACCACACGAGATACCGAATACCCTTTTATTCACTCTGCCTTGCCACAGAAAAGCACAGTCTAAAACTTCATGTGTACGGTACCAGCCATTTCTCATGATAAGTAACTGGTCATGAATGCACATCCTGACATCTAGGCTACTCTCCTCTCCTCCTCAGCTCTCTAGCCATTTTCATGTGCTCTAGTGAATTCACCAGTTTTTAATTTGAAATGTTTTATGCATGAGGAAACTGAGATTGTGAAAATGCCTTTGATATACACATGAATGCTAAAGCTAGTTCTGATTCCATGCTGCAGTAGAGGGGGAAACCTTTTTTGTAATGAAAAGTATGTATGTATGTATTTTGGTGTTTTATATTGTAATTACATTTCCCAATAAGTGAAAACCTTTCAAATAGCTCAAAATTTAATTGTTAAAACAAAACAATAAATGTCAGCTCTGTAGATCTGAACAGCAGAATGTTCAACAATTCTGACTTTCATAAATCTGACGTTATAACATATTACATATTTAGTGGACATAAGTAAATGGGTCTTGGTTTGGAGTATTTTCAATTGGAATGTAAGAACGTGTTCAAGCATTCCATAAATCCTGTGGATTTCCTGTGGTTTGGAGAGTCACCCTGTTTACCAAGCTGAGCATTCATTTTCAACCATATGTCTCCTTGTTAGTCTGGTCATCCTCCTGTGTGTCTCAGAGGACTAGATGTGGTGAGGATCCACCGACTCGCCCATCCCCCTCCACCTTTCTCTCAGCTCCGCATGTCTGATGGACACTCATTGGAAGGTAATGGAATTCGCATGAGAGGAGGTTGCGGGGGAGCAAGGACAGAGAATAACGCCAGACCAATGCATATAAATAAGGACTTACGGACAAAGGAAAACCTCCGCTGTCCCTTTCTCATTACATGGCTCTCACAGCAGGGACTGAAAATGTGCAGCAGGTGCCTAGTGATCTTTTTACTTCCCTGCTGCACCTTGCTTTTAGCAGAAGCAACCTAGCTATCTGAATATACTGTATATTGATAGTATACAAATATCACTACATAATTTGAGGCACCACCGAATCCCCTAAGACCAAATAATAACCCAAATTATATAGAATATAATAATATAATAACCATAACCCAACGTAGACCAGCTCAACCCTCTATCAAGACTTGGGAGCTGAAAGTCAAACTGATTCTTTGGAAAACACCATGCATCCTTTTTTACAATGCACTGGTATCTATTTAGACTACACCAAGGCCAGGGGAGGGTGTTTCCCAGATTTGTTCACACAATCAAGAGGGCCAGATTCTGGTCAGACTGGTTTGCATGTATAAATGAAGCAGGAGAGCTGCTCACCCGTGGTGATGCTGATGACATAACCTAGACCTGATCCATGTCTGATGCAAATGTTGGTGGAAATACAACCCTGGGCAACAATGAATATACTCAGGCACATACTGTAGCTATAAAGACATGACCCACGTAGCCTAACATTTGATGATGTTTCATACCTCAAACAGGATGCTAGTTTGCATCCATCTTAATTGAGCCTGCACTCGGCTATTATTTTAGCGGTGGACTTCAGATCTGAATGAGAACAGTGTTAAATGTGTGGTGACTCTGAGATGAGTTACCGTGGTCCTCGCGCAGCAGTCCGTGGTTGACTGTGTTATTGTCTTGCCCTCAGGCAAGGTTTTCAGTCACACCCTATCTGTTCTTGCACACGGTCCCACTATCAGCTGTGTTTGTCTTTTCCGCAGCGTTATGGTCGACGCCTCAACATCGTTTCAGTGGCTTTATCAGTGCTATCAGGCTGAGCCAGAGAGAAGAGGGTAATCATTTTATATTGAGTGAAGCACACAGTGAGTGTGCATCAGGGATGAATGTGTGCATTGTGTCCGTTTATTATTGTGTGCGGGTGTGGCTCTGTGTCTATTTTCAAATAATACATTTCTAACTCTTTTTCTCTCTGTTTAGCTTTTTTTAATGGATGCAGCTTTTACACTGATGTTGTCTCGTTAACAGTAAAACAAATCAATGTAAAACATTGCTCTCCCTCTCACCAACTCAACCTATCTCCCCATGAAATAGCAAACATGATCTTCTGGTGTCATAATCGGTAAAGCATTTTAAAGTAGTTTTACAATGAATAGGATAATAAACATGTCATTCACTGTATTATTGTGATTGTTAGTCTAGTGGTTACAACTCCACAGTTAATTATTTGATACATACAAAATAAAGCAATAAAGCACTATTATAATATTTGATTGCTTGAACCACCTTAAACCAAATCCTCAAGCTCACACCCTAATAGTGATATTTGATATTGCTTACCGCTGGAAACTGCATGTTAAAACCAGAAGTATGCACATGCAAAGAAATTCATCACGACAACACACAGATCACATATCTTTACACAGCCGAACCCTTATCTGAACAGCCCCCCCGCCCTCACCCCCCTACCATGGACTGGCCCATCCCTGCCTGGGACTTCCTTAACCTGAGTAATATGTGCAGTTACTTGCTTGTGTTATTTGGGTTATCACAAACAGCAGTGCAATGAGATTGTTTTCAGTCCAGGGTGATCTTTTTTTATTTAAATGGTTTGCTCATTACCTTCTGTACTTATAGAATCCTAGTGTAAGTACATTACAAACATCTCATTCAGGGATTCCATGATCCCATCTACATTACAGGACACGGACAGACAGCAATGGTGTGGCCTATATAGCAGACTTAATTTCATGTATGCAGAGTGACGCAAATCACAGCTATCTCCGGCTTGTTTTTTGTGCCTGCAAAGAGTGTTTCCGAACTTTCACTCAGAGGCTTATTTTTCAGCTGTCTTTGGCCAAAAGCCAAAGTCAATTCCATGCTTCTCAGAATCACATTCTTCTGTGCTTAGTGATATCTCAGGGTCTCAGACTCACTCCCTGGTAGATTAAGAAACAGACTATGGAAACGACTATAAGACAAAGCTAAACAATGCCTGGCATACTGCCAGTCTTGAAAACCACAACACTCCAATATGGTAATTTTTAAAAAAGCATGTACAATTAATTCAATTGCTTTTAAAAATTGGATTTCAATCTTTGTTTGCCACATTCACATGTAAAAAACATGTCTCCTCGGTGCATCTTTTTATATATTTACATTAACACTACGATCTTGATGAACTGATCAGATAGCATGTGAGGTATTGACTGATGTTGGGAGGATTAGGGTTTCGCTGATCAGGAGTCCAAAGTTTATTATAAAAACCTTTCGGACAAGGTCAAATTGTGTTTGCAATCATTAATCATGACTCTTTTCTTGGTTTGTAGTGCAGCAGGTGGAAGTTTATCGTGCTCCAAATACCCCACTGAACGAAGAGTCTGTACAGACAATATTTCTAATGACGATGAAAAAGTGGACTAAGGTAAACGTTGATTTTTTTTAGGGAACATCTGCCATATACACGCACACATTTTTTTTTTTTAAAACCAATCAGTCATGTTGACATCAAATTAGAGCGTCACACTGGTAAGATCATACTGCCATCATCATCTTGCGACACTCATTTTCTCCGGTCGGTGGAGAGATCGAAAGGCCAGGCGAGCGAAAGTCTCTCTCTGTTGTGTTTGAAAGGGCTTCGGAGAGCAGTCAAATGGCTATCTGAATAAATGTTCAATCTTGTTTCCTGCGAATTTCCTAGTTCTACTGCTGGTGCAAAACTCACACCAAGTCAGCTTCGTCGGTCAGTGTAGAAAATCTACTGTCATTATTTTAAAATTCTTTACGGGTTTAGTCATGTAGCTACCTGAGAAAAAGATTGTCAATTCAGTATTAGAATGCTGAACTGTAGTGATTGTTAGCTACAGCCTGCTAGTACTAGCATTTTGGCTTTGGCAGAAGGGTAACGTTATAGCACACGGACTGTTAAGGATAGGGAGTTAATGTTAGCGTTGCTAACTAGCGCTAACCCAGTTAGCTTTTGTGGCTATCGGTAGTTCACTTATCCACTACTGGGAAATACAATCGGCAGAGACTTCGGCTCGGCGGCACTAACGCGAATGTTAAATTAGTGGGGCACCAAGAAGACCATTTTCCAGACACCTACAAAGTGGATTCATCTGAGCTGCGGACGATCTTTGGTAACTCTTCCATATATTTCTGAGGTAAATCGGATGCTACCCAGGACCCACACTGCTCATCTCCAAATCAAGTTACAGGACGCCACAGATGGAGGGCCGTGTCCCTGGTCGTGGAGTGAATGTGTCGGTGTTGATCTGAGAGGTTTGGAGGAGGGCCAGTCAGCTAGCCAACTTTAGGTTTCTAGTTTGTTGGCTGCGACACCGGCGACTAAAATAACAGGCAAGCTCGCGCGATATAAAAATAGCTAACTGGTTCGCCAGTGTGGTTGGCTAGCCAGATGCTAGCTAAATGCTTTACGCTAGCCAGTAGCTAACCTCTGGCTAGCTAACCCACATTAATAGCAAAACATGGGGTTTTAATAAAAGCTTAATGCGGTTCTTTGATGATTGGCAAGGTATGTTGAGTGTTGTGGTGATATAGGTTTTCTTTTGAAAAGTTTCTTAGTGTTACTGTAAACTATAGCCTGGTAAGCTATCTAACTTAACTTGGATGCAACGTGACGGATATGGGCGCCACTGTGGATACGAGCTGCGCACATGTTGGTAATGAAGTATTATTTTGTTCTATTGCGAGACTCTCCAGACACAACAGAAGTTGTTATAACTGAGCTTAGCGACAGTTGCAGGAAAATCATACATTATTTGTAAATCGGCTACGTTAGGCTGCCAGGCGTGCCAGCCAGAGGATGGAAACCCTAAGCAACAGTGCCTGCTGTAGCGTCTGGCTTGATTACCTTAGGCTTAGCTAAATACATATTGTTGGGGGCTCTTGAATACACTAGGATACTTTATTGTACACACATATATAAATGTTATTATTCAGGCCATTACAAATCTGGCTTTTAGGTTTGTAGCAAGAACTATATGAAATCTTAGCGTAGGTAAATGTTTGGTTTGATTATAGCTTTTTCAGGTTCCGTATTTCTTTTAAGGTAATGTTAAGTCAACCAGATATTGATGGCCAAAATTGGTCTACCACCGTCCCTTTGCCAGTGCAAGCTGTTTGACCTACCTTATTTATAATAGACACTATTTGGCCTCAAAATACCTTGTGCCATCATTACTTTTCCTTTGCTATGTAGTTGAAGCGGCCTAGTTGGAGATGCAACATTAAATATACCAACGCTTTCCATTTAAGTATATATTCTTAGTTGCGAACATGATGTGTCCAAGATGAGGAAATTGACACATTCCATATTATGTGCTTTTGACTTATTTTTTTCCCTGCGCCTAAATCATTGTCTCATTCATATAGCTGTTGACGTTTTCTTTTTTAAGCAAACCCTAATGCCCTCAAACAATAATGAACAAAAGGATCAGAGTGGGAGCAGCTCCTTGAGGTCTAAAAGAGATACACAATAATACAATAATCTCTTTGCTGATCTGAAAGCAGGAATTAGGGCATCAAAATTGTCATTGCCCTGGAGAACAGTATTTTAGAGTGCGGTGATGCAAAGTTTAAAAGGATGACACTCTTGAGATGTTAGAGGAACAGCGTGACAAATGCAACCCTGAATCTTCTGTGATCATCGTGCCAATGTGTGTTTGGCTAGTTGGTTCAGTAATTGCCTGTAGGTAAGGCAAATTACACAGGATTGTTATGAAAGTGTAAATATTGTTTTGATTGGTATTGCAATGCAATCCGTTTGGAAAAAACCTTTTCAGAATTTGTTATCCTGTAATCTAAGAAAACAAAGACCATTTAACTATTGCGTCATTGGACCATTTAGAGCAATTCGTAGTATTCACTTTGATTAATCATGTTTGGAGGAACCTGCCTGTCTTTCTTAAATATAAGTTAAAGAAGGGGTCGGCAGTTTTCTGGAAAAGGCAAAAAAAAAAAAAGGAAAACGCTTGAATTTGAAAATACAGCCCTCCTCCTGCAGCTCTCCCTACCCTAAGCCCCTCCCAACAGACAAGCATGGGCATTTGCTCAGAGGCAACCATTAGCGAGGCAACGGCAAGCTCCGAATCCAAATTGTGGTCGATGCAATCTCGGAGTTCTATCCATATCGCTTCACCGATATTTACACGTTCTATTGCATTTATTGTCAATAAATTTATAGACTCTCTTTTTGATAAGTCCGGCTTACTCTTTTTGAGTTGCTTTGTAGTGTAGGCAGTTGTTGCCAATGCTGCAATAGCAACTTTTTAGCAGGACTGTTCGCCATTGAATCACACTTTCACTGTCTGAAGGGACTTTAACGCGCGTCTACATTTGTAGAACAGCCAATAGGAACGCCTTGTCTCTTAATGAGCTGTGATTGGCCAAAGTCTACCGTCACAGGCTAGATTTTCCGAAGCCTGTTAACAGAGCCAAGAGGAGGGCAAGAGTAGAAGTTTTCTCTCAGACCACTTGAATTACAATATGCTGCACGGTAAATATGTAATTTTTGCCCAATGATGCCAAAAAAACTGCATACCCCACCTTTAACATAGGGTTGGTTTCCTGAGTTCTCTTGTTAGCAGCTTGTGCCAGTTTATTGACCAGTAAAGGGCCTTTAGATCTGGGTTCTTGCCACATGATTTAACTCATCCCCAATGATATAGTTCTGGGACTTGTAAGCAATGATAGGAAAGAAAACTATGTGTGACTTTTAAAAAGGACATGATTTGTGTGGATAGGCTTTTTTACGTGACGTACTTGACACTTTGGTGGATCGCAGTGGGAGTGACAGGAGTGTTTCAGTTGGGATCAAGCTAACGATTTTCATTTCGGTAGTTTCAATTGCACATGCCATATCCTTATAAAATCTATCAGAACTGCTTACGATCAGCAAATGTATAACATTTCGTAGTCTCACCGACCTTGTGGGTAACACGGTGCTGAGAAGGTATTAACTCAACATAGCTTCAAGGCCTTTGCCTACTGAGTCACAAGCTAAAATGTTCTATATTCAGTTGTATTCCTGGCACACTGAGGGGTATACTGTAAACAACTTGGAGTTAGGTCAAACACAAGTTTATTACCTGAAGATTTACTTCCTTTGATTTTTATTTGAGTTGATTAGGTTTGTTTTGTAGTCTGTACCTCTGAACTATCATCAGTCATACTTATTGTTGCAGTTATTGCATGTATATATTTAGCTTCATAGTTTATTGAATTGGGTAGTGTAGCCCCTATAATATTCCTTCATAAGCCAGTAGCTTCAACGTTAAGTCCACTGCAAAAAAAATCCCAGCATTTACCTTTAAAGACTGCAGCCAAACTATGGAAAATAATGAAAGGTGACAGTTTATCAACAGGTTGTAGTGTTGCCTTTGATCGTTTTTATTTTTTGTTGTTTGTTTGCATAGATTTGGTGTACGTTCAGTGTGCATCCATTCTTGTCAAGAGGCTTAATTTCCACTGCATCAATATGTCTTGTGACATAGATAGCGGGGCGCTTTGTTGTCGTTTGCAGAAGCTTCATATTCCCTCATCTTCTTGACCATTCCTATCTATCAGTGACCTCTTGCCTTGCTAAGAGTATCCATCCATCGACGGTGTTATTTCCTGCTTTTGATGTCGATGTTGCCAGAACACGAAGAAGGTAAAAGAGTGTGATTTGACCTGTGTCCCTCTGCTCCCGTCATGCACTGATGTATCAGACAAGAGAAGTGGTGAGGAATTGTCCGCTGGAGAGTTTCTCATCAGAACCTTTATCTGATTGATTAATCTGCATTTGGACGAGGCCTAGCTTATCAATACAGCATGTGGTACGCAGAGGTGCCTCTTAAACGTGCACAAAAAAGACATTGGATTTACACGGTGACAGAGAGATGGTTCAGTTCTTTCTCTAGATTGATAAGGAAAGGGAGTTGACGGAGTGCAAATTGAGCGTGCTTCAGAACCTTATGTTTGCAGCTTCGTTGGAAGACATACAACTTACCTGAGGAAGAGGCTCTTTTTATAATTGCCCCCTCTCCGCTCTAGGCACATTTCTGTGGGGATCTAAATCTATTGCAGGGGGCTTTGGACATCTTTTCACTTCTATTGTGAATGGCCTTGTATGTGCGCTGTATCTCCAGTGAGCAAGGGCCACGTAAATAATTCAGGGCTCTTCCATGCGGCGGCTCTGGGTTGGGCTATGAACACTGGGGAGGAATCTCCTTGGCCCACTGCTTTTGATGTGGGCTTCTGGTGTGAAGACTAGCCAGGTCTTTGCGACACCCTCTGTGGAGGGGCCAGAAGGACTAGGACGCTGGGAGGGGAAAGGACGCTTTTGGAAACGAGTCTCTTTCACCTCGTCATTGGGACACCTCTTCGGTTATGTCTCATTATAGTTACGTCTAATTAATGTCATCTGGATTCTAATAGCTTTTTGAAATTGAACCAGCGTGATACGAAAAGGCAATTTTATTCGTTACCCACTGGAAAGAACGATTCCAGGCTTGCATTGTTTACGCTAGCGAGTCTGAAGCAACCCAAATGCAGCCTCTTGCCCACATTTTAGGAGCAACATAAACAAACTCAAGTATTGGCTCCTTGTGCTTTTTTTCCCACGATGGGGGCATTTAACGTTAAACTTCACTGCAAATGAATTGTTCATTGGTCTTTCATTTGTATGTGGCTATCTGCTACTGTAGTGAACGGGCCATAGTACTATGCCAGGTTTGAGTTGTGAAAAGATTAAACATGTTTTACTTTTTAAGATGATGGAAAAGGATGAAGGTACCCCCTCCCCTCCGTCTCCCTGCCTAAACACAAAAATAACTTCTTTCCCACTTATTGTTTTTCTGTTGATAACCATTTGCTGTCCTAAAGACATCCAGAAGGATTACCTCCGTGGTCTTTTTCACTCGATTTCAATGGGCAACTAAAACAGGGGTGAAAGGGGAACCCCTGCATTGTCTTGAGCTAGCGCTGAGTTGTTTTTGTTCCCTTGCTCTGGCATTGAGCATTTTCATTGGGCCGTCTCAACAGCTGCACTATCCACTCTGTCAGTGTCCCCATGTTGGACAGGAAGCCAGGCTCTCTGTCTTGACTAAGAGCAGACCTCTCCCGGTCAACCAGACTCATCCTGGTGCCCTGTGCCAGTTCCCTGCACTTTCCTCTGTGGCTATCTGGAATGTCCTCTGTTCTTGAGGGCACTTCCCAGTACACTTGAGCTTGGAGCACCACTGATTGTTTAAGGAACACTCACCCCCCCCCCACACCCACCCCATGCTCTCATGGTTTGGTTTGCTATCAATGTGGTTGTGTAGCTGGCCCTCCTCTTCTCTCTCTTCCACGTCCTGACCAAACACAATTACCCCACAGCAGCCCAGCTCCCCTCTGAAAAGCCATCCTTCCCACCACCTCTTTTCTGAGACGGCAACAGCAGTGCAGGACTATTGGCCCTTGAAAGAGGGGGGAGGGGGGGAGGGGGGGGGGGGCCTAGCAGAGGTCCTGTTGACATGGAAACACCCGTCTTTGTGAATAGAAGCTTCTCTTACAGGCCAGTCCTGGTCACTGGCCTCCCACTGTCTTTTGCCGCAGCAAGAGCCAGTCTAGTGAGCTAGCTTCTTTCCCCTATTTTTTCACCCTGAATTTTATGGAAGTCTTTGTTTGGGTTTGTGGTGCTCTTTCCTCTGTCCAAGCAGACTTTTAGGTAGTTTTAGAGCCACACATTTATGCTAGTTCAAGTTCTTGCCAAATCATGCATTACTTGGTATATGCAAGAGAAAATATTAAACTTGAAATGCTTGTCTTTACAATAAGCACCCATTTCCTGATATTGTTTCCACACCGTCTGTAGCCATAGCCTTATTAGGGGGAGGGGGAAAAGAAAAGAGCATTATCAAGTTGCAACATTGCATTTGCATTCACATTTGACGTAGATTGAGAGAAATGTTTTCATAAAGATGCAACAACACAAAAATCTCAGAAGGAAGAACTGTTATTTAAAGTTATTTAAATTGCAGTGCTCTGGCCCACACCCCCCTCCCTTTGGACACTGAATTATTCACTGCTTATCAAAATTCAAGAGGAGAATGCCTGAAGACCGCTTAAATAAAAGTTTTGGAGTTAGGCTGGCCTGTCAGTGGTATGCTTACTGGATCTGTTTCCGACACTAACCTGTTCTTGTAGCTCGTCAGTTTGCAGCAAGGCTGAATACTGTAGGGACTCATAGCTGGCTGTGTGATTACTTCATTTGCACATTCAATACAAATAAAGGGTTTATTATGTCGATGCTTGCATGACCGCTGCCCTGTGCTGTAACGTGTTTTGCCCCATCTCGGAGGGTCATCTCTTACCAGAAAGTGCTTGCCGTGGCCACGTGCAGCTGGCAGTTCAGTCAGAGTGCCTTTAGGTCGATTACAGAGGATAATCCAGCAGCTGACAGCCAAACACAAGAACGTCCCTTCTCTTCCTTGTTCTGTTTCTGTTCCCTCTTCCTGTCGCCCTCACCCGCGCCACAAACCTGCTCCTCAAACACATGGTAACCATCTGCTTCACAGATCACGGTCCAAAAGAAAAGGCATCGCGCTGTACAACAAAACCAATAGTCTGTGTCGCAAGCGTTGTCCAACGTGGCAAACGACGCGTTTGTCTTCCTGCAATTTGCATTTTGCCTTTGCATGACACTGCCAGCGATGCCTTCACCAAACATCGCGAAGCATCAAGGGTTAGGTTGCAGCTCTGTAATGAAGCAAGAGAATAGCACGTTGGCTGGGGCCGAGGCCGTGGTTTTCAAATAAAACACAAATCATCTGACAGTCAGGCTTTCTCTCCTCTGCTTGAGTCCCCTGAATTGTTTCCTTCTCCTTTGTAGCGGTGTCTACATTTACTCTACCCCCCCCCCCCTCTCTTTTCTCCCTCTCTCCCCTGGCCCACACTCTGTAGCTCAGCACTTCAAAGGGGGAATTCTGCAGCGCTCAAGATAACACGCTGTACCAGCGAGCACTGCTAAGCTTTTCCAGAGCCCCTGTGCAGCCCCCTAGGCAGACGGGCTTGGCCCCTTCCCCATCTAGTCCAGGAAACCCAGACGCTGTGCCCTTTTTTCTTCCCCTCTGGTGTGGAATTCTATTGTTCTCTGCGAGCTGTCCAGGTTGAACGGCAAACTTGGAAGGTCTTCCCTTCCCCAGACTTGGAAGGTCTTCCCCTCCCAGACTTTGGGCTGCTGTGATGGTTCCCTTTGGGGGGGCCTGGCAGTAACACACAGCGTTCATTCTGTTTTGAGGGGGGCCTAGTGGCGGAGGAAGTCCGGCTGGAAGGGGTGATGGGACGTGCTCTTCCCTGTTTCCTACCAGCACCCTAGGACCGTAAGCTTCTTTAATTGTTTTCGCTCACAAGCCCCTCCTGTCCGCTTCCATTCTGTCCATAATTGTTTTTGCATAATTCTCTTCGCTGAATGGTCCGCTCTGCTAGCTCGGTTGGATGGACGTTGAAATCATTTTGTAGTTTTGAAGAGGCTGTTAGTAGCTGGAAGCATGGCCCTCCAGAAGGAAGGTTCTTAGCTAGCCTCACTGATGACACCTGTTAGACTGTCACAGTTGCCATGGTAGCAAGCCCTTGGCCTCTCAATTTTCCCCATGATTTCCTCTGGGATGTAGGACCTTAGCTGTGAAACATTCTGCTCTCCCTGAACACTTTCTTTCTTTTCTGTGTACTCCCGTAGCACTGTAAGTAAACAAATTATCTGTGTGGGCCACTATAGCTTTTCCGAAGGCTCAACAATTTCTCCAGAGCCAAGAAGCACTACTCAAATGACGGTCAACGCTCACATTTACTGCTGATCGGGTAGAGAAGGGTGAGAAATAATATTTAATATATCCACAAGAGAAGTAGCAGAAGGTTGCGTTTGTGTGTGTGTGTATATATATATATATATATATATATATATATATATATATATATATATATATATATATATATATATATATATATATATATATATATATATATATATATACACACACACACACACACATACAAACTATATATATATAAGGCTCAGCCAGCGTTTTGCATCTGACATCTCATTCTGCAGCCCAGCCCTTACTCCTGTGTTGTTGTCAAACAACACAGACCGACAGCAACAGGTCGATCATTTGGAGATAACTTGGGCTTTCAACATTCAAAGAGAAAGAGAGCACGGCCTTAAGCTCACCTTGCTTCAAACAAGCTAAGGTGGTGGTTCAAAAACGTTTCCAGGAAAGTGCTGACCAAGAAGTATGAGAAGTTTCCCATCTTCCAATTTGCAGGGACATTTATTTCCTACCTCTCAATCTCTGTTGGAAAGGCGTTGGTGTGGATCGGCTAATCAGGTTATGTGATTGAGTAGGAGATCTACTGTGGGAGTCAGGACCCAGATAGCCTTCTGATAGTCCTACTGATACCTACTTTGCATATTTCTCTTTGGTTGGAAATTCATGTTATGTCTTGCTTGCTGTTTGAGGATGATATTAGTGATTGTCGTGCATACTTAAACTAATTAGAACCAATGCTGGCTGCATATTTGAATATTAATAGATCATTTTAACAGTGAAGGGTTGTACATAATATGATAATAGTGCTGAAATATAACAACCAAGTGTTTGGATAGGTTGTAGTCTTTGGTTTGTTTCAGCATAGATTTATCAGGAATATTATTATAATATTGTTGCATTGACACGACTCAACACAAGTTTATTCATAAATGCTCTGCCTCCCTAAGCAACAGTGCTGTTTATAGCAAGACTTTTGATTTAACAAGCTCACAGCTTTAAGGTACAGTACAAGCTGACCGCCCTAATGTGCAACCACAAACCTCTGACTCCCAACTAATGTGTAACGGCAAACCTTTACAGCTTTCCTGAGACTCCACCCAAGGGCTCATTCTTAGAGATAAATCACATTCCTCTCCTCGTCAATTAGGCCTAGTCCTGCCTTATGTTATTCAACTAAACGTGTTCCATATGATCAGCATTGCTAAATCATGTTTTAAATATACTCTTACTTACAATGCTTGGCCAGACATATGTCTGCATCTGTTATTCACTCAAACCACGTAAGGTTAAAAAGTCTATCACTTAGACTGGGAGGTTAGAGTACTACATCCCTGCATGCAGTATAAACATTTCAAAGTCTTGTCAAAATAAGCTTGGCTGGAGTTTACAGTAGCCCTTTAAGTCTACTTTATCAGTATAGTCAAAGAGCTGATAGGAGTCTTGACTGGTATGACTTTCGCTTTCAACCCTCCATTGTAACCAGTCCTACAGATCAATAGCACGTGAGCCAAGGCCTTGCTATCAGGAAACAAAAATCTGTGCGATCAGCAAAGGTACCCTGCTGCCTAACTAGCCACCTTATCGGCTAAACAAAAGGGCCCAGTTCAGACAGGCGAAGGAGAAACTCTTTAGCATTATCTCAAGGGAGTCAGGCCGGGCATGGCAGCCTGTTAACAGTCATAACTCATAGATTTGTCTACAATAGACAGCCTTCTAGGCAGGTAGTTATATTGGGCTTTTGTGCTTCCAAACTGGAAGTTCAGAGGCTAGATGGGTGCCATGCTGTCCCCGCTAGTAGACCAGGCATAGAGATACTGTATCGATTTTTCTTTTTTTGCTGATATAGTCAATTGTTAGTTCTTTGCTCAGATTGCTCAAAAAGTTGTGCTATAAATGTTGGATATTACAGGGACTTTGATAAATACAAATCCGACAGTTCTGCTGGCATGCGTGTAAAGCAAGTAAACTTATTTTTTTATACATGTTATATGTTTTCCAAAGATTAGATAATACGTTTTTTTTCTTACAGTAATATATAATATCGCAATATATTGAATCGTAACCCCTGTATGGTAATGCGTGTCGTATCGCCAGATTCTTGCGAATACAGCCCTAGACAAGAGTCAGAAGGCAGGCCTACAGGCAACAGTCTCGCTGGGTTAGTTGCTCGGGGCCTCGTTTAAAAAACAATGCTTTCTGATCATAGATGGTTTGCGTGGTAGATTAACTTTAAAGAGTGCTCTGTGCGTTTACTTGTCTATTGAAGCTAGGTTTGAAGTTGCCCAGCAGTGGTCTGACTGCTATTGCCTATATACAGTTTTGTTACAAATCCACACAAACAGATTCCAAAGCACTGTTTCTGGTTATCAACCCAGGCCAGAGGAATATTGACTTTCAATAAGCCATTCCATTGTACAGGAGCTATCCATGAACATTTTGTTCAGCAAGTATGCGGATGAAAAGGGTTGCGCTTCGGCAATATAATTCTCAGTGGGAGTACTTAGTCATCCAATGAGCATATCTAAAAGAAGGCAAAAGGTAGCACGTCCCAAAATGCTTAGAAAATTACGAAGTACTTATACTTCACGTTTTTGTCATTTCTGATAAACGTGTTGGGATGTGCTTCCTTTTGCCCTTTGTTATAGCAAGTAGTCAGGTCCGAGGTTCCGTATAAGATCTGGAAGAGCTTTCAGATGACACAGTAAAGGACAAAGAAGTGTCCATTAGCAAGCAGATGCCTGGCCGTGTTGCCGTCTGTTCATGTAGTCTGTCTTATCAGGATGTCTCGTTCTCCTCACAGCAGCGCCTCACTTAGCGTACGTGCTCTAAGTCATTAAATGGAATGATTTGATCACAGATTCTAATTTAAATGAATGTATCTTTTCAGCGCTGCTTTTTTTTCTTTTTTTTACAACAAGACATTTTTCCTCTTTCATTAAATGTTTATTGAAGAGCTTCGTTAGACTTTCTGGTCCGAGCGCTCCTCTGATCTCAGCAGGTGAACATTGGTTTTATGGTTCACTCGCCGTCACGAGCCGCTTAGACGTGTCGAGTGAAGGCTGGTGTTGATAAGGGAGCAAGGGCCTGGGTTGAAACATGGCACACCGCCGTGAAACACTTTGAATCCAACCGCCCCCTCTGCTCTGTGTCCTTTCGTCTCGGCGTGACGGTGTCCTCAGCAGTCTGGCCTCGCATGACAACAAGGGAAATGGGCTTTTTTAATGTCTTTGATAATAAATGAGCAGGGAGTGAAACATTTCTCAGGAAAGACCGTGTTTAATCCCTTTGGTCAGATTTCTAAGTCATTTACATGTTTTATGAATAGGCTTTTCATATAATTTAGAAAGACTGAATGGACTGGTATTTCCGTCTATGAATATGTTATAAAGGAATTCCTGCAATATTTTTCTCATTACGCTGTTATTTACATGATCCTAACGTGGCATTGGCCATTCCCACAGCTCTACCCTGTCACCAGCACAGTGCCCGACCTTAGCTCCTGACAAGGAAGACCAGTGTATCCAATGATTGATCGAGTTCTATTGAAAAAGTCCCTCACCTGGCCATTTTCCTTGTCTAAATGAAGTGAATGAGCTTCTCTGTTTTCGTCCGTGATCCTGAGCGATAAGGCACACCTTTAGGGCCGTGTCCTCTCAAAGTCCCAGTGTTGACCTTTTAGAGATACTACATCAGCGATACAAAAAGGCCTTTGAGGTGAAACGGAACAACAGAATAAAAAGAGGATTTGTATAGCCTGATAGTGGCGGCCTGATCAGGCCTTGGGTTGAATGTTGAAAGTTTGTGTGTGCGAGGCTACGTCATTGCAGGAAAAAGCGCAGCTTGTCCAATGTTTGTTTCTATCGCCGTTTTACCCTCAAGTCGCTGCGTCTGTAATTATTGAGACCTGCAGCTTTCGCCGGGCTGTTCCTGCCGCTGAGGAAGCAGACATCCTGATGTGGGCTGCTGCTTATGCTGCCTCATACTTCTAGGATCCATCTTCAAACACAACGTAATCAACAGCTCATTTCCAGACCGCGTCTCGCAGCCGACAGTAATGTTAAAGCACAAGCTTTGAACTTGATAGCAGGCCTTCTAATTGTTTCGGCAGCTGGATAAGACGGCCATACATATGGTTTCTAGAGTAGTAGTACTCTCCTAGAAAGGTTTCTGCTGCCATGCGTTGTTGAATCTGGATCTTCTGGTTATTTTTGTATCAAGTGACTGCTGCTGCTGTGGATTTGGATTCAGCTATTTGACGTTTTAGTTGCCGGCCTATCCTGTACTAGTCCTTGTTTGGATATGTTTATTAGATGTGAATTGGAGGTCTAAGTAGCAGTTTCAGGAGTGACTATTGCTATGATAACAGTTCGAGGGGGCTTTTTTTAATGTGTTTTGATCAGTTCGAAGTTCTCATCTTCTTCAACTATGTTTCTTGGTTAATAAGCCTCGTTCCTTTCTTCCAAAGAAAAAGTGAGTGTATTTGTGGTGTCTTAAATTCTGTGTGCACTAGATTTCAGCAGCTTAGATTATTCCTGATGCCAGTGGAAATGTTATCCACCTCTTCCCCTTGCGATAAGGAGAGCCCTGGGGGGGCTGATAATGTGCTGCTGATAGGTTTCAGACAATATGCCAAACCGCTGTGGGAGTCATCCATGCTATACACCTCATTTAGACTCTCCGCTCTAACTTGCCACTTAATTTGGTTTAATGAACTTACCATTACAATGAGCTAGTTATCAAAGTGGATAAAATGTAAAGCCTTGTCAACAGTACTAATGTTTTAACCGAATGGGCTCACCCACTGCTTTCTTGGCACAGGACCAATATTTGTTTGTTTTGCTAGCATCTTTTTAATTGGTAACATTACTAAGATGAGACATCCAGAACTAAAGTGATTTGCCTTGTCCTTCATTCAATAAAGACAATTTAGGTTTGTTTGTTTTGTAGTGGAGCTTTGCACAGTCAGGGTCTGCAAATGGGCCATAGAATCAACCTTTTTTTAAACACACTTTGCGTTTGCATCCTGCGGGTTGGATAAACTATGATAGGATATGGCTGTGGATGGAGGGAGTGCTTGGCAGACGGCAGTATATATGCCTGATATACTGTCTGAACTAATGAAGACAAATCCACCCATTCTGGGGAGCACCATTTTGCTGCTGGTAAGCGAGGGGGAGGACACTAATTGGGCTATGGAGGATATGCTGAGCTGGTGTCAGGCCAGAACTGGCTCCTAACCTGAATGTCTTCAACGGTGTGTTCAATGAGTTGCTTTGGTCCTTATCCTTCCTTTGTTTGTACACAGCTGTTAACTTTTACAATGTTAGGATGGCCTGTCTGTTTACCACTTGCAGTTATGTTTTTAATGGTCATCCAACTGCTTGTTGAGTTTGTTTTAAAATATTCTCCCAAAGTTTCTCTTCTTTGGAACGAGAATGTCACTTAATGAAGAGACGGTAAGGAAAACCCTTCAGGTTTACAAAGATATGCCAGAAAATGTTGAGCAATGAATTGACTCATTGTCTGTGGCCCAGTTTGCAAGACTAAAAGGAGTTTTGTCTTAACAGTCTTGCGCATACTCCGGCTAACACATTTCTCTACATTTTGCCTTAAAACCAGTCTCAAACCTCAAGTGGCAGCTAGTTGGCAAACATGTTGACCTATCATCCTGTTGTTACAGCTTCTACGTGCCACTCTGATCAACTAATAATTTTTCTACTCTAGGCTTCACTTTCTTCTTGGATTTTAGGTGTTTGCCACCCATTTCTTTACATCGTCATTTAAGCTGTTTGGTTAAAATGTTCGCTAGGGCGCTGTTGGGAGGACACCTTTATTGCTGTTGGCCCCCACAGCTGGACACAGTGTGCCATAATGGGTTAACAGCCTTCACCTAGCGAAAGAGCCAATATGTTGTTCATATCGCACATATGGGAAACCTGTGAGAGAAAGGCACCAACAGGTGCCTTTTGAATTCCTGTTTTAGTACTCACACTGAAAAGCCCTACTGATTTTAATTGGTTAGCTAAAGGTTAACATTATGTTTTTACCAGTCCGTTTCCTCTTTAATGTTAACTGTTAGCAGATTTGATAAGCTTCTGTAACATTTGATCCCCTTTTCTCTTTCAGACGACTGTAGTTGAGTTTTGAAGCACCAGAAACATATTTTGACTTCTACTCTTACAGTTGGCTGTTGAGTTAAGAATCTAAGTAACTCGATTACAACAGTCGTGCTGATGGGCATGGAAATCATCGTTTCAGTACGAAAGATTGGAAGTTAGTACTTTCTGGTTCTTAGGTCTTCGTCTAAAAACCTTAAACAGTACAATATGCCACACCAACTTGCAGCTTGACATTTAGCGCAGCGCTTCAGTGTGAGAACATCTGCGGGAGAAATATAGGGGGGCCTCAGTGTTAATGCAGGTCTGTTATGAGGACAGGCCAGTGATCAAACATCACTATACCCGCACTGTTTTTAAATAACAGAGGGATCTATGTGCCAACCCCGGTCAAGGGTGGTTTCAGTAAATAAAGCTTGGGGATCAAGAATCACGGGAACTGTTCACTCCAAACTTGCCTAGACTTATGATTTCATGTCTTAGTTGCTCAAGTACCTGTCAATGTGGTGGTAATGGAAGAGTTTGTAGAACATATGTTTGTTTTATTGGGCTCACATGGCCAATACTTGAATGCTAACATCTGTTATCAGTTGCAAATACATTCCTGGTTAATTTTATTAAGCCGAAGTTGCGTTTGTGAGCATGTCACTACCTTGGTCTATTCTATGTTGAAGGCCGTGTTTTTTGCCATGTAGCTTATCTAAAGATTCACCCTATTGTATTAAAGTAAGTTGCCCATTTTACCCACGCCTGGGTGTCTGGGTATTTTATAAGTGGAATTTCATGCAAGTTGAGTACTTTTTGTGCTGCTTATTGCTTTTCTGAACGGACCTTTCACACACTGACCATAGTTAATGTTTATTCCAAAAGATCTAGGCCTGTTTCTCAGTGCATAATCGGCTGTCCTGATGTTTGTTGTGTTGACAGAAATCCTCCGCTCTGAAAGGGGATGTTACTTCAGCCTGGAAGAAGGAGCTTAGCCCCCTGGGACTGTGGCTTCAGTTGTACGTGTCTTGCATTACTATGAATACTTCGGCTACTGTAACTTCCTTCGTTTAAAGCTGAGGCACATCAGCAACAGTGTGTGTGGCTTTCTCTCGTCTCCGAATTAGGCCTTTGAACTTGACAAGTTTCTTTTTCAGTGCATAACCAATCTGGCTCTTTTTAAAGTTGAAATAAGTCATTATCCATCTGCTGGTCAAAGAGAGGATTGTTATTTTCCTGATACAGATTTGTTATCAGTCAAATTTGTTCAGGTTTTCAAACAGGCAGTGCTTCTGATATGTTCTTGCAACTGAAGTGCGAGCCTATCCAAGGGCACCGGACAAGGTATCACAACCGTAATCAGGGGCCACCGGGATTTTGTCCCATCTACCACCCACTGCCCCCTGAGCCGCATGTGGGTTGACCAGGTGTCCTCCTCCATCTAAAGGCCTGTCTGGAGCCTAGGGACACCTGACTAAGGTGGAAACCTGGATTAGCCAAAGGCTTGACGTTGCGACGATTATGTTCAGGGCCCAGATCAGACTGAGCATGTGGGTAGGAAGCGGCGGAAGCCGGTGTCCTCTGCTCCTTACCTTTTTCCTCGTCGTGTTTGTATGTACATGCTAGCCGGCCACCTCCTCAATGCCAGATGGCGTGTTCACAGAGGTCTCGTACTAAGTGGATTTCTATGCCCTCATCCTTTTCTCCTCTTGACTGGACACATGTAAACATCGACGGCAGGAAGCGTTTCAGCTGTTTTAAACCCACCATGATAACAAGGGCTCTTGCGCAGTCAGCAACCAGACAACAGGGCTCTATGGAAACGCTCCGTTTAATGTTCGGAAAGCTCCTGGCAGCCCCGTGACATAGGAGAGGTTATTGAATTCTTTATTTGACCTGGCCTGAAAGTTGAGGAGAGCATCCCTCCCTGGAAATGCAGGCTACACCCCGACACTCCCTGTTCTGTTCCTGCACAGATCACCAGTCAACACTGCATGATATGTCGAAGTCTTCACTCAGCACTCCCTGCTGTGGATTGTGGCATTTCCTTATGATTTTACCAGCCCCCAGTGGGTCACCATGAACAAGAGTCCACTTGTTGCTGCCACTCTGTATCAAAGTGGACTTGTGCCTGTTTGACATCGGATTTTAAAAGATCCCTCTTTCCAAAATGTGTCTACCCTCTAAATGTTTTCGTTCGAGGCCAAGCAAATCAATAGACAGGCAAAGTTGCCCAAGAGAGAGTTGAATGCATCAAGTGGAACTCTTCAGTATCTTTTGGACTCTACTCTGTGTTTTGAAAGATGAAAAGGACCGGCTCTTGGTCGTGCTGCACTGTGATTTACTGCAGTGTTTTGATTTTCCTTGAGCACAATACATAACAGCCGCTTGGGACGGGGCTGACAGTGACCTGGGGTCCGCTGCACGCACACTGTCTCGTTTTATAGTATAAGTATTAACTGGTCTGGTGAGCAGCTGGCATCCAATGGAAAGCTACGAATAAGTTCTGTTCTCTAATTTGGTCGGCGGAAGTTCGTGTCTTGTGCAAAAGCAAGCGTAACCTACATTTGATCTTGAAAACTTGAGGCCCAAGTATAGGATTATTTGGATTGGAAACCCTGCCACTGAGGGAATGTTATGTAGCAGCGCGTTTTGATAAGCTGAAACGTCAACAACATGGTATAGTTTTTATTGACTTTGTGGCTGTTGTTCAAGGAAGCTGTCTTGTGAGTACAGGATGGTAATGGTATCTCCATCAAGACAGGAATATCTGAGGGGGAACATTCTTTTCTACTCCTAATACCCTGAGCTCCAGATGAACTTGACCAACCAATCTGTTCCGTATACTGCTGGGCGACAGAGGCTTTTATTTATTTTTTATTTTTTTATCTCTGTCTGGGGCTTCTCACTGCATCTGGAACCATCCCCCAGCTGCTGTGTACTAGCTACCACATTACATAATAACAGAAACCCTTTCCAAACTTCTTGCTCTCCTGCTTATTGAAAACAAAGTCCATAAGGCCCAGGACCATAAATCATGGGCTTTTCCCTTCGCCTCCCCCACACTTTTGTCTCACAGTGATCCAATGTAAAACAGCTGGATCGTCTCTGCCTGCATTTCCCAGCACTGGGTCCACGACCATCTCCGTTGTTTACATCAGTTAGCCACATTCTCCTGGCACCAGCCAGTTTTTCAGTGCTGTTGTAGTCAGCTGCTTAGAGGAGCCAAGACCAATGGGTGCTCACAATTAGGGCTGTGCTCTACTTGAATACTTTTGCCAAATCTCCTTTCTCGAGGGCTCTCGTTCCGCACTGACTTCGGCCCACCGCTTCCCCTTTGCAGTGCGGCTTTATGACCCTCTAACTACTCTAAGCGTGGGGCCACGCTAAATTCAGCGGAGACGTCCGAGTTGTCTTTCGACAGGACGAGTAAAGCTCTGAACATGTGGATCTGGTTTGGTTGATCATAGGGGCTCAGTTGGGACCTCAGGGGTTTTTCGAGGGATCTGTCAGGCCATTTCCCTTTTTCAAACAACCTGTTTCTGGTGTCTGCACGCTATCAAAGCTCTTGAGGTGCTCTTAAAATCCCTTGCAGTTGACCTTTTTCAAATGCAATACTTTCCCGCCGTTCTACACCTGTTGATCTTGAGCATGTTGTGTTGCGTAAGGGTTTAGCCTCGTCTGAATACCAACTCGATGCTCTCTGTATCTAGTGATTCATGGGCAAGGTTTGGTTACATGGATAACCAGTCACCAACAGTGATCCACACAGGCCTTTACGTTTTGCCCGCTGCCCCTTTACTTAAGTTGTCGGAAGAGACTTTATCAGTGAGGATATCGATCTGATCCCAGGTGGGATGGAGACACTGAGATCTGAATCTGTTGCCAGGCTAATGAATTGTCTGGGCTTTTTAAAAATCTCGGCCTGATAGCCGCTTTCTTTCCATAAAGTTCACGCCTACAGATGTACTGGAAGATGAGATGGGCGCTGATTGTCCAGTTCTGTTAATGGTCGCTAAGATTTGTTGTTGAAGCGTGGTCCATTGTTTCTAGCGTGTGGAGTTGACTCGATCCCCCTATTTAAACCTGTGTTTGATTCTGCCTACTATTTCTTTGTTGTAACTTAGTCTGGGTATAGGCTATACGGTATGACTCATCTGACAAGTCTGTGGGAGAGAATGAGTGGGTGCATGCATGCGGTGGCGGTGGTGGTCTGTCTGGATTTCAGGGGAGATCAACGCTGACACCAGTCTGAAACCTCAGTGTATGAGGGAGAGATCCGTAACTGTAGTGCAGCAGAGAATGTGGTTATGTTCTCTCTAAGCAATGGCTACAGCCCTCTATATATCACACTGTTTATATATACAAACACACACACACACATATATATTCGTTCCCTCCAAAAACCAATATGCCTCGCCCTTTTTTTTCTCATTCCATTTGGTCCCACGACATGTTTACTCTGTGATGAACTCCGAAATGGCTTAACCCCAGCACTGACCCTGCTCGTTCTTGTGTGTCTTTCTCTGCAGACAGGAGCAGCCTTATTAGTGGGGCCTGGACAGGAAAACAAACCAGTGTGGCCTGACCAAAAGACACACAGAGAATCGTGAGTAAAACGCCCCATTTAGCCGGCCTCCTTGGTTGTGCACGTTAAGTGCATTCCTACCTACTTTGCTGCAAACTTAGAGGTGTGTGCATGTGCGTGTGTGATTTTTTTCTCTTACTTAAAATCTGGGCTACAGTGGTGATGCAATGGGAAGTTCAACAGGAGAATCTTAACTTGTTCACTTGCACTCCCTGGGGCAATACGAGGTTTGTGTCTGTGTGCAGGCAGGCAGGTATGGAGGACGATTTGTGCCAATATTAAATAATTCTAGAAATAATTAAATACTGAAATATATAGTTATATACATAAATAATTTATGAAATATGTATATAAATAATTAAATGTGTTACATTTAATTATTTCAGTCAACATTTCACTTTTTATTTATTTAATTATTTAATATTGACACAAATCGTCCTCCATAGGAAGGCAGAGTTGTGGGTATGCGTTCAGGGGAGAGCAGACAAGATATTTAATAGCCATCTAATTAGACTGCTTTCTTTCTCCTCCATTGACTCTTCAGTGAAACATTGAGGCACAATTCCACTAGCTTATGGACTGTGATCTGCCCCTCCTGCCTTCTTCATATTCATGACTGTCGTGCCGCGCTGGCTGTTTAACTTCACTTTCAGTGGACAACCACTAGACAGGGGCTTGGATTGGTGGCCGTGGTTTTTACAAATGACCTTTTGAATAATCTCTGTTTCAAAAGAACTAAATAATATCCACACATTTAGCGTGAGCCTACTGTTTACTATCCGAGGATTTTTTTTTTTGTCATTGGACAGCATCCAACGATCATACCATGGTTACCGGCTACCGTGGTGCTGTTTGTTTGCTTTTTTAAACCCCACACTACATTCTGGATTTGGGTTTTCCTTTAACACCCTCTAAATGTACATTTTTAAATATCTGGTAGGGCTCAGCACACCAGTCGGGATAGGCCGCTCCTGTTTTTAGACCCGCTTTGACAATGACTTTACCATCCCTCGCATGGTGTAACCGTATCTGCCACTAGCATCCTCTTGGACCATTTGGGGAAGCGTTTATTGTACCGGAGCCGCTTTTCCAGGAAGTGCTATCCGCGTGTTCCGTGTCCGCTCGGGATAAAAGGAAAGGACATCGCCGGGCGAGAAAGTGAAGTGACGGAGAGAGAAAGAGATAGAGGATGTGCGGAAAGGCCCGCCCTCCCATTGTATTGTTCTCCTCTTGTCTGAGGCAGGAAGCGCACTTTCACACTTCCCCGCGAGGCGCCGTGGGAGTTGTTTGGAGCCGTTATGAAGAAACGGTGAGGTTTATTAACTCTGAGGCATCGCGCCTGTCTGTTGTGCTCATCTGGGGAGGGAGGGAGGGGGAGATGGAGGGAGCAGCAAAGGGGGAGGAGAAGCCCACCACTAATGAAGACTGTAAGGAGAGCTGCTCTCGTGGGTGGTTTTCTCACCATGGGGTTTTCAAGGCCGCTCGTCAATTCCAGTTTGCTCTCACTGAATCGGATCAGTCACATTTGGCACTTATAAATTCATTGCCCAAATGCGAGATTTGATCCAGGTCACGGAGAAGTATTGCACTGAAGCCAGTTCAAATTTGTTGGATTAAATTTTTTTATACAAAGTTAATTTAAGCAGTTTCTCCGTGTTTTTTTTTCCACTCTGCTGCTAGTCTTGTAAGGCAGCCATTGGTAGGTAGACTAGACTTCCAGTTAGTGTTTTTCTTTTCTAAATAGAAACCTTTACTTTATCAATGATGTGCAGTCTAATGGAAATGTTTTCATTTGCTGCCTCTCTGTTTAGTTCAGCCAGTTAAGCTGGAGTGACTGCTCCAGAATAGGTTAACAAAGTCATAGGCCAGATAAATGCAACATGGAATCCCCTTACAGTGTGCAAATTCTCCAACGAGGGTGTTCTGGAACCGTGCGTGTATTTGCGACTCTCCGCCTGTTTGCATCGTGTAGTTGTTCCTCCCCATCCCAGACGACTGTGCAGCGCAGCTCCTGAATTATTCATCCTAGGCACGTGTTGAATTCAAGGTAAAACGATAGCAGCACACAGCAGAGGCTGCCTTTGCTCACCGCTCCGTTTCTGAAGGGTGGCCTTTCGCTCCGTGGGGATTCTGGTAGCGGGGTCCTCCCATGACTAAACCGTGTTCTGCTCCCTCAGACTACATGAAGGAATTCTTAGAAGAAGTTGAATCAAAGTTTAAATGAATTGGCTTGTGATTTGACTCCCATGCCAATGCAGTCTCTTGCAAAGCCCTTTCGGTTCAGGTAAATCTGGGTTTGTTTTATTTGGGCGGGATTGGGAAATGTACGGGTACAATGATGGCTGTTCCACAAGTCGAGGCCCCTTCCCTCGGTGAGACAGAGTGGTTCTGATACGGCACTGCCTGCAGTCATCGCTAGACAAACGAAGGGGAGACATGGTACTCATCATTTGCTCATTGAAGTCTTTGATAGTGTCTTTGTTGGTGGTATAAGGGTCCCCTTTTTTCTGTACACTTTTACCACGTGTAGGTGTGTGTGAGAAAGAGAGAGAGTGCCGCGCTCCTCTGGCTCCCTCACACCTTGCTGTGGTTTTGTGAAGTGGCACTAATGCTTTTATGCAGTTTGGTTGGCCATGTGGATGTGAAGTGCCTCACTCTCCACACACAGTAAATGAATTACCCTCTGTATACAGGAAGCCTGGGAAAGGAGTGGACCGTCTCGTGTTTGACTTTGTTGAAAATCCTAATATTATAACGAGCCGGTTCATATCACGAGAGACCCTGCCACTTTAATTTCTGTTTTCTTGTATTATTATTGGCGGTAATGAAGTGCCCTTCTCTAAGACAAGACACCCAATGTGTTTCTGATTAACAGGCAATTTGAAGTGATTACAAGTTCTTCTCTCAGTAGAAATACTAGGGGAGCAAGTGCTGCATGTTTGTGCACTTCATCGGAACGTTTGTACGATTGTGAAGATTTGGTAGAGTCAAGGTACTGTAGGTAGGGTGTTGTGCTTTAGAATAACAATGAAAAGTGGTGCTTGTTTAGCGCGCTCTGTAGCATGCCTGCAGAAAAGATAAAAACCAAGCTGCCTTTACAGCAGTCTGCTGTGAACGTCTGAGATTTAGGCGTCCTGTGTGTCCCTCCCTAATCAGTCCCCCAGCTCTCCCACACCTCCCATTGTAAATAATTTAGAGTTTCTTTCAGCAGCAGAGGAAGAGAAGGGAACACAAAATTGATTATAGAGGACAGCAGAGGACAGTGAAAAACACTTGCAACCTGGATGGCTGGAGTCACTTAGTCTGCTTCGATTTGACCATGCTGGAAGGCTCGCTAGTTGGCTATTGAATTAGAAGTGCACTTGTATTGGATTATGCTGAGCGGATTCTCCTGTGGACATGTTGCAAAGGCAATATGCAGAATAGAGTCTTAATGAACTTGCAGTGACTTGCACTGGAACCATGAGACAATGAAAGCACGTTAGTTGGATATACGTAGTTGTCCGCAACAAACAGCTTCCTTGTAATTTTGTGAAGTTACACATTGACACAGTTCTATGACGTACCATGGTTTGTTTTCATGTAGGTGCTTGCCTGCACATAGGACATGAACGGTTGCTTGAGTTATCAGGGGACAACTCAGGGGACAACAGGGTGTTTGTAGGTGGGAAAGATATTGTGGTCTCGTTCTTAAGAAAGCCGTCACACTCCCTAAACTCATTCATGCTTCGGAAGCCATGTGCAAAACAGGAAACCCCAAACGCATTGACTGCGTACCCACCCTGGCCCGTTCCCGGGGTGGCAGGAAGTCGTGACTTCACAGGGTCGCTCTTGGAGGGCCCATCCGGCCAGCAGAACATTGTGAAAGAGAATTCTCCAAGATGGCTGGACTTGGCCCTCCCTGAGACACATTCTCCAGTTCTTTCCTTAGCTCTATATAAGGCTTGCTGAGACAAACAACTCAAGCATGGAATGCTGAAATGTCCGGCTCGATTAGAAGAATTGCCTAGATCGCTGGAAAACATTTTGAGGTCTTTACATCCACCTCACCACTTTACATTAGCTTCTTGGAATGCGTGTTCCTGTCTTTGCCCACTAGAGTGCAGCCTAGTAAGAGAAAATAAGTTCTGTCTGCAATCCTGGCAAGCGTTCAGATTGTGGTTATTTTCATCTTGCAAGTCTGAAACAGTCCTCAGCCTCATGAAAATAATTCGACCCACATTATCGAGAGATATATTGGACTGGAGCTGGGGCCGAATACTAAAATTGCTGTAATACAATTTGAATTATAATAAGGGTTAAATTTTTTTTAAATGAGATTGTATGAATAAACGTTAATGTAGTGTCTGGTCGTATAATGTATTTGTGTCATATTCTCCATCCATCTGATGGCAGTTGTTTAGTGGCTTCATTGCAGAATAATTGCTTCCCCATTTAGTTTGCGGATCTTCAGTAAAGCCGGCTTCATCTAATATATAGTGTTTATTTGAGCAGGTGTTGTTTTTTTTGTCTCCCTACATTGCCTGGTCAGCTGCCACTGTTCTTTCGGCCAACCCTGCCAAGTGATTCTGAGTTTTCGTGGATCGATGGAGACAGAACGATCTGCAAACCCACTTTCCTTTTATCCCCATTAATTGTTTGCAAGTGATTTAACGATCAATAATGTGGCGGAATCTCTAATGAACAGTGCTGCCGCACCTTATGAAGGGGTAGTTGGTAATTGAATAGTTTGCTACAAGTCACTACTTTGTAATGGAAAAGGTGGAATCAATCTGGTTCCTTAGCATGCAACCCTATGCCTTAATAGCTAGGGTGGATAACACTGAGCAAATGTAAGGTCAATGCTTTACCTAAACAAGAAGCTTTGAAACCAATACACTGGCTTATCGATTTGGTTGGTTGGCTTGAGGAGTTGATCAGCTCTCCTCTTTGTCCATCTAGGCCAATGAAATGGCCCATGGCAGGCACATCTGTGAAGGCTACGTGCTACCCCCAAGAGCCAGGCCATAGTTGGATTAGGTGGACATTTTTCTAAACAGGTGGAAATTTTTTTGTTATGGAGACTTACAGCTTTCTTTAGAATTAAAACACACTCCCAGCTAAAATTATGTTGGAGTAACTTTGGAATAATCTGCTTTGCTGTGACTGGGCTGATCGCATAAGATTGAATTCACTGCAACCTAGTGATGGAAATAGCTTAATTGAAAATCTAATAGCCATCATCTTGTTTGAGCTGAACATCAACAGCGTATCCATGCTGCTTCAGTAGGTGTGCTGCTGTTTGCTCTTCCCCTGTTGTGAGCACACCTGTTTCCTCAGCTGTGTTGTAGTCATCCAACAGTATCCCTCTTAAGGGATAAAAAACGCATCTGATCTCAGGCTTACTTACCATCAAATAACATCCAGCCACAGCTGTGCCGTGTTTTGAAATAATTTGTGAAAGAATAATACAGGTTGCAATATCTCACGCAATTGAAATTGTGACCATGCAAAAAATATAGTATGTTTAAAGCTAGTCGGAAATGAAATAACTTGAATTGTTTGGGTCCAATTTGGGAGTTAATAAGCATTCAAATACTTGGATTAAATACAAGGTCGGACGCTTCTGAGCTGATTGTAAGATTAGTTTTTTTAAATATATGAGCTCCTTCTCTGTACGTCTACTCCTGTCCAAGTCATTGGGCTTGGTATCTATTTTATGAGAAATTGATTGGGCACTTGTATCCAAACTCAATAGGACTACTGACTTTAAGTATATCGACTTGTCCCAAAACTTGGTATTTGAAGTAAATACTAATCGATGAAGCTACAATACTATCTGATTAATATGACTACCTCACGTTTTGCGCTTGGAAGCAATTCAGAGGTTTTGTGTCAACCTCAATAAATGGGTCTGAAGCAAAGTGCGTCCATTAGATTAGCCTTCATGCTTGCATTGTGCTGTAGACAGCACATAAAAAAACGTTATCATTGACCGAAGCTGCTTCCCTGGAACCACCAACATATCTTTACTGCAATTATGTTTTGAGCTGTCTTTATAAACCCAGACTCTCAAACTTGATTACCAGTTACATTTTCCCCCCTTACCTCACACAGTTATACAATTTTAGGGAATTACTGTGTTTTGTGGCATATAATAGGACTTAGCGTTTTGTTAGCAACGCTACATGTAGAAGCTTAACATGGCGATGTTTCATCGTGCAGTTTAGCGTAAGTTGGTTTGCATCTGTAATTAGATTTGAATTGCGTCACGGCAGCCTTGGTTTTCATTGACCTCGTCGTTTAAGTGGCATGCCCTGATGCGCACATTTCAACACCTGGCTGTGGCAGAGCTAGATTTAAGTCAAGATTGCCAACTGATTATTTTCCAAGTCACCAAGGTCAGTAGCGAGAGAAACGGCAGCAGTCCGTTGGGAGACAAGGCTGTAATCTTAAAAATGTCCAAAGAAAATGATTTGGGGATTCAAGTAGACTTTAAGGTGCAGGGGTGAGTTTAGCCAGTCCCACTAATGAGGCATAACATTACTTTTTTGTCTTTCATCACAAGCCTGTTGCCTGTCTTTAAAGCCTGTCCCCACCTGTTGACTGGCCCTGACAAATGCACTACTGGTGCAGTTTCCTCTTTTCCTTTAAGGTAAAAGGGAACTTCTGATTAATAATCACCCGTGCACTTTCACCGACAGTTCTGAGCTTGCACCCTAAACTCACAAAGGAGCTGCAATTGTATCGTGCCAAAGAATAGCACATTCCTGATAGCAGGAGAGCGATAACCGTGGCCCTCTTCTAGCCACAAAGGATGTTGTGGAAAATGCAACAATGGTTTAATTCTCTGTAGCCACTGCCACCTCCTCTTCACTGTGTGTTATTCCTGAATTACACGCTTCGAGTAAGTGACCTTTTCGGCAAAACAAGGGAACAGCTGGAGATGGTCTTTGCAAATAGTGGGTGACTTTGTATTTGTTTGACCTCAGTCTTTCCACCCAAAAGTGCCTAATTTAATTAGCTGATTCATAAAGCCCCCTTTCCGCACCGTAGTTCAAAGGACAAAGCTAATCTTGCAAAGTAATATCCATTGGCAAGAACTAAGAGCCATTTGCCATTCTCTGATCCCTTTGACGGAAATACCGTAATTACAGATTCTCTTTTGTTTCCTTGTTGTTCTGCTTGTCCTATATGGGTAAGTCATCGCTGAAGCTAGAAGGGGTTTGTGGTGCTTACTGATCCTTTCGACCACTCCTCCATTCCCAAATCCATCTCTCCTGACAGCCTTTCTGTCAGCAGCTCTCCCTTGGAAACCCTCTGCTGCGGTGCACTGAGTCCGTTCACTCCACAGATCAATACTGCACCTTAGCTGACACAGTGAAAAGCCGTATTCATAAATAATGAACAGGACACCCTTAAACCCTATCTCATCCCTCTCTGGGAAAAGACAGAGACACTGAAATTAAGGCTGAGATTAAGCTCATCATTTGGTCTTTAAATAAAGAAATGGTGTCGCTCTCATGCATCTAAACTTGTGTCTAATTCAACATTTCATAATACCGTAAGTCTTGCTCGGTTGACCCGTGTCCTTTTCATAAAATGAGTTTCAATGCACGCTCACCTTGTGATGTTTTTGAAGGGCCGTGTCTGGACTGCTTGCCAGTTCACCACTCCACCCTGCCCCCTCCCCCCCCCTCCACTTGTGTCAAGTGAGGTAACAACAACACAGCTTTCTGGGAAAGCTCCTTGGCAATGAATCACAGGGCCCATGTCTCTGCTTTGTTTAGCGGGCGACCTGTCACCTGCACACTGCCATGCCAACAACTCAACACGGCGGATCTGGCTCGCGGGCTTTTCTTTCTTTGCTAATGCTTTCTCTAAGCCCCCGGTGTCGGCCTGGACGTAAATGGCCATCAGTCATGACCACAAGCTGCCTGAGGGGGCCGAGTGTTCGCGCGAGCCGACCCCTTCTGTCTCTTTCGCGGTCTTCACCTGAGGAGAGGCTAACTGGTGTTGATTTTCGGTGTCCGTCCCTCGTCACCGCTCCACTGAGCACGGCCGCCTGGGTGAATACTGAACAGGCTGAAATGAGCCTCAGGTGGGGCTGGGGGGTTTAGGCCGCCACCGTTGTTGTGGATGCACATATCTTCGTTCATCTGTTTGGAGAGGTACATTTGCTTGTCATGTCATGAAGCCTACTTCTCTTTGTGCTACTGAAAGGATTGCACGCGCTTGCAGACTGCATCCTATCTGTTCTACCCGTTTCAGTGATGTTTGGTCAATACGTGCTACCTCATCTCTCAGCAGCCCGCATATGAAAGATACTTATTCTTGAAAGGTAAGTTTGCTTCATTGTCTCTGGACTAACAGCGGGCCGACCCGCTCGCATAGAACACAAGGCCCATTCTCCCTGCTCGTCTGGCCATCATCACGGCGCCCCCCCACCTTCCACCTCTCCCTGGCTTCATAAAGCCCGATTACTATTCGCAGATGAGCCGGATGATGTGCTGGTGGCAGCGCCGCCAACTCAGCGGGGTATCCAGCGCGGCTCTGTTTCCAGGCTAATCGGGTTAAACACCCGAGATAAGGTGAGCAAGGCGCGCGCCGCCTCTCACCACGGCGGGAGGGCGATGAGGACAATATGTGCTTCTGCCGCCACGGTTACCCCTCTCCTCATCCAGAGTGGCTTTGTGTTGTGCTCTTCAACCTGCACTGCTCACTCACTCTCTCCCCCGCTGCATTGATTTGATTTGTTTACTCAGATGTCGAGCGTTTTTTAGTGTAAGTGGATGGATTTTCTCGTCTGTCTCCCCTTGGAGTTTTGAGTGCCTTGCCTAACCTTCACCAGACACAGTGTCATGCGTCAGCAATCTTGTAGCGTTTAGCTGGTCTGCCTCATGGTTTTAGTGACCCACCAGAGGGGTGATTTGGTCGTAAGTGACCGGACCGCGATGGGAGATAATTACCGTAATATCGCTGTGTGGTACTGCCTACTCAGACACTAACCCCAAACCGCATAGCCCAACCCCCCTCCGTGTTCCACATCCAGCTTTCAGTCCGTCTCCTTGGCGTGGAGTGACTTGGTCATCCTGTAACACTGCCGTCTTCTCCTCACCCATTGTGAATGAAAGGCTCCTCGGAGCCGGAGTGTTTGACTGTCATAAAAGGAAAACGCTTATGATCGGCTATAGGAAGGAATCAGCCCGAGCGGCTTATTACTAGCAGGGAGACGTTTTGTCCGGGAACAAATTCCACAAAGAGACGGGAGTTATCGGCGTGGGATTTGTATCTTTACCAGCATCTGTTACAGTTAAAAGAGAAGTCAGCTGTGGACCAGAGCGAGCTGGGCAAAGGGAGGAGCCTGTGAGGACTATGTCTCTCTGTTGCTGCTGCTGCTAGGAGGAGAAGAGCAGAGAGAGAGAGGGAGTGTGAGTGGGAGGAGGGAATCGCCAGGGGAATGGACCAAGCATCCGTCTCTAGCCAACTCGTCTCTCCCCAGTGTGAGGTGAGGTTATCAGGAGGGTCTTGCTGCCCGCACGTCCGTGGGACCTCATCCACCGGAGGTTAGTCTGAAGGACCCAGAAGCCCCCGGTGACCAGGTCACATCTGACGGCCGGCAACAGGACATCCGAGAGGGGCGTGAGGAAGACGGCCGGTGGGGACCAGCGCAGCCAACCTCCCCATCACTCTCCCTCGTCTGCTGTGTGCCAAATCTCTGGAGTATTTGGGCCCTCCCTCATGAGCAGGTCAATGTGTGGCTGTGGCTGCAGCTTCATCTCCTCTCTGATGAAGAGGCTGGGCCGCTCCACTTGCTGCTCCGACCTCCTCTCCTGCAGCCACACCTCCGAGCAGCTGCAGCATCTGGCCGCCGGCTGCCCCCCGCCGCCCTCCAAGGTAATCTGCCAAGTGCCCACCCACCCGGTGCAGGCATGCCCCCCCCCCCCCCCCACGTGCTCCAAGTCAAGAGGCCTCGTTTCTGTTTTCGGGAATGTGCCTCGTCACAGGATGCAAGCCGGGACTGCAGGGTGCGTGGGCGGAATACGATAGCGGAGATGCTGTTGGGCTGACCTTGCTTTGGTTATCGGATATTAATTCTCCATTATAGGAGACTGTGGGACTATGGGAGTACTCTGTAGTAATTGATTCTGTAATGGAACCAGGTGATTTAACAGGGTGTCTCGCAACCATGACAACCGTGGGCTCATTTTTGAGCAAGCAGATCCGTTCTAAATAAATGCCTGAAGACTGCCTGTGGTTTCTCTTGTTTGCTGCGCCTTTCTAAACTGACTGAAATAATTTCCCCAATGGGGACACATGAAAGCTTACTAGGAACACTGATTGGTAGTAGGGGAAATGGGTTGAGTGATAACCTTTCAATTGGGCACTTGTTCAGACATGAAAATCAGTCATCTTACCCCCCCCACTGGAGACGGATTATTGGGTTTGCTTTGATTGCAACGCCGGATATGCATCATGTTATATTGACAGTTTACCGGTATAGAGTGAGATGCTGCATCCAATAAGGAGCAGTCTGGCAGTAGGCCATTTTCACTCTGTACGAGATTGATCCTGGCTGTTTGGCTGACGCAAGATCTGTTCCCCGACGATGAAGTGTTGGAGGAGCAGAGGGAAGATGAAGGTGGTATAGTTCTCCTTGTTGCATGGCAACTATTGAAGTGACAGCGCTTGGGCTGGTGTGATTGTTGGTAAAAAAAAAGGGTAAGGGAAGTATATAGGGACCGTTCCACTCGGCCCTGCTCTCCAGCTTAAGGCTTATCCATACGTTGCAAAGTAGTTCATTGTCAAACACAAGGAGAAAACTCCTCTGTTCTCTCCTGTAGATCAGGGCTGAAAGTTTCAATTTCCTCCTTTGGGCCACCAGCTTTAAATAGCTATCGATTAATGGCCACTGCAGAGAAACGTAGACACTATAGTACAAGGGAGCATTTAAGCACAGTATTTATAGGATTACTGGGTTAAAGGAGACCTATATTGCTGCTCCTGCCATTTGGCAAAATTCCTCTTTTTGAAGATTAGTGAGGAGCATTAAAAAGGATCTTACTGGCACGTCACACAATCCAGTTGATCACCTAGGGCGCTGTGGTTTGGCTCTGGAGTTTGGCATGTTTGTGTTTTCAAAAGCATGCACTTTGGATTGCATGCGATTTTAAGTTTCTCTAAAAGGCTGTTGTCACCAGCGGCCCATTTCCAAATGTATGAATGAGCAGTGGGACAGCGTTGGCCCGATTCCGGGACCATAGCTTCACTAGTCTCTAAGTCTCTCAGGTCTTTTACATGGGGAGGTTTCATACCCAGTAGCCTAGCTGATGCGTTCCGACCCGCGCTGGTACGTTGAGGGCATATTGGTGTGATGTATTACTGCCGTTTGTGGATGTGATGTGATGTTCAGCTGGTAAGTATCTCTTCCAGTCCACGACGGGGTTCCCTCGCCACCTGTGGCCTCAAAGACCGTGCCTCTCACCTCTGCATAAATCAGAAATGTTTCGACTTCGTTTGAGGAGACGCCAATTCAAAAGCGACTTCAGTTGCTTATAACGAGTGCCAAGGGATTACAGAATCATTAAGTGCTTAATTTAACTTGATTCCGCTTGGCTGTAATTGACTAATTTGCTTTGAAAAGCAACTCGTGATATTTAGGTGATGAAAGCAACATCCACTGTGAGCTGGGGTGTGTGGTGTGTGCCATTCACTCTCTCACCCAACTCTCTCGCCATCGATTGGTACGCACAGTCAGATAGAGAGCTTAATGCCTGAAACAGAGGGGATGCCCTCATGGACACTTACGGCTGGCAAGACAGGCCAGCTTCCTGCTGGGTAAAACTGCTTTTGCAGGCCTTGCGCTTAGCTGTTGGCAAACCCTCCCGGTCCATGGAGAGCTTGGCTGGCCCCGAAGGGCAGTGCCCCGCAGGGGGGCCATGCTGGCCGTTGAAGTGCCCAAGTGGAGGACTGCGCCGGGCTGAAGTGGAGCCTGTGTGTGCCTCAGCTGTGGCTTTTGTGTCTGCAACGCACAGACTTGGCACGACAAAGCCCCCAGACCCTCCCTTATCAGCAGCTGCACTGGGTGCTGTTTTGGTCTGGGGCTGCCAGAGCGCTTGGCCCAAATGAAACCGAGGCCGATCCATCTTGGCGACTCCTGTTTGTTCTCTGACAGGAAGTAAGCTGGGTTTGATGTGCGATGAAACTGGCTGTTTTTTAGAGACCAATTAAAAGGTTTTTAGTGGCATAAGAGCTGGGCAACAGCCAATGGTGTTAATTCTTCTTTTCTCAGCATGATCTATTGATAACTGTTGAAATAGCATTACGGTGCTGCTGGAGGACTATCTTTTAACTGTCTGGTTTTCTTTTTAGCAAAGCAATGCCCTTTCCCTAAATTTATTCAATTGTATTCTCTAATGAAGTACCCCCATACAACTCTTTCAAGATGAATTACTTTTTTTTTCTTGGTTGTTCAACTTCAGAAATACATTTTGTGGTCCTCTTTGCTGACGTTCATTTACTACAGAGTAAGAATGCCGATGTGCCCACCTCTCTGCCCCACCCACTGTTACTCGTTCAATGGGCAACACACAGTGGTTTGATCTGTCCTGTGAGACCCCCATGGCTTTGGACTTCTGAATAACCCTTTTTCCTACAGGAAAGCCAGGCTCTGCTTTCCTCACATCCCTCCCTCTCCCTAGTCTTCTACACCCTAAGACAGGCAGTATAAGAGCACAACTTGTAGTTCTTTATTGTTTTTATCAGTATATAGCCGTCCTGTTTCTGCAGACATGCTCCTCTTCTGTACCATGCATGTGCACAATCGCAATTCACTTGAGAACAACAGCAACCTTGCACGTATTGTAAAGGAGCCCAAATACAGAAACCTGGATTATTCTTGTGGATGACCCATACAGCTCCACTATCCATAGCTTTCCTCTGCAGATCTCACTGCTCTGGACCCTAGCTGTCTTAAGGAAGAGCGCTGCAATACGAGAGAGGGCTAAATCCTCATTCTTCAATACGAGAAAGGGCTAAAACGTCATCACAACCAATTCAGCAGCAGGACTGCAAAGGGAAGACTCGGCTAAACCTACACACTCAGCCCATCCTTCTCCTCAAGGTCATCTTGCACGGCAAGAAACATGGTGACAGGGCTGTGGCGTTTCTTGTGCAGCTTTATGATTTTGCCTTGTGTGCTTGTCTGTCTAGCTGAAAAGGGGAGAAATACTACAGTCAAGGTGGGTCCCGACCATGTCAAGGCTTACAAAGCCGTTCCCCACCTTCAAAATTCCAAGGACCCGCTTCGCTGTCCTTCATTCATTATCTGTCCGGTGGCTGATGCAATGAACTGGAGTCTTAAAAAAAAAATAAAAAAAAAATAGATTGCCTAGAGACGTTTGCCGCAGATGGAAGCGTAACCACGGGAACGGGCTGCCTTCTACCCGTGCCACCGCCGCCGCTCCAAAGGAACAGGTGTGCAGCAGACGTCATTTGGAGCCACTGCCACCGGCAAGCTGGGGACCCAGACAAGTGGCCCGCCACCAAAGTATGGCCCCGCGGTAATAAGCAAAGACATGACGAGCCCCCACTTCCCTTTTCTGCCTGTACATACAGAGAGGTACGGAGGACACTGTCCTGCTCTCTCTCAGAGCTTCGCGGTCAAACGTACTGCCTGGGCCCCGGAGACTTCCGTCAGACTGCAGAATGTGAAAGCAGATATCCGCGAGCCATCCATTAGGTTACGCTTGGTGGAGCGGCAGATGAGTGGGCTGTCTCTAGCCATGGCCTTTTCCCCCTTTTCCCCTTCTCTTTCCCTTTTCACGCACCGTGGTTCGCACAGAATATCAATTTGATCACCAAAACTGAACGCAGCTTTGCCGCCTTGTGCGTCCTGTTCACATTAAACCACAGCCTGCTCATGTACTATACAGCCAAAAGGATCTTTCTTGTAAACTATTTTTATCCTCCACAAGGAGGTTATGCTAACTGCCATTCAGAGCAGAGTCCCATTTAGAAGGAACAGTCAGGTGGTCATCATTTTCCAGCACTTGCCATAAGGTGGTTATTATATTGCCCAACCCGATATTACTGTAAGATGGCCATTTGTGTGAAGTAATTAGCCCATTAAGCTGTCGGCTCTTTTGACTGTCAAGCACTTTGCGTGAAATGGTTTCCGTGGGAACCGCTGCGGCTAGACAGCTGCGTGTCCATCAGCCATCAGCGTGGCGGGCTCGTAGGACGCCTCTGTCCACCCCCATGTTGACCTGGTTAGCTTGAGAAAGCTAACCAGACCCCCCTCCTACTTGTAGCCTACAAATTCAACACCCACACTAATAAATAGCTAGATGAATTGAAATGGAGCTTTTTCCCATGAGAAATTTCCTGCAGAAAATTTGATTTGCTGATACACTGTGCTGTTATGTTCCCCCATAAATGTACCTCAGGAATTTCCCCCAAGTTCTCTGGAAGGAACACTGCTGTTGTATTGCCTGCAATGTTAGAGGGTGTCCTGGCATAGAGGTGTGTGGGTGGGTGGGTGGGTGTTGATGAAACAAGGAGCTGGCCTGAGTATGCCAGGTATGTCTGTGGTCTGCTAGGCTGAAAGTTGGCTGGGGACAGCTAGGGATGTCACGATCACGACATTTTAATTGACGATTAATTGTCCTTCAAAAAATTGTGACTGTTACTTTTATAGTATTAACATAATAGTAGTGTAGTGCAATAAGACACAGGTGCTAAACTGCATTTATTCAACGTAACAAATAAATCAGAAATTAGGCTTTTCTAATCAATTAATGCTGGCTTTGCGGCAATGTTAAATGTTTAAAACTATGTTGCAACCTCGTGCTAAGGTTACACTTAAACTTATACCATTAGTAATGCACAGTCCTTTACTGCTAAAGAAAATTGGTGTTGCTTTGCGTAGTGAGTTTCACACCACATAGGCTAGTAGTGTGTACTCTCTGATCACAAAAAGTATGAAATGCGGAAAATAGTCAAAACTGAATGCCACTTGGCTACATACGTATTAGTAGGATCATAAAAGCAGCCGTTTCGCTTTTAAGCGCATTCAGAAAATCTATACAACGAAACCAATATGTTTTGAGATGGCTATTCATAAATCTTTTAGCTCAGATTTGTGACCTTGGTGAGCTGGCAAGGATTTTACGGTGGTGATGTGCAACTGCAATGCGTTACCAGCGGCTAGTAGTGGATCACTGACGTGATGGAAAGGCGACTAAATTGCGTTGTTTTTATATGTTACGAAATGTTTTGCATTGGCGTAAATTTACCATTTACCATTTCAGTTATAATGGGGATTTTGAAAAAAGAATTACGGCTACCTAAAATAATTACGATGGTGTGTTGTTTGTGACAGCCGTAGTGACATCTGTTTTCCCCAACAGAGATACAGGTCCCAAAATATGCATCCTCTCTCGCCGTCTCTGTTTCTGACTCTTTTCTATTTTCAGTCAGGCGTGACAGATTTCAGCGCTTAGGTCCTACTTCTGTCATCGCATATCAGGCTGCAGTTTCTCCTGCTACTGTCCCCAAAAAAAACGAGGTACAGCTGTATTTTGGCCTTACCCACTTCTGATGCAAAATGGTAGACCTTCTGTCTTCTGCCTATAAACGTTCTCTGGTCTTGGTGGTCATTTTGTTGAAATTCTTTACTTCAGCCTCTCCCACCTGGTTGGCAAAGGCACCATCTCCCAGGTAGATTTATTCTGCCCTTTTGTATCTCTCTTACCCCCCCCCCCCTCCTTTTTTCAGTCCTTTTGAAGGAGCGCCAGACCCTCATGCTCCTAAATCAGCCGCCGGCTTCTTTCATGCACACACTAATAACACTAATTGTGTTTTGAGCCAGCACCGTCCCCCGCACACACACATCCTTGGCTAACAGCCCGGCGCCCTCTGAATACTAACTCCGAGAAGTGCAGCAAAAGGCTTCTGTCACCATTCCAGGAGTCGAGTCCAAAGCCACTGAGAGCGAAACTGGTATCGATAACTCGGAACATAAAGGCTTTGAGTAAACAATTTACAACAGCACCTTCTCGCTGTCTGTCAGTCATGCCACTAATGGAAGTGATCTATAAAGGAACAGGGAGCTTTGACCTGGATGCAGGCTCCTCTGGGGAGCTTACTGGTAAAAAATCAGCACACACACACACAACGTAGTGTGACCCTGAGACACAAAGAGGAAATGGACGGGACGCCGGGTGAAGGCCATCTCTGATGTAGATGTGAGAAAGTTGGACCAATAAAGCCACTCTGCGCTGTGGGACTCCGTGCTCTCGCAGTAAAACAGCAGCAACACACTGCTGCTGTCAGAGCTGGGCCCCGAAGCCTGTTCTGTCTCGCCAAATGGCTCTGCTCCAGTCCACTTGCTGTTTTTTTGCAGAGTAGATGCACAGCTGCAGCTTTGGTGGTGGAGCTCTTTCAGAGTGCACATGCCCTAGGGTCCATTAGCCCTTGGCCTTACCTGGCCTTTATGTTCACACACTCCAGCTCCTGGGCGCTCACACTCGAGTCCATTGGTTTTGAATTTTTCCGTCAAATGTACGTCGTCATGGTTCGCCTCTCTGAAAGCATGGCTTGGGTTTCTAACGGGACTATTCTTTGTTTTTATGAATCGACTTGAACCCAGGCCACGAAGGCGGAGTTTTTCAGAAAGCTGTAATGAACAAGCAATTAGACTGTGTCTGTTTTTAGGGCGGAGGCACACTGATTACTACGTTTCTGATTAGCATTTCAGTTAATTGGGCTGCCCAATAAAGAGGACTGGAGAAACACCTGGAACAATGTGGAGACAAAGTGCTATTTCTACCCCCTACTCCACCTCGCCTCCCCTCCCCTCCACAGTGTCGTATGGTTGTCTATCGCCTCTCCCAACAGAACCTAGCGGAAAGCTAGCGCGCTGAGGGTCGGGGAGGACACGGCAGTGGATTATCCATCAGTCGGGCCGCGCAGCCGGAGCCGCCTTTTGAAAACAGCAGCTCTGCAGACCTGTTGAGCAGTGCCAGGAATTCAAAAGACACACACACACACACACATACACAATGTATTTTGGGACAGTGCCCGTTTGATAGTGGTGTGCTCTGTGTCCTTGGAAGAGTCTGATTAGGTATCCCATCATACCTGGCACGAAAGTCACCGTGACGAATGCCTTTTTTAGGACGACGACAGACCCATCCCTTTCTCTTTTTTCTTTGTTGCTTCTGTTTTGTTTTTGAGACTCCTTGGATACATTCGTCATTAAGCCTACCTTTTTTTTCCTATCTCTCTCTGACTCTCTTCCTCAGTTGCTCTCCTGCTCACTAGCTCTCTCCCTACCACTTCCTCTGACTACAGACTTTGCATTGCCGACGTATCCTCTTAGTTCTCTCACAGGCCAGCCGGGACTTAGAATAATTCTTGGCTGGTTTTATTCCACGCCAACATTGTTGCTTCTCAACGCCTCCTTGAATATTTAACCTGCCGACTTTTTCAAATATTCCCGTAGCCCAACAAGTTCAAAAGAAGTTTACTGATTCCTATGCGTATCCCTATGACACACTCTGCACACTGCATTAGGTGGGAGAGTGTTGCCGCCGAGTGGAATTTGAGCAGAGATTTGCCCAAGTATGCCCTCTGTTGGCTGTAAGTTTAGGCTGTGTGGCAGTGCTGAACTGATTTCAAATTTAGCTGGATAGAACCAGGCCATGTTTCTGTCCTGTGAGTCAGCCTACATCCGGATGTGTCGGTGGAACTTCATCCCATGCCATTGTCTACCTATGAAAAGCCCTACAGGTAGCGGCCCTCTGCAGCCGTAGGGATTCTTTCACTTTGCCGGGGCGGTACTTGACCTTGCTCCGGCACGCCATTTCCAACACCATGGTCTCAGTGGGACTGTGCTCTCTAGGTCAGTGTCTATTCCTGCTCTGGTGCAGTTCCTGTGGGGCCACTCTGGGTGGCGCTTCAGTCCCCCCCCCCCCCCGCCTCCCCCATTTAACTGACACTGGAGGGGAGCGTTGGCATGTTTCTTTCCATCAGGCAATCCTGTTGGACATGTTGGATGTTGGAGGGGGTGGAGGGATCTGACACTCTGTGTTTGGTTCACATGGTTGGGAGCTTAGTATTGGGTTGCATACTGTTGGCATACGCTTAGTTGCACTATTTGTCATGGAGCTTTCATCCCCTCGCAACCCAAAGAGGCTGGTTTTAACAGGTAAAGGTGTTCTTTGTTTAGCCTGTTGAGCCACTTCCCTGGTCGTACGCTGTCAATTCCTGCTTTCTGCTCGTGTCCACTGCCATTTGGGCTAATTTATAATTATACAAGCTTTGAGAAAGACATTTGTTTTTAGTGAAGGTACCCACAATATAGGCTTGATGGAGGATAAGTTGTCCAACTGCCCACTGCTTAAGATGAATTGCACGATGGCATTCTGACACACTCGAGCCAGGTTTTTAGCTTTCCTACTTGACAGATGCACTTGTGTTTTATTGGCCAGGTAAATGGCAAACGTTTTGTTGCCGTGGCTCTCTGCTAGCCTGCCGGTCCTGCCTGTGGAGTGGAGGGCTGCTCCCGTAGACACTCACAAGGCCTTTGTGCCGTATGATCTAATGGCAAACCCCCTCGCTCTGTCATTTTCTCATACGGTCCCATTTTCCTTCTCTCTCCGCTGTCTGCTCGCTCCTTATAGTCTCCCTCCCAAGAAGCAATTGTGCATCCCCCAGCATAAATGCTAATGTCTATTGTTTTATTTCGGAGTCATGAATAAAAGATGAAGAGATGGTTGTTCCCCTCTTTTCTTTTCGGAGCAAGTCAGCGGTCCAACTCTCTCGTGGTGTGTGTGTGTGTGTGTGTGTGTGTGTGTGTGTGTGATTATGTGAAAGACCGATAACTGTAATAACGCGCTTTATCCTCAGCCTTTTCCCTTTCCCAGTTGTTTTTCCCAGAAGTATGCCAAGTCATTCTCGGGAAGCAAAATACACAATAACACATTTTCCTCTGCTCTCTCTGTCTTGTCTGCCTCCAGAATGCCAAGCCCTTCCCCTCCTCAGACAGCCTAGCGAAGGTCCAGGAGGTAGCAAGCTGGCTTTTGGAAATGAACCAGGATCTGCTGTCGGGGGGCAGCAGCGGCGGCAGGCGGCGGGGCCGGGGGGGCCCGGGGGCCCCGGGGGCGCGAGGTAACGCCTCCTCCTCGGCGGCCCACACGCCTCAGCAGGTGGGCGAGGAGGGCGAGGAGGAGGAGCACATGAACCGGGTGGTGGAGGAGGAGGAGGAGGAGGAGGAAGGGGAGCAGCGGCAACCGGGACGACGGCCGCCACAGCAGAGAGTAGGCTGGGCCGCCTTGGGGTCTTATGTTTATTGGTTATCGTTTGTGCCACGCTGTCCCAATGAGATGCGTTCTTTTATTTTCAGGAGAGTCATTTCATATATATCACAATATGTTTCCTTCAAACAGCAGTGGCAGTTAGATGTGTCACCATTTCACTATTCACTGTTTTACTTTCTGTACATAGTAGTTGAGTGAAGTGAGGCTCATCTTTTATTTGGTCTCCTCTGACTGTTGCAGCCGGAAGCTGCAGAGGGAACCAGCGATCGTGAGGACCAACCATGGGCCCCCAGCGAGTCTGGGGCCAGCAACGGTCCCCGGGGGCCCGGGGACAGGGCGGCGGAGGAGGACGAGGAGGACGACGAGGGACACCCCAACGAGGTGAACGGAGGAGAGAAGGGCGCCCGCTGGATGTGGGAGGCGGAGCAGCAGCAGCGGCGGCCTCGAGGCGGACATCCACCGGGGGACGAAGAGGACGAGGAGGAGGAGGAGAACAACAACAGCGGCAACAGTCAGCACGGAGAGGAGGAAGAGGAGGGTGAGGACAGGACAGAGGGAGGGCCGGACCGGGGGAGAGAGGAAGAGGGTGAGGAGGATGAGGAGGAGGAGGACGACGAGGAGATGGACCAAGACAGTGACGACTTTGAACAGTCCGAGGAGAGCGGGCGGGAGGAGGAGGAAGAGGAGGAGGGCGAGGAGGGGCTGCGGTCGCCCTCCGGCAGGAACAGTGTGTCCGGCCCCAACACCAACCTGGAGACGTCCTCGGGTTGCCCACACCAAAGCTCACCCAACAACAAGAAGAAGGTAAGAGGCTCCCCTTTGTCCTGTTTGTGCTGAAAGAAGCCCAATGAGCCGGTGAGCACAGCCGTACACAGTCAGCCAGAGTATTAGACACGCACGCACGCACGCACGCACGCACGCACAGTCAGCCAGAGTATTACGACACACACACACACACACACACACACACACACGCACGCACACACACACACTCACGGAGCAGCTGCAAGGCTCAGAAAGTTGTGCTCTGAGAGAATTGGGCTACATGTTAAGACTCGCAGCTCCAAAAACCTTGTTCACGGGTGACAGCCCTCTGTTTATAAACCAATATCGCCATCTTGTGGGGAAATTCAATAACTGTACATAAAATGTATTAACTTACTGGGTAACGTGATGGAGCATACTTTTCCGTTCAACGCTGAACAAGACACTTTTTAACAGATCACACTTTTTGTAAATCGTCCAAAAAGGTCTACTGTTCGTTTGAACGTTACCTGTCGGTCTAGCCTCCAAACGGTTTAGTGTTTTCATCACAACGCTCCTCCATTCAGTTCTGCATTAGTTTGGGTCAAAGACACTTGCCTTTCCACGTTCCCCCATTATGAACCAGAATACTGACAAGGATGGTTGGGCTCCCAGCACAGCGCTAGCGCCATTCTATGTTAGGGTTACACATTTTAGAGAGATGTGTTTTTAAGTACCTCAGTGCTGAGGAGGGGTTAGCCCAGTAGCTTAAAGGGAGGTGCTCTGTGCCGACCCTCTTTGTATGTTAGGGCTAATGAGCTGTAACAGGCTGTGCTGTAAGTCTCCATCAGCAGTTTGCCATGGCAAGGCGATGAGGAGAGTTTCTGGAGAACTCAAACCACATGTTTTGTTTAACGAGCCCTGTTTTGCGTGCCTCGTGCCCTTCAAGTGTGTTGCCAGTATTATTCTGGAAGCGTTCCAGTGAAACATTTATAGCATTTTCTGTCTTTTTAATAGCTTGTGCAATGTTCAGCAACATAACACCTTAGCATAGCACCTGGCACATATATCCATTGTGTGACATGACAAAGTCATTATTAACATGTTGACTGAATCAATACTCTTGATTTTTATTTTAGCCAGTGAAGTCAAATTGTGATTTGCTGTGACTGAATACCTGATGCCTGACTTGTAAAGTGGCTCACGATTATAATACAATGCAGTGTAGATATGCCTTTAGGAAATGTGTATGATCCAAATAACTCCTGTTCGAATGGTTCGTCGTTGAGCTTCTCAAGAAGTACTCTAAATTGCGAAATATTTGAGGTAAAAACTCTGGAATTTAACACCTGCCTATGTATGAATTATACTTGTGATTTCTGAGATTGAAGATTCAAATGTCACACTTTGTAGAATCCACAAGCTTTCAGCACTACCTCATGTACAGCCTCGTTAGCTTTACATGTGGCCCACGTATGGACAGGAAGGTGGAAAAGGTGACTGGTCTGGTGGTAGCCTTGTTGCTAGCATGCCTCTAAAGGACAGGTCGACATATGCGCGCACGCACGCACACACACACACACACACACACACACACACTCAGACTCTGTAGCACACACACTCAGACTCTCTAGCACACACACACTCAGACTCTCTAGCACACAGTCTTTTGGGGGAGCCAGAATTATCGTTGTAAATGTAATCCGTCTTTTTAAGGGCAACCCGTGTCAAGTGTCACCTTCGGGGCATTTGTCACTGTACTAGGCAGCAGGCCATCCCTGCCGTTAGACCAGACTCTGGCTTGGCGGGCCCTTCCCCAGTCCCCACATAGAGCTAGCAGCCTTGGAATGTGTCTGTTTGTGCTGAGCCATGAGGCTTTCCCTTTCCCATGCGAATTGGCCCGGACGGACTGACGGACGGGGTGGCAGTGTGCTCCTCGTTGTCGTTTTTTTCCCCCTCCCCTCGGTCATACACTTTCCCTCCCTCCCTGTTAAAAGTGAGTGAAGGCAGATGCGAGAGCCTCCGACTGATTTGGCGGAGCATCCCCCTGAAATAGAGCGAGGGAGGGGAGCGCGACGGGGCGGGCGGGGGAGACGCGCTGTCACCAATGTTCTTTCCCGGTGCACTTGGTGAGTGGCAGAGCTGCGAGGCGTATCTCCACATCAATGAAGTGCAGCCTGCCAGGGAGCACGGTCCTCTCCCCCTCTCCACTCTGGCCATGGGGAACCGCACCATGAAGAAAGTGGCTCTGCTGCTGGTGAGTGGACGCGGGGTGGCATCAGAAGGGTTAAACAGGGTTGGTTTGGTTTGTTGCCGTATTTCACTCTAATGTGTTTGATTTTGGTGTGTAGAACTAATATTTACATTTTTTATCTGAGTATATAGCTGTTTGGAGCCACTTGCAAGTTTGAGATTCTATCTAATAATTTGGTCAAAGATTTTTTCTGGGTTGCCAGCTATTTAGCAATTTTCTGTTAAAGTGCCCTGTTAGTAACATTAGCTGGGATCGAAAAGTGCGGACCCTTCCTTTACCGTTAAGAGGTGAAGTAGGATTAGTTGTACTCCTCAATGTCTTGGTGTAAATACTCTTTTCCAAGAACTGCTGTTTATCTTCTGTGAAGAGGTGAGAAATGTGACAGGCCACTGCCACCTCGGTGTGCCATGTCATTAGCCAGCGGAGCCCCGGTCAGTCTGACCCATCTCCGACTCCATCTCCCAGATGCCTCCCCTGCGTCATTGTCCCCAGAGAAAAGAAGTCCCACCACAAAGGTCCAAACAACCCCGAGGAGCAGACGCTCCCACGGAGCGGCGGCCAGCGACGCCCTCTTGACCTGTCCTTGTCTCCCAGCGTGACCTCCAAGGTTAAGCCTGCTCCTTCTCTCAAAGCCAGCCCACCACCCCCCCCCCCCCCCCCCCCCCCCCCCCCCCCGCTGTCCCCTGTCCCCCGGCAACCAACGGTCAGCCGATTGTCACTTAAACAAGGCCCAGCTTTTCCTTTTTACACCCAGCTCCTAACGCTCTCCCAGGTCGTCAGCAGCAGCAGCAGCACGTTAGTGTGAAGAGTAGCCCGAGGTCCTGTGGCCTGGTTACTCAACATAGCTTTTCTTCAAGGCCCTTCTAATTATAGACATACATTTGAGATGGAAGTAGTGAACTTCAAATACATTCATCTCTCTATTAAGTAAGGTGGGGCACTTTCTGTTAGAGGAAAACCGATGGAATTCATTGGCACTTTGTACACTTCATGGTAAAACGTGTTTTGGATTGTGGATGTTCAGTTGTCTGTGTGTTTTTTTTTTTAATAGAGCTGGATTCTCACTCTGTCTCGTTGTGAGTCAGCTCCAGATGAGAAAATGTGTCGCACGCCCTTTTAGGCAACAAAGTGTAAAAGACCCAGGCTGATACTTGTGGAGAGATGCCTTGCTGTTGTGCATGTGTGTGAATGAGGTTGGACATGTGTACTGCAGTCTGTCTGTGCGAATGTACCGTGGGCCTAAGCTGAATTAACACTCGCCGGTGTCATGCATGGAGCCGGTTAATTCTGCTGGGGCAGGGAGGAGGAATGCATGGGTAAGCTTCTCGTAAACACGGCCGGGCCTCCAGGGGACGACAGATGGCTGCTCCTCCAGATCTGCAGGTGCTCCGGCCCTGGTTCCCCCTGAATTAGACCTTCCACGCCTCCTCTCCTTACGGGCCACTTTCTCTCCCTTGACCCCGAGCCAGTGACTCCTTCTGCCAGTTCCTTGAAGATGGAGTCTGGGTGGTGGTAGGGGTAGGGGGGGGAGCGTTTGCCTACGGTGGAAGCTCAGGGTCACATTTCCACAGCGTGGGTTGAACCCTGGGTTGAGCCGCCGCTTGCCATGCCAAAATACTTTGTAGTGGCCGGTCTGTAACGGCGTGTGCATGCGGCGCTCTCACATTCTCCACAGGGCTGTGCACTCAAAGTCCCCCCCCCCCTCTCTTTAGTTAGCCAGACGGCATGACAATGGCGTTGTGCAGTATTTAGGTTTGCACCTGACAGCTGCCAGATAGGATAGGCTTTACGGCTTCATCAGGGCTTAACCTGGCCTGCTTTATCGTTGCCGGGGAGAACAATAAGAACGAGAAGGAGAACATTATTGCCGAATATTCATCTGTTGTTTTCCCTGTGGTTGATGGGGCATGATTTGTTATTTATTCATTCAGTGAGGGGGGGGGGGGGGGGGGGGGGGCGCTAGCGCCCAGAGTCAGTGGTGCAGATCACTAGGTCAAACGCACGGCCCGTCATCCGTCTGCGTGAGCACGGAGCTCGGCTCTCTGAGGCGGTCAATGTCAACCGCCGGTCAGAAGAGCGAGTACGTCGACGTGCAGACAGGCAGAACGCCCTTTGTGCCTCAGTGCCCCTTGTCCTCGCGCGCACTGCACAGAGAGGTCTTAACCAACCAACCGGCCGAGGGAAGGTTCCAAATCGTAAGTTTTAAGTCTGTATCATAGAGATCTAAGGCATCGTTTGAAGAGCGGGCTGATTTTGTTGACTTGCACTTGTTTTGGTTTTCTAACAGCACACTTTTTTTTGATTGAGGGATTTCGTAATCATAGAAGAGGTCCTGCGGGTATAGTAGTCTGGAATCGAGATCAACGTGATTTGAGCAAACCCGTCGCAGCACAGATGGCTAATAGGAAGGCATGCATATTCATTTCCTATTTGTCTCTCAATTGCTAGCATATACCGGCGCCTATAAGCCATCTGGACAGGGGAGCTCTCACGGCCCCTGTCGGCCCAGGCTGTGGCGTTGGCCGCCGTCTGCCCTTTAGCACCCTAATCCAGGGGACAATGGGGCTTATTACAGCTCTCACTAGAGCAAACGGGAGCCTCTGTGAGCCCTCTATGTGCCACACCTCTGTGTGGTCTGAGATGAGGCTGTCCTTTGCCTGTGTGTGTGTCTGTGTGTCTGTGTGTGTGTCACTGGCTTGGCATGCCCCCAGCATTGTGTCGGGTCCATTTTGAACCTGGCCCCCGTCCAGCCAATGCATGTGGCTGTCAATGCCAAGGCCCTTCCGGCTGCCGGATGCCTGGCTGTTTAATTGTGGTGGGTTCTTTTTTATACACCATCTGTCAAGTAGTGGTGGTGTGTCTGCCTGCCCCGTGGCATGGCAGATCTACCCCTGTGACCCATGGGGAAGGAAGGTTTGAATGGTGGGGCGATGAGTCCCATCTGTGTTTATTTTACCCTCGTATTTATATTCCTCTTCTCTTCTATTATTATTATTATTATTATGAGACACACATTGGAACTGTTCTTTCATTGGGCATGGGAATTTCTAACTTAACAAAGTTGGAATGATCTCTTGAACTAGGCCCGTACTTTGATGTAATTGCTGTTCATTAGCATTAAGCAATTGGGGTAATGGAATTCTTAGCCGCGAGAACGTAAACACTTGAACCGTATTATCGCCCCGCTGTTGGAGACCTGCCAGAAAAAAAAACTTGAGGATAACAGCAGGAATAATTAAAATGTTGCGTAAATAGGCCCATAGGAAACATATAATCTCCCAAGTATAGCAACATTTGTTTACAAATCCTAGCGATGCTAATTAGCTTCAACTAATGAGCGTTTGTTGTGCTCTCTTTTGTATAGGCATCTATTTATGCAGTTTGTTAGTGTGGTATTCTCTGGAATTTAATGCAAGCCTAGAATGTAAACTGTCCACAGTTGAACTCAAAACCTTGGGTGACCTTGGGAGACTCTTCTTCCTGTTCTTTTGTCTTCATATCTTGGCATTGCTTCGCTCAGCCCAGAAATATTTAACAGCTTTTGTATTTGATGTAATGCATTTGGCAAAATGTTAATACTAACCATATGCTGTGTTTTACAAAGTTTATGATATCAGCCTACTGTTCTGGAACTGCCAAACGAAGATGAACTGACCAGAGCTTTACTGCGTTGGCGTTCATTCAGCGCTTTTTATGGAACCGGTTGCAAGGTCCTTTAAAAAAGTCAGCTCCTGTGTAAGAGCGCACTGCAGAATGAGAAGCACAGCATTGGTCAGGTCCCGTTGCTCTTTCTGACCACTTCATTTTGTGAATGAGACCAGTGTGTGCCGCGTGCCCGTTCAGACTAGCCAATGGGCAGCTGTCTTTAGTGGCGACCCGGACTGCTGAGCACTGCTAGTGCCAGGCAGAGTCAGAGTGCATGGCTCTTTCACAACACTATCTCCACTGGGTGACAGGGCAGCTGACATAGAAACTTAATCTGTTAAACAAGTTTGGACCCTGGGAGTTATGTGGTCACTTTGTTACCATAGGTGTGCTACCAAACGTGCGTGCGTGCGTGCGTGCGTATGTCTAGGACAACTGTGAAATGAGCGTAACTCTGACATTAAAGCCAGACGTTCAAAGAGCCCACATATCTGGCTCTTATCGCTCCCATTGTTCCGGAGCTGGCGTGTGTGAAGTAGTGTATTACTTTCACTAAGCCACCTGCCCTTTCTGTCTCTTGACATATACAGCAGGCCCTGGTTTGTTCTTTTCCTGTGATAACGAAGGATAAATCCCCACACAGTTGATACGCAGCGTTTATGTTTGGAGTGTTAAGGCTGCACAGATTTGGTTTGAGTGCTGAGTGGCTTAGACGGTATCCAAACGCTCTCAAAAGGGAATTCGTGCTGATCCATCCTCAGCTTCTGCTAGTTATAAAAAAAAAAACACTTCTTGTCACATTCGGTTAAACGCGCCAGTTTTCTCCTGTGCTCAACATCGGGCCAAGTCTACAGATCCCCCTTTTAAATCTGTGTTTGGTGGCAGGGTGCTGCGCGGGGCACTTTGGCTCACGACGAGGTTGCGGTCAGCCTCTGGCCAGTCCAGGCTGGCTCCGTCTACAAGGCCAGTCCTTCTACAGGCCCGGCCCCTCCGCCCCAGTCTGGTGGCTGCGCCGCCCCGGAGCAGAAACTTCACAGAAACAGGGAGATGAATATTTCATCCTCTTAATTAACTATGCCCTTTTCCGACGACGCTCCGCCGCTCTCCTGGGCAGAGCTCCTTCGGCTTCCAGGCTCCACACGCTGGCTCCGCAGACGAACTCGCTGTGCCCACGGTTGTTGTTGTTTTCACCCCGTGTGGCTGTGAGACACTTTTTTTTTTCTCCCTCTCTCTCTCTCTCTCTCTCTCCCCCCACCACAATTAGAAAGTCAGTTATTACAGTGTTCCGCTGAGCTGTGGAGCCCCCCCCCCCCCCCCCCCCCCCCCGCCTCTCCCCCTCCCCCGGAGGAGCAGTGCTGATTTGGTTTGGATCTGGAGATAGAGAAAGTGTGTGTTTGATCTATGTCATGGTGTGATTGACTGTGGAGTGGTGCGATGACTCGATGCCAGCCCCCCGTCATAAGCCGTGCCGGGGCCGCGCGCCCCCCATGCAGTGGAGGCAAACGACATCATGCATTCCAAAAAAACGTGTTTTCGGTGACTGGTAAGTGGAAGTGTTTGCTAATTCTGCCTAAAAGCCTCTTATCTTAACACTTAAGCAGTCGCTTTATTAACACGGCTAGGCGGCGGTTCCAAGGTAAACCGGGGCTTAGCGGCGGGTCCAGGAGACAGCTGAGGTGGTGTGGTGCCAGACGGGAGCGGGCTCATTACAGCTAAGCCCCCTTTCCAGGACCCAGCCTGTCCGAGTCAGCCTTACCAGCAAGCGCTTCCGGGCTAGCGGGGAGAGGGCTGCGAGGTATCGAGGTTACAGGACGGAGTAGTTTGTCCCCGGATAAGTTCTTCCCTTTTCCCCTCCTCCTCCTCAGACCGCGTTGGGAGACTTGGCCGTGACAGGCGAGGGTTTGCGTTGCATGCTGAAAAGCTTAACGCCGGGGCTCCCATGTTCCTTGGAGTTTTAAAATTGACTCGACGTTAATCCAGGCCTAGTTGAGTGATGCTGTTCATTAGACAGAGCCTGGTGTTAGTATTCAGGCCATTGGGCCCTGTTGATCTGTTCAGTGATTTCAAAGAAATGGCTCTTAGCTTGGGCAAGCGCTCCACGCCGACTAACGTGCTCGGGGAAGTCTTGGCTTGCTCCTCGTCCCTCCTCTCTCCTCTCATGGAGAGTCTTGTCTCATCGTTCCCGCTCTCCCCCTGCGCGCCCTGTTGCCAGGTAACGGGGTCGAGCCCACGGGGGGGAAGTGCTCAGGTACAGCAGAGTGAATGGCACTGCCATTATGCCTCCATCACGCACGGCGCCGCTCTCCGGGATGCCAGGTTGACGGACACGTGTCTGTCCCGTAATGGCCTGTCTGTCTGTCTGGGTGGAAGGGAGCTAGCGGGGGGGGCTTTTGTGCTCTTGTTGAGTTGGGTGTCTTTCAAGATAGAAGGGCCCTTTTTTTAATAGGGCAGTTTTATTGCTTTCTCCTGCGTCTTTTGTCACTTCCTCCGAACACCTTTTCACTTGAAACATCTCTTTCTTGATCTTTCCGTCTCGCCCTCGTTCCACTAGTCTTTTTGTGGCGTGTTTGCCGGACCCAACCTCTTCCTCCCTTACTCCTCTCCTGTCACATCTCGTCAAGTCCTCTCTTGGGTCGGCTACCTCGTTATAAGATCCCCGGCGTCCATGGTTGTTCCTGTTCCTCCCCACCCCCCACCCCCACCCCCCAGCGTGGAGCAGACCCAGCCCACAGGGCAGCATGGAGAGCGGCTGTCCCCCTCGTACCCAGCACCTGCACCCTCTGCCCCAGACCTTGGAGAGGCCCTCACATTCCGTCACTCACGCGCTGTCATGCCAGACCGCCACCACCGCTTCATCTGCCTCCCTGACAGCTTTATTGGGCCAAAAGTCCGAAGAAGAAACAAACCATGTGCAACCGCAAGCAGTGTAGTGGATACGGGCCGACGTCAGTCCAACAGCGCCGTGCACAAAGGGCAGAATAGAAGGTTTTGTCGTGGGTTGTAGCTGAACGTGATGATTATGGTTTTGTTTTTTCAAACCAATTCACTTCCACACATGAGCTACTTTTCCATCATACCTTTGAGTCATTACGTTTAGGCTTTTAGAGTGGACCATAGCCCAGCACCAGGCCTGTTTAGACCGGTAATTCCCCTGCATACCCCCCCCCCCCCCCCCCCCCTTCCTGTTACACACTATAGATTGGCCTGGCTGCCCCCCGGTGACGCAGCCTGTCGTAGGCGGGGGGGTCTCCCACTCGCTGGGCCTCGGCTAGCCTGTGAAGTGTGGAGCACTCGCCCGCCCACACCGAAGGCACCGCGTGGAGTTCTCCACCCACCACCCCCACCATCACCACCACGCGCTACCTCGGCCCCCGCACGCTCTCCTCACAGAAACCCCTGCCTGGCCGGGTGTGAGCGGAACAGACCACCTCCTCCTCCTTTAAGCCGCGGCGGCTCTGCCATTGAATTGGCTTAAATAGACGAGGGCTGCTGCGGTGCCTGTAGGGGAGCGGGCGGAGGGAATGATTGGCTTATTGTCCGCGCCGTCTCTATGACATCGACCGTGCCAGAGGACGGTGCCACCGTGCCCCGGAGACGACGGCTCCAGGTCCATTTTCTTTTCTTCCCTGTCCTCCAGCTAACCAAACCCACTTCAAACTCTATTTAACTGGTAATGCGTGGTTCTTTCTATTGCCCCTGAAGCTAGAACTAGGTAAGATAAATTATACCCCTGGCACAGGACACTCTTTCTAAGGCAGTAGTACATATTTTACCGACGATCCTTTTGCAGCCCTGACAGAAGAAGTGTGTTGTTCCAGTCGTGGCCAGCAGAGGGAAGCAGTAGCCTTCTCGATGAGGGACAGAGCCCGTGGCCCCACGGGTAGCGCTCGACTGCTGCAGCGGTGCCTCCTGTGAGTCCAGGCCAGACTTTACCTCCCTAATCGGCCATCTCCCATCTGCCGCGGCCCATCGCGCGCCTCGCCCAGGAGGCCTGTGTTTCCTCCGAGGCCCGCGGGGGATTAAGTGGGTGCCCCTGGAGACGGGGTTAGTCCGCTGGGGGAGGATACAGGGCTGTGTCTGCTGATCGACTGGTAGTACCGTGCCATTTGTTACTCTGACTGCTCGTCGGAAAGAGGTCCAGCAGTCACAGACAAGCGTTTGGCGCGCCGCTTAACACTCTGCCTGCCCTAAGGGTGGGCTTTTGTGAAATGTACATGGGGGTATTAACATTTCTGTCTTTGGATGAGACTCTGGTCCCCGCTTACTTCTAGGGGCAGTATGCTAGGCTTGCAGCAGGGATTAGGTTAGGATGATTGTCTGAAGGTTTTCTGCTGGGGGACGTTTAGGGCAGTGACAAAGCCCAGAACCACTCAGCCCTGTTCTATTGAGTCAGTGGCTTCAAACTTGGATGGCTGCCCGTACTGTACCTCATGTTCAATATTTCTATTGTCTATATCCCGGTCGTGTGTGTGTGTGTGTGTGTGTGTGTGTGTGTGTGTGTGTGTGTGTGTGTGTGTGTGTGTGTGTGTGTGTGTGTGTGTGTGTGTGTGTGTGTGTGTGTGTGTGTGTGTGTGTGTGTGTGTGTGTGTGTGTGTGTGTGTGTGTGTGTGTGTGTGTGTGTGTGTGTGTGTGTGTGAGTCGTGCCAATATGACACTGTTCTCTCCAGAATGGGGGATTATTTCTAGTCAAATCAGCCCCTGAAGTCAACGATTAATGGCCACTTGCAATTTTAATGACCTTCAGCAAGTTATTATTCTCTCAAATGAGCAGTCAGGAGAGAGTCAGTGTGAGCCCGCGTGTGTTTGCGTTGGACGTCTTCGGATTGGCCAATTAGAAAAGCATTCTGAGTAGCTTGGCCTACCGCTATTGAAGTGACCTAGCAAGCTAGAGCAACAACAATTGCGGGCGGCTTATGTTGGATTCTGGTAAAACAAAGGGTGTCTCATCCTATGGAGCCTTTTCCCGCACTCTCATGTGCTACGATTTTAATTACGCACATTTTCAAGAGGCTCTCTTTGTACGCCCTCTTCCTCCATTGAAATGGCAGTTTAAAGGATTGCTTTTGGCTAATGTACAGGGTCCTCTTTGCTTTGACACTTGATCCACGTTCTGAAGTACCATTGAAAATCTCCCGTGTAGGCCCACTCTTTATGTTGGCTATATGGCTCCGAGGCCTGGCGCTCTGCCTGTGTTTACACTGAGCGGAAATGGAAATGTACACATGAACAGCCCACACGCGGTCACCGACACCCCCCCCCACTTCAGTTGCAGGCCTCCAGCACCTACATGTGTCTGTAACTGGGTAGTGTGTGCATGTGTATCTGGGTAGTGTGTGTGTGTGTATGTGTGTATGTGTGTATGTGTTGGATGTGCATCTGAGTAATGTGCAGCCAATGTATCTGTGATAAAGGAGATGCGAGTCTGAGCGTTGTGATAGACAGCATTCACAGGTCTCTGTGTGTGGTCTCCTGCAGGGAGAACCCCCCCCCCACACACACACACACACACACACACACACACACACACACACACACACACACACCACCTGTACCTTAAGCCAGGTCACTGTTCCATTCCCTGACCGTAGAGGAGCGGGTTGAGCTAGTTTGTATGCATTTTAAAGAGCTGCAGAGTGCCTGCGTGCGTATCAGTGGTAGACTCACAAAGCCATGCCTCTGGGATTCTATTGCGTTTGTCCTCAGACAAATAGTCACTGGGCTGGAGTTAGACTTGAGTGCGGCGTGGGCATCCGGGTGAACTGTGCCCCCCCCCACCCCCCCCCCCCCCCCCCCCCCCCCCCCCCCCCCCCCCCCCCCCCCCCCCCCATATATATATATATATATATATATATATATATATATATATATATATATATATATATATATATATATATATATATATATATATATATATATATATATATATATATCCTCCTATATATATCACCACGCCCCCCCCCCCCCCCCCCCCCCCCCCCCCCCCCCCCCCCCCCCCCGTGTGTGTGTGTGTGTGTGTTAGTCCAGGGGCCAGAGAGGCTGGACCTCAGAGGGCTCAGCCAGACACTGCATTCTCCTCAGTGCAACCTCAGTCACCCTGCTGGAGGGAGTGGAGCCATTTGGACCCTTCTGGAGAAAGTTGTTTGGCTTAGGTAACAGTTAAGGGCTTGTTTCGAGCCCCCTGAGTTCTGTTTGCGCGCAACACGTGTTCATTTTGCCATTTCAACTGCCTAGACACCAATGGTTCTCACTAGCCAGTTTGAAAGCTAGTGAAATGGTTCTAATTAAATCGTCCGATGTGAAAATGAAACTCTACTCGTGGTTAGTGTTGAGCCCTGAGCCATGCGTTTCAAGCCAACTGTGACCAGTCGCATGCTATTGGCTCCAGTGTAGCTGTATAAAAATACCTTTGCTATCATTGCAGCGTCGGTCTGGTTGTAATAGGCTATTCTAAATTCCGCTTCGAAAGACCTCGGGATGATGTGTGTCCTTTCGTGACACACTAATTAAAATTGTATATTTGCCTTCGTGATTTTTTCCTGTTTTCGGTATGACTGAAGGCAACACTTTGTGGGTGCTTTTGATCAGCGAGGATCAGCCCGGTGTAATTGCGTCAGTGCAGGTTCTAAAGTAACGTGGACATGGGTTTTCTGAGAGCAGCAACAGTACCCTAGGTTCCTGATCAGTCCCAACAGGTGTTCAACGTGTGTTTGACGTGGTTTTGTGGTAGAGTAAAGGTAGAACTCACTCGAATCTAGCATGCGTGCATCTTGGGAAAAAAAACAAAAAAAAAACATGACAGCAGGGGATTCTACCGCTGAATAATTCACTTGCTTTGCAAAACATCAGAGGGAAAACAAAAACCTGCCGAGGCCTTAAGTTCCCGGGCACCAGGGCTTTGTAAGCTGTTCAGCTGAATGTTTAATGATGAGGAGGATATGATAATGTCTCCTTGGTGTCTCGCCGAACGCAGTTTCGCCGCCGAGCCGCGTGGAAAAAGGATGCCGTACGATACTCCCGAGGATGGCCTTTGCCTGTCTAATGCACCATTTCTTTTGGTGGTAGTATCCTGCTAGTGCGATGCACTGATCGTAGGTATCTGACCCGTCGGGGGAGCACTGAAGCTGGCCCCTTTATCGGGGTCGTTCTCTAGCGGAACCACACTTCCTGGACCCCCGTCTCGGAGTGAGATATCTACAAGTTAATCCACCCTGCCCCCGGGTCGAATGGAGTATCGTTGAGACGACAGCCTCACACATACCAGCACCTGTCAGCTGTGTGATCGGCCTCCTCAAATGTCGCCCGTTGCCTTGCAAGCATTCACAAGGTTACTGGCTGGTGTGACTCGTTGCGAGAGTTATCTGTGTAAGTGCTCAGTTCTTTGTTTGCTTTTATTCGTCGTACGTAGTAGGGGACATAATTAAGTTGATAAGCGTTCAAAGCCAGACAAAGTGTATACGTGCATACTCTTGATGCGTCCCACATTGGGTTTTAATATCGCAGGGTTAGTTGTGTAAGAAGGAGGGTGTTGCCATTTCCAGCAGGTGTCTTGTTGCTCACAGCTTTAGGAACTTGCTCACTTTACTCTGTTTGGTGGATGACTTTTTTTTTATACTATAAATTGGACGAAATGTTTAACAATATACTTAAAATACTGATACAGTAAAATATGCAGCGTGCAATGTTATGAGTTCCAAATTCGTTTCTACTCTAAACTCAATGTCTTCGTTTTTAATTCACTCTGGATCGTTTTGGCCCACTGCTCTCCAGCGTCCTCCAACTGAGAACTAATTTCATGGCGCATAATGAGATAGCATATCTAGACGTAGTTCTGTCATTGCCCCCAATGTTATCATAACTAAAGTTTAATTCATAAACCCGATGCATTGTAATATTTTACCTGCACAATGCAATTTAAATAAACTCTTACCGGTTGAAGTAATCCAACATACTTCTTATCTATTTCTGCGTAATGCTGATAATGGTCTAAACTTGAACCCACTGTGCTGTGGGCCCAGTTTTAAAGTGGCTGTGCACGACAGACGATCAGACGAGGCTGTCAGGGAGGACCAGGGACAGGAGTTGGGGGGACTGTGGCAAGGCGGAAGCGCCCCGGGTGACATGTGCTGCGCTCGCCAGCGGGACCACATTCCTCCATCGCGGGGTTAGGAGAGCACATGCCACAGTGAGTCGTCCGGGTGTGTGTGTGTGTGTGTGTGTGTGGGGGGGGGGGGGGGGTTGGTTCACGGTTCTCTGGGCGTGGCCATGTCCTTCACATGGGCCTGACAGCGGCTTACCCCTCCGCCTGGCAGGGGGCGCAGCGTGGACGTCACAGCCCAGGGATCTTTTAAAAGGAACCCGTCAGCAGAGGGCCGAGCTGAGTAGACACCCCTCTATTAGTGGAGCCACGTCCTGAGGTCAGAAGGGAACCAGACCAAAAAGTCAGCTTGTTCTGAGTAAGTTGTAAGCCAGGCAGCCCTCGGTAACCTCAGTAGCCCCCTTCAGGATATGCCCTTCTAGCCCACCTGTTTTGTTTTTGGAATGCTGCGGCATTGCCCTATACCCCGTTTTGCGTCGTCTGGTGCACGCAAAAAGATGCCTAAGGCGGCGTCTGGCAAGGAGAAGGCTCCCCAGGTCCCGGTCATGAGCCAGGTGCTGGCGGACCCCAAAGACGTGGTCAAGGAGCCCCTGCCGCCGCACAAGGTCCTCAAGATATTCAGCTTAAACATCATTGCTCAGGGGCTGCCGTTCTGCCGCAGGCGGGTGAGTAGCGCTCTGCTAGGACCGTGGTCAAACTGCTGTCACCTCAAATGTCAAGGGTTGTCCCACACTCTCGCTAGTCTGGGCCGTTGGAAGAAAGTTTTGAATTGCGTTGACATTAGGGATTTGAAGCATTCTCTTTAGATTGGCTTGGTTCATTAGTTGGATCAGCTTTTGGGGGTCTTTTGTTGTCTATTTTTAAACAGGAAAGGTTTTTAAATGATACACGAGGTTGCTTGTCTGTTAATGCTTCACGTAGTTATGCAAGTATTGTGCTTTGGAATTGCAACAAACATTTTCTCGCTTGTGTTGATTTGTCACTTGTGTGTATTGTCAAAAACGAAGGTCATTATGGAAACGGCACAGACTAACCTTTGTGACGCACTTGCCGTTCGTTGAAAGAACATTTGGTTAAGACAATATTTAAATCCGACATCTAGCCCTTCAAAGTAAACACACTTGAGGCAATGTTGTCCGTTTTGTTAAATCTGTTTAGTGTTAATTACATCCTGTCTGGAAGGAATGTTCAACATATAGGATAGGCGGGACAGAACCGCTGTGGGCCTGGTACTTCCTGGGACATGCAGTCCATTATTGATTTTGTTAGTAAAAAATCTGCTAGTTTTACTAAATAGAGTAAAATTGTGACATTGATCTGTAGTAGATTTTTTTTTTGACTCGTGTCTGAAAAGCTGCAATGCTTTACTGCGACCTCGACATGTTTCCTGCCCATGCGTTCATGCCGCAGTCATGTGCTCCTGCTACCCCACCCGAAGCGCCCCTCAGGCCACCAATCCCTGACCTTAAAAAGGCCGCTTGTGGTGAAACTATTTTTAGTGTATATTTTTGAGGCACTGGCATGAATAACTTGATTGCAGGAAATTACCAGCTGTTATATTCTTGTTCCAGAGGTTTCTTTTGATTCCTGAATATCATATTATTTGTCTTTATACAATAAAAGCAACATGCCTTTTTTTAAATGGGTCTAGCAGTTTTTAATCATTGTGGTATTTGTAAAAACTAAGTTAGTTGCGTTTTGAGATTAGTGTTTCTGACATTAGGTAGCAATAAAGGGAAATGTGTTTGTCCCAACATAACTACTTAGTCTGTACTAAGCACCAATTTTAGTTTGCGGAAGCATAGAACAAGTTTTTAAACATTCTTTTTAAGGCAAAGCATGTCACCTATGTATAAACATAGTGGGCCTGTTAGCCTTGCTTGCATTACGTCTGTATGTAATTAAGGTGTATTGTAGTGTTCTGTGTAACAAGTGGGAAAGTGACATGCTGCCGATATTGTTATGGTCATACACCGGGTTATACAATCCTAGCCATATTTCATACGTAATTTCGTGTGTGGTCCGGGCGTCAATACTCACAGAGCAAAGCTGAGCACAACAGGTAGAATACAAACTCCGTTCTACTTCCCGGTCTCATACTACACCATATTTTATTTTCCAAAGAGGCATCTTGACATTATAATGATAACATAATTATTTATGATGTCTGAGTTTGGGGCTGTCCTGCTGGCTGGAGCATGGTGACTGCTATTGTCTTCTCCACTTTCTGGGCTGCAACAGCCCGTCCCTACTGGAGGGACGGCTGCCATTCTCTCCCTCTCTGCTCTCTCAGATCAAAGGCAGCCACTGGATAAACCAGCTCCGAGACAAAGGGATCAGAATGGTAATTTTGCCTTCATTAGCTCTGCTTATGCACTAGGAGTAGGTTCAAAGGCTGAGTCGAGAGGGATATATGGGAGGGGTATGCAGACAGGATAATAGTCGCCGAAAGCTTTGTCCTTCCTGTCACACACTCAAAATCCAAATAATAGCCCTGCATAGGACAGAGGTTCTCAATCATATTTTCTGCTATAGAGAACCAGACTTGGATCATGTGAAGAAGGCAAGTACAGATGGAGCATAGGAGCCTACAGAGGGTTCCGGACGTCTTGTTTGCATTAAAATAGTGTTGAGCTAGTACGAACTGTAGCTGCTGTCCCAATGGTTACCATGGTTACTCGAGTCTAACTTTCCCTTCCTTCCGTGGGTCTGCTCTTATTGGACCTACTCATCTGTCTCTAAAACCTATGTCACGCTATCCACAACAGCCCAGCCCCTGCACCACAGACCCTCCATGGCCGCAGAGCTGAAGATCTGTGAAATTATAATTAGTTTTTCATCTTGTGAGTGGAGTTGGAAATACTCCACTGGATTCCAGACGTGGGCCTCCAGGGGAGTATGAAACAGAGCACCCATGTGCAGGGAGCCAGGAGCTGGAATGAGAGAGGAACTAGTTGGATAAGCCATCCATCTCTGGCAACATCTAGACACTTATTGGTTCGGCTGTGCTCACAAAATAAAAAATAAACAAATGTAGGATTATGTTGCAACGTCCATTTGAGCTTTAATCCCATGCTTCCTTTTTCAAAAGCAACTTCCCACTCTGAATGCCAGTTCTTGCGTCTAAATCCCTACACCCTCGTCTTTCCCCTCCAACAGTAACATTAGTAGTTGTTGTCTCTGCTATCATCAATTTGCACACTTTTAGGAAGATTTTATACAGAGACTTTTTTACAGAAAAGCAATAGTCCCTTCAAGGCTTCCCTTTGTTCTGCTGTGGCAGTGTTTATGAATGTGGGGGTTTTCTTCAAAATTCTTTAAAAAACATTCCCCTTGCAGTTCCTTTTAAATAAGTTAAAAGCAAAAGTGAAGTGAGGCACGGGGGCTTTTTCTAGACCAAAAGTGGAAATTTAGCCATTGGCAACTTTAATTCTTTTTATGGGGACATATCTAACCAAATGGGAGGTTTCTCTCACACTGTTTGACTTTGTTTCCCCCCTGCTGGCTTGTCACTCGGGCTCTTGCTGTTTGTAGCAGTGGCAGCTGGCTCCAGTGAATGGAATCGCTGGGATTTCTCTGGGTTCCCCTGGGACGGACCAACATAAGCCCCTCGGAGCTACTTTAGAAGGAACTCATTCCTCACAATCCAAGGAGCCTTCCTAAAGACATTTTTTGTCACGCTCAATGCTCTCTAATGTTTCCTCTGAGATCAGAGAGGTTGTCACTTTACTTTTTTGGGGGTTCTTTTTGAAGAAGCAAATTCATATTTTTTCATCATGTCCCGTGATTTTGCTCAGTTCTCTGCCATTCGTCAGCGGTTAGATGTCTGCTTCAGCCAGAACTCATTGGAAATGACATTGGCTGTCAGTGGGAGGCTTACCTGTTCTGCATATTAATGTATCCCCTTAGACCCTCTTCTACTCAGACCTAGTCTCAGGTCTCCTCCCGTCCCTGCCTCTTCTCCTTCAGTGCCCGGATAAAAATAGCCGTGAGACCGGGCTTGTTTCCAATCAAAAAACTTGCCCATGATAAACCTCCTAGTTTTTCCCATGACCAGAACGGCCATCCAGCTGTTGCAAGAGATGCGATCGAGACGTAGGCCTTAGCACAGCAAGGGCACTTGAGAGCTACTATTAGTCTTCGCACCCACCCCGCCCTGCTTCACCCTGCTATTTAGGTAAGGTGATCTGGACCCACCCGATGCAGCTATGTCACGTATCAACAGCTATCAGCAGGAACCACTTACCACCTGATCGGGTGACCAGCACCAGCTACAACCTCCCCCTGGTAATTGATTGTCATATTAATTAGGGAAAGGATATAGTTAGTCAAGATATTGCTAAAAAGTAGACAATTCATATCCCATTTCAAATAAAAATCTCCATTGGTTGGTTTCACAGCGTGGTCTACCTCAATTGCATTCTGAAACCGTCAGAAGCCATTACGGGAACGTTTTGTTGATTGTCCCTTTTGTCCTTTCCCAATGTCCCGTGTGCATGACGTGCAGGGCAACGTGACCCATTGTTCCAGGTCTCTCCTGGATTAGTGCTTGAAGCAGACCAGTGGGGTTGATTGCCGCCTTCCTGACATGTCACCTCTTAAATATAAAAAACAGCTCCTCTCCTTACAACCTCATTCCCCTTTAGAAGAGGTTTGATCATAAGGGGTGCGCCGTGGCACAATGTTTAGCGCCCCCCTTGTTATATATTAGCTGCTGTGGATTGTTGTTGGCCGTCAGGGTACAAGTTCTTTAGATTAGTAATCTTTTTCATTTACTTTTTTATATTACATGAACACCTGCTGTTCCACTAGACCATTGCAGGTGCATGGAAGTAGCAAGCTAAATGTACTTCCTCCATCTTGCATTTTCAGCGGCGTTATCGAATTTAGAAAAGTCTTACTAGGCTAGCGCAAGGACAAATCAATGTGCGGTTTGTGAACTCGTTCCTGCCCCAAGTCTCTGGTCGCCTCGTGGATTATTTCTCAAATCCATTTGGTGGTAAACAAATTTCCAGCGCGCCTGTCCGCCTGCCCCTGCCTTAAAGTGCCTGCCTATCAGGGGAGATAAGCTAGTGTGGGCTGGAACAGCAGCACCTCGCATTAATTTGGTGCTCTGCAGCTAAATCATGTGGAAATGGGACACGAGACCCCCCTACAACTTCATTGCGCACCACCGAGGCAATCGTCTTGCAGGGTCCTAGCCACGCCACACACTGCCCCGGCTGGCATCTTTACAATATTGTGTCTAACTAATTGACAGTGACAACTTTCTATAGAAGTGGACGCCCGTGAGACGTGTCCTGAAGCCGTCTTTGAAGAGGTACGACTTTGGCTCCTGATGCAATGCCACGCAAGGCGTCACACATATTGGACTTGAATGGTAAGGCAGATAACATATTCCACTGGAGGGAACTTGTTTTGGGTTGAACTCGCTCTCAGGTCGATCCCTCCCCCCCTCTCCCCCAGCTGTCTTAAGGCGTGTTAAATAATTGAATGCGCCCCAAACACTTGTTTTGACATTGCCCTCCCCTGGTGTTGGGACACAGGCCTGTGGTTAGACAGAGCCCGGTAGTTTGTTGCATTTTGCTGTGCTGTCAAGAAAGTTGCCAACACATGCTGCGAGACATGCCCTCAGCAAACAGGGTCAGTCTGGTAAACAGTTGTGTCTTTATCTTGGCTGGTTCTCTAAACTCAACAGAGATAAAGGCTATCTGAGAGCTCTATAGCGTTGCACTGGCAGTACCTGCCTGTGCTTTAACTGTCACGTCATTTGTGCACGGGGGTTTCCTCTTATTTTATGATGCCAACGGAATTACATATTCCCCTTATTGAAATGTCATCTTGCCCTCTGTGGCAGACGAAGCATCAACAGTTACCATCTGTTCCATAACTCCCTTCATATGCAAGTTATTATTAGCGCCCACCCCCTCATCCCCGTCAAGGCTGATCAGCTGAGAGACCTGCCTCACCTTCAGCTCCATAGAAGACAGCGTATCATGTACTGCCCGTGAGTGACGCTGGCTCTGCCCTTCTCTCACCTTTGTGAAATGGCCTGCTGTATGTCCTGCGGTGTCTATGTGGGCCACTGACACGCTCTCCGTCCCAGTGTTGGTAAACTGGAGACAGCTGATGCGCCCTCTCAGCTCCCTGTCCCTTTGCTGTCTGGATTCTGTTGCCTTTAGGCTCCAAATAACGCGTTGGATGTTGGGGGGTGGGGGGGGGGTGGGTTGGTGAGGGCGACGGCATCTGTCCCAAGCTATTCTGAGCCGTGGACTCATTTCTGGGAGAGGCATCGGGATCCAACCTGCCAGGCCAGCCAAGCTGTTCCCTTCGCTCCCCCATGGAAATGAAGAGGCCGAGCTGTGGCGCCCAGAGCGGCGGGGCCGTCTCCTTCTGTCTGGTCGGTACAGTCCGTCAGTAGACTCTTGGATTACTTTGGCCTACTACTGTACGGTTACAGGTTTCAAGGAGGGAAACCTACGCTAGCCTAACATGCTCAGTTCGATCAACAGCTGAGCGAGTCAGATCGAAATGAGTTTGTATTGACCTAAATCACGTGAAGCCTAGCTTGTGCAATGGTATTCTTTTCTACGGAATACCTCTGTTGACCAGGACGGCCGTGTGGTGTGGTGTCATGTGAGCTTAACTTGAGTGGCGTGGGAATGCTGGTGGTGCAGGCTGTACTGTTAAAGCATAGACCTGAAGGGCGCCAGGAATGCCTAGGGGGCGCTGACACGGTGCACACTTCTCCACGGGGGGTGGACACTCCAGGTGGGGAGGGGCTCTCCTCTTCACTTGGAATGTGTTGCCACTCCTCAATTACCCCCCCACCCCCAGCCAAATCAGTCAGAAAGTGAACAAGTTCCATGGCACATACACACACTTACTTGCAGTGCTTACTTTGTGCTCTACTCTTGTTTTTTTTTTACCTTACCTGTACCAGACTCAAAAAGTTAGCTTTTCTTGGAGTCAAGCAGTACTGTGCCCTCTGATTGAGCGTTTCCAGCCACCGGTGTCAGCGGAAGGCCTTGTCCAAGCTGCTTTGACAGCCCAGGATGTGTTGCCAATGTGTTTTCACAGGGGGCCCTAAGCTGCCAGCTTGATAACATAGAGCTGTTAAGCTGCGGCATTGCTCCGTTCCCCTGGAAACTACTGTTTGTTTCTATATGGTACGTTTCCAAGTAACCCGTGCAGTATGCTCATCTTATGCACACACTGAGACCCCCAGACACCATATCTCTGTGTGTGTGTGTGTGTGTGTGTGTGTGTGTGTGTGTGTGTGTGTGTGTGTGTGTCAGCCTACTCACAAAAATCTATTTGTTGTATTGACTAGTAATCTCTGGGTTCAACGGTTTCAAGGCTGATCCAAATGGTTTTATTTATTTATTCTTAATCAATATCCCTTTATTCGGAGCTCAGACTCCTGTTTCAGGCCTGGATCAGACTGTGCTCCTTGCGGCTCCGGCCGAACCCCTTTGAGCTTTGCTTAGGGCTCCCCTTCTCAAAAAGCCACCCGTCAGCTTGCTCTGTCCCGCTCACTGGGCCATAATTGGGTCTTCGGTGGCGCTGGCAGGCGGGGGTTGAAAGGATGACTTCAGAGCGACTCCAATGGATGAGGCTGTCTGCATGGTTTGTTTCTTCGTAACATATACCCCCTACTCCTCACCGCCTTGTCCTCCCTGTGTGGCCCCGCCTGTTTCTGCTGCTGTCCCCCGGGGGCCCCTGCACCAGTGACGAACGCCTTCTCGGACACGTCTTTGGATTCTAGACATTGTAATGGTCACAGGGCACTGCGAGTTGGCAGGGATAGACAGCGCCAGCCACCTGCTATGAACCCACTGCAGAGTGCAGCCAGGCCAGGCCCACTGTGTATTTTGACACACTGTAGACAGAGAGGAGGCCCAGCAAGAGAGGCGATCCCAGACATAGTGGACCTCTGGCCAACATCGCATAACTAGGCGTAGAGCACATCACGGGCCCTTTCTAGAAAGTGCAGTAATACTTACCTGACCTTACGCCTTGGCCTTGCCTGGTGGTCTGCCGGCTTGCCTGGGAGAGCGCCATGTGGAACAGCTGGACAGCCAGTGGTGACTGCAGCACCGGTAGTCTGGCGCCAAACTCCTCCGTCTGTTTTGACATGCTGTGGGAGTTAGCATACCCCACACAGCCGTGTCTTGAGATTCCAGACTCCACAAACTGAAGGAAGAATGGATTTTCGTTTAATGTCTTTTTTGAGGAAAGACAAAAAGTAAACTTGTATCCCGCAGAAGGTGACTTTTATATAAAGGAGAGTTTTTTTTGTTACACATGTCGAACTTAGGAAAACTTTATTTTCCGGGCTCACAGGTACGCGCTTCTCTTAAATGCTTTTGTTTTCGGTGAGGCTCGATGAAACCTGGAGGGTCCTTGAGCTAGTCTCCTCCCCGCTTCAAAATGGAGATGAAGGAGCATCGAGTGTCTGTATTACCTCTGCAGCTACAGAAGAGAGGGCTTGCTACCGATGTTTTTGCTGTTAGACTCTGAAGAATAGGTCTACCATGTCGTGCTTCAGACTGCAGAGGAGCTCTTCAGCACTATAGGTTACCTTGCCATTCTTTTCTGCATAAATAAGGCTCTACAAGCATTATGTGACAACTCCAAATCGCCCACTGTATGGGCATTTAGTTTCTACACGCTATAGTTGTGTTGTTCAGCTTATAGCATCAGACAGCGATCCGCCAATCTGTCAAATGGATAAGGAAGGAGCGGAATGGCTTGGTATTCACCAAAGGTGGTTGTTCTTCCTTTGAACAAACCGTCTTTTTTTATTGCTAACACTCACAGGCCCACGTTGAAAAGACTGAAAGCTAATGTACTGTGCTTCATGGTTTACCGTAATGCTATTGTACGCAACTTGTTCATTAGCCAGTACACGAAAGCTTATTAAAAAATTTAAGAACCTGCTGCTCTGAATGTAGTAATGAAGTGCAGAGGTTTTTTGGGGACTTCTAAAAAATGATATGCGTCTGTGTGTATAAACTAACATATAAATAAATAAAACACACTTGATTTTAGTGAACTGCTTGCATTTATACATCCGTAGATGTTTCAATTTGATATTCTACTGGCAATGATTTCCTCCAAAAACTATGAATTTGAGATAAAAAAAAAAGAATTTCAGGCCATTTTGTTTATTTCTGGACGTGGATTCACAGGCTGGAAATTACACAGGCTGATGTAGACAGTTCAGCTGACCATCTTTGGTGGACACCGGATACGGGATTCATCCTCTCACATTGATTAAGAGCACATATCATGTAGGCGATGAAACGCTTGACTTCCAGGCCTCAACTTTCCCCTATTTATAATCCCTGCACAGTTTATGAATGGCCTCCTGTCCACCTCCCTTTCAGAGGAGGCAAACCAAAAGCCTTCCGTCATCTCCCTCTAAGGCCAAACGCATCACTTCCAAAACTCCCCAACACCTACATTTCTGGAGCTGCCCGATCTTTGTTCGCCAGCGTCTGCCTACTCGACCCGGTCTCGGAGCCCATCTCCGAGCTAGTTACTCAGGCTCCCCGGCCCAATTAAGGCTGTTTCTCCGTGCCCCCTTCCTGACCATTTTGCATTTAATTATACGCGGGCATCAAGGCCGAGACAGGAAGGCGATGGATGCGTTTTCTGTGTTGAAGTGCCATTGCTGATGTAGCCGGGCCATGGTGACTCAGCCGGCTATTAATAGTGTCCTGACGGCTCCTCTGCCCCCCTCAGGCTTTGTGTGCCGTGATCCCATCATTCTCCAGTCTCAGGGACAAGGTTGAACGGACCGCAAAATAGAATGGTGGGCTACATACGTAGAAGAGCAGACCAGAGATCATGGAAATAGTTTTTCGTTTTTACAGTGTAGGATTCTGAGTGTCCGAATTTATCCTGCAGTTCTATTTTTTCTTGTTTTAATCTCTACTGCGTAGGCAGGTCGCTAGCAGTGCCACACCTGTTCCCATCTGGAAAAGATCAATTCCCACCTTTTATCAAAGCCACTTCTCTGTTCATTCCTTCCTGTAGCTGGTAATGGTGCACGCTGAAGCCCTGCCTGGGTTTAGATCCTTTCAGCTGCCAGCAGATTGATTGAGAGGAAGTTTGGAGCTCCTCATTATGTATAGTTTATAGTTTATGAAGTTCTGCCATGCTCCCGGAAGAGCTTTAAGGAAAAACAGACCATGGAGGGTATCATAGTGTCTCCAGTAATGATCATAGATTTAGGCGATCGGTATGTCTCCTCTGTTTTAAAATAAGACCATTCCTGCTCTCTTTGGCCATTCTATAGAAAAACAACTCTCAACTCCTGGAAATTGTTTCCATGCAGCCATGGCATAGCAGTGTCGTGCTGTCTTTACAATCCTGCTCTTTGGTAGCTTTATGTTTCACATCACTGATTCAAGGGCGTGCACTGCACAGACTTCCTTCGGTCTGAAAGGAGGAATGCAGAATTATTGATTTAGTGTGTCTCTGTCCACCATAACTGCTATTTTAGTTTTTCGTTGTCCTGCCTGTCTGGTTTTGCTCATCCGTTGCTGTGTCCATGTATACAGCCGAGTCCGGCCTTATCTCTGGCCAGCAGGATCTCACTCCTGTAGTTCTGGAAGGTCCCTTTGTTAACTCTCTTTCATTCAGTAACCAAACTAAAAAGATGGACTACTCCACCGGCCCTGCTCTTAGAGAAACATGTATTCACCCTGGCACTCACAGGCAGTTTCTTCATTCACTGCAAATAGACCTACACATCCCTATCATTCATATTGACACCGAAAGTAATTTTGATAAATGTGAATATTTAAGAAGAGAGAAGTTCAGCAAGTCCTGGTGTTGGCCCCGTCACGACCTTTGGATGATAAATGATTCTTGACTAGGGAACAGGTTAGATTGTATTCACTGGGGCTTAAACCAACACAGCTGCCGACCATGTTAATTGAAACGTTCATGAAACAGCTGGAGAGCAAATACTTTTAGCTAGAAAACCAGACAGCTTGTGTCTCAAGCTCAACAGTATGTGTTGTCTTCTCAGAACCTACCCTTCCAAAACTGTTGATTTTATTTAAGAAAGACAATTCAGGTCACTGCGGCCTAGAAAGGTTACATTTGTACACAAAAAAAACCTCTATACTGCAATCACCCAAGTTATTAAAAACAAATGACTTTGTATGCATCAGTTAATAACAACTACAATTAAGCGGAATTATTGTTTGAAACTAGGGCTTGGTTTAATCTTGTTGCCAATGTTGATATTGTGTACGGAGCTATAGTAGTGCAAACAGTTGTGACTGTTGTGTTAGGATCATTACAGTAAGGAACCAGCGCAACTTGGTAATATGTCATCCAATGAGATTGATGTCGCATGGTTGAGCTTTGTATGAGCAGACGACCACACAGTTAATCAATCTAGTTCAATATCGAGTGGCTTACAGAATACTTTCAGAAAGCCAGACGAGCAGTGAATAATTTAAACCAACCCTATACTTGCAGACCATAATAAGACGCTACCCTATACTTGCAGATCTTTGAGGTGTGAGTGAAAGGCTTTTTCGTTTTTTTTAATTGTAAGTTATGAAAAGCTTAAATTAGTCCATCCATATTTAGATGAGGGGATTAGGGTAGGACTGCATGTACTCGGCTAACAACATTCAAGTTAGGTTGGTAATAAGACAGAATGCCAAATGAAAGCGTCTGGTTGCCCCTCATGAAGAACGCCTTTTAGTGTAATGTTGAATGCAGCTTCATCTTCGCATGGCATGTGGACTTCAGTCTCTCCCCAGGAGTTCTCCCTTTGACATAGTGTCTCCTTGGAGCGTGGATCAGCAGTGCTGCAGTTTCTCTTAAGGGTACAGTCCAACTGCCTTGTACTGGCGCGGCGGTGGATCCGAAACACCCTTTTGCTAATCCAACCTCACAGATGAGATTGCTTTCGCTTTTCCTCTGAGCGTTCAGACAGTGCACTTTTAAAAGTCTATTAAGGTTCTTTCAGCATGCCATTTTGGTCGAGGCTAGTCTGACGGACCCAGAGGGGGAAAAAAGGAGCTGAAATTGAGTCTTCTGACCCGTTGGACAATTGCTTGATCATGGCCCTTCCCTCTCCAGAGTCTCGCCATCACTCACTCTGCCTTTGTGACTGGACTTTGATTACTTCTATATATTACTCCGTGAACCGCTACCTAGAAAGCCACGGAGTGAATAGCAGTTCACCCGCAGCCGTTTTTCCGAGTGTGGCCATGTCAGTTGCCTCTTTCGTTACGGTGTCAACTTCCTTTACTTTGTTGAAAACAGCATTAACCTACTTAACATTCTTGTCTTCAGGTTGTTTCAGATGAATTGGTCATCAATCAGCACGATGAAAGTTAGCCAAAGTCTTTGGGGATTAGCGTTGGACAAGCTTGATCACTCTACATCCATGCGCCTCCAGTTGCCCACCACTTGAACCGAATACTTTATGCAAAACCTTCTGTTTGAGTTTCACTTTGGTAATCTGAGATTTTAGCATATCCTCAAGAGTTTGTGCTCTAGAGGCTTTTCTTTTTTCTTTTTTGCTAACACGAGCAGAGTTGCATGGTCCACCTGCGTTCAGATTATGCCGTTAGTATGACAACCAGCACTTGCTAATGTTCACCTGGATGGAGCCAGTGGATTTCTAGCCTATCCTTATTAGTAGTGCAATCAGGCCAGTAAAAGCAATAGAACCAGTAAGCAAGCTTGTTGGTCATTCCTCATCCATTGTTTTATATTTTAGACGTTATTCTGGGTTTTACATATTTGGGCTTTAAGCATGGTTCAAAAGCCAAACACTCAGTTTTATAAAGTTGGACATGCCATAAACTTTCCCTAAAACGTAGCATAAGCATATTTTTGCATACGAAATTAATTTACAGTGCATGGGATACATGGAAAATGCACAACTAGTTAATTACTGTATTGTTTGCTGAACCTAATAGCTGGAGTAAACATAATTTGCATACCTAATTTGTATAGCTGTACCCAAAATGTTTTTGCAGACTGGGGATTTTTGAAGTGTAATATATCTTGGTTCGCACCAAACATTTCTGTTATAACTTTGCTTTTGGACAGGCGCTCAAACTGTTTGTCTGGGTCCATTGGTAAAGTGGGAGGATAAATGTTTCACCACACTACAAAGTATGTTGCGGCTGGCAAATCAGGTTGATCCAAAGTAGGATTTTTCATCTCTTCTTGTGTGAGTTGATGGAAATTAGGTACACTTGAATATACCAATTTGGCTAGATATGCTTAAACTGATGTTGTTGTCGAGTCTGACAAGAAGTGATATATGACCACAATAGCACATTACACTGAACCTGCCTAAAATACAAAGACAACTGAGGGTGTCAAGTCAAAATGTAGTTTACTAAAACGTGTTTTCTAAACATATGTTGAATACCAAAACATGAAAACATTGTTATGAATCAATTCCAGTGAATGACGATGTGTGCCTAGTTATCAATGAAGTTGTCTGGAGTACAAGTACATTTTGTATGTACATTTTCTTTATCTTAAAGATGATATTGTTTGCCTCCAAAACTGGTTGTCTCTCATTGCTAACAATTTTCCATAATCTTTTTCATGTCCCGCTTCCTCTTTGCATGGATCCATTGGACACAGGTAAGCAGAATCACATTTTGAATGTCGTTTTACTCTTTATATTACTTGCTGTCATTCCTTTACCAAAGCTAGAGTGGTTTTCCCTTTTTCCCCATTCCCTGTTGTTTGCATTTGTAAACCTACTATGTGTGTTACCACTAGGGGGCAATACGCACTTAAATACATTTCCACGGAGGTGCAGGCTTGTGACACCCCACCCCTCCTCATCTTAACCTCTCTGGTGCCCAACTTAGCTGCTTGCACCATGGCTAAATCAGCCCCCTGCATTGTGGCTTTGTTCAGCTCTTTTCACCACTTTCCACAATTAGAGTTGTTTTGTATCTGCTTTTCAACAAGGGGGCTGATGGGAATATGCATGCAGACCGATTAAAAGGCTGCAGTTGATTGGATTAGGCTAGGGACACCCTTAAGAGATCCCCTCAGGTCATTGGTTGCTTTTGTCTCATGGTGTAGCCTTCCCAACAACCACTTTTGTGCGCCTGTAGACTGTATTACTCTTTGCTGGCCAACTCTTTTAGCAAGACATTTGTATGTACAAGCAGTCTCCCCTGCTTTTTTTTTTCATTCACACACATACATACACACATACATACACACAGTGGAGAGCTTTGGTGAATGTTCAGGTTGTTATGACAACTATGAGTAAGCCACTTAGTCCTGCATAATGACTTTGAGGGAAGCTTTCACTCTGTTAGCCGTTGCAGACTACACACACAGATGACATGGTAATTGTGTGGAAGTCTTGCGAAAGCTGCTCACAGCCAAAGTCAATGCTGGGAAATCAATAGATTTGGGCCAGTTGTCCACTTGAAAGAACCTGAAATTAGTAAGCTAACGAAGGAATACACATAACAATAAAGCTGAAACTTGAGCATTTCTAATTAATACTCAGTTTAATAAAAATGGATTTTTCTCAACGTTATAAAGGAAAGTCATCTCGTTGAACTGATACCATTTTCAGTTGAATTAACATTCAATTTCATGCGAGCGTTTGTACATCTTTAAGTCATTAGCGTGGCTCCATTCGTCCTTTACCAAGTGCATTGTGAGCATGCAAAATCGGCGTTGGCAGTGCTCCGACTTGTTCAAGTTGGCCCACATACTTCTTGTCAATGTGATTCAAGTGACCACCTACCGTGCTTTATTGACTCGCAGTGCCATTCAGGCCATTGATGGGCTCACTCATACGCCCTGCTGAAGTCTAGACCACTTGGATAAGAGTCCTGTAATGAACTGTAATGCCCTCTAAACAAGCCGTGATGCTGTGGGGTGTTGTCTTTTCCTGCTGCGCCCTATGAACTGTTGACGTAACCTGTGGCTTTTGGGCGCAGAGACATGGAGGAAGCCATTACATAACTGCATTTCTCAACCAGCTCAATGAAAAGCGCAGAGGGACAGAGGAGACACTGTTTTTAGCCTGGCGGTGCAGGGAGTGTGCAACAGAAGTGATGAAGTTGTTGTCGGGCCACGAGTCACTGGATGCAAAGCTAGTGTCAGCGACACTGCCGGGCACAGCGTGGGGTGGTGAGGGGCAAGCAGAGAGCCTGGCGTGGCGTCAGTGCAGCTCGGGTGGCCCTCAGTGGCAGGGAGGGAGTCAAATGCCAGGTCTGTGTTTTGTCTCGGCCCCTGACTCGTCACGGAACAGGCCTCCAGTGGGTCTCACTACTACTGCACACACACACACACACACACACACACGTTGCAAAGCTCCCCCTACGTCCTCAGAGACTAGTAGAGGGACTTTTTGTAAAGCTTTTAAAGTAGATTAATTTCAACCCGTGCCAAATGGAAAGACAAGGTCGACTTTTAGGAGCAGCAAAGCTTATTTTCAATGGTTTAAAACAACAAAAGCAAAGGGGGAACGCTCTTTTTAAACTGATCTGCAATGCAGCCGGTACATTGCGCCATGGCTAATCCGTAGTTCCAGGCAAGCAAATAGGCTTGCCTTTTGAAGATACCATGTTGGAATTGGCTTTATTAATTATCTATAATTAACTAAGTTGATCCTCACTTTAAACAATTTAGCACAATAAAACAATCCAACGGTACTTTGTTAGTGGCACAGAACAAATAAAGCATTAACCTCTTATATTTTATACTCATAACTGACCCAAATGAACCTTGCAGGTACTAGTTTACAAGGACCAAGACCGTTTGTGGGCACACTAGTGGTTTGTCAAGAAAAAACTGTTAATTCATTCCGAGGGTATTAACCTTCTGTTTTGCAACTATTAAATCCAATGAAGTAGATGAACGGTGGTGCCCCCTTTCTATGTTTACTGACAACTAATATCCACCATTTCCTCATCCTTTTGTCTTTGTTCGCTTCAATTGATGAGGAGACTGAATGTCGAGCACTGCCAGACCTTACATTGTGATGTATCACGTTCACAGTCGTCCCCTCCGTGAACCTGGATCTGTTCCCGGTCTAAACGAGCTGCTTGACTATCCTGAGACCTCTGTTTGACTCGCGGAGGCCACAGCCTCCTGTGGGCGGGGCGTATCAGAGGCTGCCGCGGCGCAGGGACATTGACGAGCCCCCCCCCCCCCCCCCCCCCCCCCGCACCTTACGAGATCCCCCCACGAGGTGTTTCAAACTGCGCCGTGTCGAGCCCCCCCCTGCCGTACGAGATCACCCCACGAGGTGTTTCAAACTGCGCCGCGTCGAGTCCCCCCCTGCCTTACGAGATCACCCCACGAGGTGTTTCAAACTGCGCCGCGTCGAGTCCCCCCCCGCCTTACGAGATCACCCCACGAGGTGTTTCAAACTGCGCCGCGTCGAGTCCCCCCCCCGCCTTACGAGATCACCCCACGAGGTGTTTCAAACTGCGCCGCGTCGAGTCCCCCCCTGCCTTACGAGATCACCCCACGAGGTGTTTCAAACTGCGCTGCGTCTAGCGCTGCCCTCGCATCCCCTTCTGCTCCCGCAGGCTCCCTGCTCCCTCGTGCTCCGTGCCACTCCTGTGGTGGCCCTTCACCGCCACTGTCCACGACACTTCCTCCTTAGCTCTACCCCTCCAGGTCGGTAGCGCCACTGAATGAGAGAGCAGGACGCTTTTGATGAGCCAACGGTTGCAGCAGCCACACATCCAGCATGGCTCCTCGCGGTTCCCAATGTTGAGGAGTGGGGTGGGGTGGGGTGGGGGGGTGGGTGGGGGGGGGGGGGGTTTGGAGGTGAGGCAGAGGAATACCAATGAGAAAAAGGTGTCTGAGGAAGGAGCACTTCAAACAGGCCAACTTTCCCTGGAGTGGTTTCACGGCGCAAGCGAGCAAACATTTGAAGATTGAATTTCAAGACGAAGAAAGGGCTAGTTCCAAGTAGAGCCTGTGTCGCTCTGAGACGTGAAAGCGCCGTGACACAATGGGCAACCTTGAAAGTTTCTATTGTGGGGGATCTCCAAGTTCAAGGTGTCCTCCAGTTACAGCCATATCAGCACACCGTGTTCGTGACATTGTCAAATGCTTTTCACCAGAGTCCGTACTACCCACAAATTGTGCACGTCTGTTCCTTTTTTGAGATTCCGAGTTCGAACAGAAAATAAATAAGGTCTTGATCCTTTTAAAACATAATTTTGAAACGTTTTAATGCTCTCACGTCATATCAACTTCTTCCTGTGGAACCGATTAATTCTTATTTGACCTCACTTGACAGAACTGATATAGATGGGCTTTTACGTAACGATTTATCTGTTTGCCAGACACTTTGTCTTTGCCTTATGCTGGAGAGTCTCAGCACCTCTTCATTAGCGCAGGCCATATGGTTTGCACACCTAATAATACAGTGATCATGAAACTAGATTCATGTCCTGGAGAGAAATGTATGGTGTGTTATTCCTCGGCCTCCTGTCCTGGTATAAGTTTAGACCCCGGGGTTCTGCAGTGGCAACTCACGGCAGTAATATTTAATTAGCTTCTAGCCGGGCAGAGCTTCATTATTCTCCTCACAACCCTCCTCAAATTGGCAGCTATGTTGCTCTTTGCGGAGTTGTTCTTTTCCTCTCTGGCCTTTTCCCTTCCAATTCCCATGAAAAAGAATGGATTGCCCCTGATGCGCTGAAGTTACCCCGATGGAAAATAGCCTGTCTTAAGTTTTGTGTTGAAGACCTGGCTGTTATCCCTCATTGTAGTCATTAAAAGCAAAAACAGGAAGTGGTGGCAAGGACAAAATGGATGATGTGTGTCCCTGTAGATTCAATTTGTTTTTGAAGGTCCTGGGTTTGAGCCTGAGATGACACAATGTTTGCACTTGGGCAGAAGGCATTTAATAATAGACTAAGAATAATAGTTGGGTTAATCCGACAGGTCACGCATTTTCAAAACGGGATGCTTATGGTATGCAATTGTGTGTGTGGTGGGGATGGTGTTTGTTTTGTTTATATCCCACAAGTCTGCCTTAGTAAAATAACACATTTATTTAATAGCACAACACAACAACACAACATTTATTAAACATTTCTTTAATTAACCCAAACCGAATGCAAGGTCACAGCCCTTGACTCTGCCAAGTCCTCCCCCAGTCCCCAAGCAGTTTAGTGCTGTTTGTTTTGCATATGCTAGAATGGAATATTTAGCCTGATGCAATTCCCACACGGGGCTAGGATTTTGATTAGCAACTCGGTGCCTCCTCTCTGCAATAAAACACACCGATCGATGTCTACTTCTCCCTTGAGGATAAAGGGAGCACGTTGTAGGGATTAATTTACTAATACAAAATGGAAAATCAATGGGAGCCCCCTACTTTTTTTTTCTCCCCCTCCTCTCCTGCAACACACAGAGAAGGAGCAGGTGGATGTTGCAGTCGGATAAGGCTCAGAAAGTGTCCCCCTTTGCAGTAACATAGAGCGAAGGTTCCTCTGTTCCGTCGTTGCATCCTCTACCAGACAGGGGTGTCTGTTGCCCTGCATTGCTTTCGCATGATTGATGCCAATGCGATGGCTTCCATGGCTACATTAGATTTCCAAGCCATGGCGGGCAGCAGCGTCAGCAGGCCTCCCAGTTAGAAGACGCTCTGATGTGATTAGCCAGGCCTCATTACTCCCTTCATTACGCCCCCTACTTATTTACCATTAGCCCGGTGAAATATGTGCAGCCATTTTAGGAACTCACCCTAGAACTCCAGCGGGGGTGGAAAGTTACTCTTGCGAGTCCCGACTTGCACCTTCAAGTTTCTTAAAGCTTTTGAGGCTATATGCAGATTAGGGAGTAAAAGGAATTGAGTGTGTCTGTGATCTTGGCAGACTTTCCTCTCCCTACACTGGTGCTTGGTTGTTTGCAGGACTGGCTTTTAGGTCCTTCTCTCTTTAGGCTGCCGTATTGGGAGCATCAGATCTGGCCCACGCTGCTGGAAAATGAACCTCGCCTGTCGGGCATGGCGACGCTGTGATCCCACGCCTCCTGGACCGGAGCAGACCCGTTAATAAGTGAGATCAGGAACAGAACATTGGGCCACTGGGTAGACGCGCTGGGTTTTGTCCGTTTCTATTTGACCTTCTGTCTTGGGCAACGTCCCGAGGGGTACATTTAGAAGGATGAAAACAAAAGGGAGAGACAACAGGACCACAAGTGACAGAGAGCTATTTTATTTTCAATTAGAGATCTACAGCCGCAGAGCGGAGGCCTTGCGGTGGTACTAAAATAAGGTGTGTGTGTGTGTGTGTGTGTGTGTGTGTGTGCATGCGTTACCTTATGCCTCATCTCCAGGTTTTACAACTGAAAGCAGCAGGCTGCCTGGAATGAAAAGTGCTGACGTGGTCCAAGCGGCCTCTTTAATTTGTGATGAGTGTGGGATAGCCGGGGACCCCAGGGGGCTGACGGAGGAGAGCCTGGCAGTCGGGTTGTGCTGCTGCTGCTGCGCCGCACGCAACCCCAGCAGGCAGCTGCACGGTGCACCTGCCGAGTCAGCTCCTGCAGCCTGGGTCACCACCTCTGGGATCGCACCACCCCAAGGCCGCTGATGTACCCCTGCTCCAACAACTCCGCTAAAGGGTGGAACATGGTGACTCCCTGTCGTTCCACTCAGAACGCTCCCTATCTGTTCCTGCAGCACTTTGTGTGCTCTTAGGTGCTGACCCGTGGATCTTTCACTCAAGTATACGTCATTTTCATATCATTTTCCAACCTTTGCCACGGCCCAACTTTAGGATGGGGACTGCGATTGGATTGTCTGCCTGTCCCTCTTACCCAACCCCTGAACTAAGCACAGTCCCAGCAGATAAAACCTGCCTCTCCCGCGGGTACTTGCTTTGTTTTGGTGTGACGGGCAGCAGCACCTTGAGAGGGTTCTCCTCTTTGCCGTTAGTCTGTTGGAGGCGTCCTGGCTCTGTTTGCTGCTCCAGACATCCTTGGGTAGCACTATGAACAGGAACCTCTCCACACACACTTACCCTCAAGCACTCCCAATGAAAGAACGAGAGCAAGAAATAGACCTTGAGGAAAGCAATCCTCCATTTGTTTGTGCAGATTTACCCTTCCTCTTGTAAGGCCTTATGAAAAGATAGTTGCTTGCTAATGCACTGTCCACTGGCGGTGCTAGCACATTGTTATGCTTGCACTTTAAAGTATTAAAGTTCCTAATGACCTGAAGGAAAGAAGTGCTCATTGAAGTACCGTATAACTTCTTTCATTTAAAAAAAAAACAACTGTATCCACGATCCTTCAGCTTCAAAGAGACCTACCTTCCTTAAATGTTTTAGGTTTTTGAGAGGTCAACTTATGAATAAAACATTCACACACAGCCTGATTGAGCATATGCGTTGAGAGGAGAGACCTTGAAACAGAGCTTTATTAGCACCAAGACAAGGGGCTTAACTTTTAGACTCTCCACCCCATTAAAGTCTTTTTCTTTAGTTTTCCTCTTGAAAAGCACATGCAACCTGCAGCATAGTCTACTGTAGGGGAGTGGGGTAACCCAAGTGGACCTGGTGAGGGAGGGGGGGGGGGGTGTAGGTGTGCACATCAAATGGGCCGCACGGGGACTGGTATTAAGCCCCCCTGCTCAAAATGATTTAAAGACGGGACTAATTAATACGTAGGACTTCAGAGAGGGGATTGGCGCATGAAAGTGTTTGCTGAGAGCGTCAAAGATTAGGGAGATGCGTTTTAATTAAAGGGGGTGTGTATCGAGATCTTCCTTAAGAGACTTTCTCATCTCATCTTTAAAGATGCTTTGGAATTGTCTCGGCCTTTGTATTGGCTGCGGCGTTCCCCTCAGTAGAAAGAGCCCTTTTCCTAAAGGCCCGTCTCATTAGGAGCCGGAGTCGAGGCAAATGTCCGCCGAAAGCCATATTCCCACCACAAAAGCACTTAAAGGAAGTTTTTATTCGCCTGACCGACTTTTTAGATTCTCAGCACTTTTCCTACCACTTACAAAACTAGCAAGAATACGCAATGACCCAAATGTTTCCACTTGTCTCCAACCCAAAGCCCCCTACCTGCCCCAAGCTTCCCTATTATGTTACAAACACTCATAAAAACAACAACTCTACTGTTTTATTTAAAAGCATCTTCCTGGGGGGTGGGGCTGAATATTTTGTTTGCGCCACTGCAGCGGTGTTAAGAGGAGCCCAGGCGCCTTTGAGTTGTGATGTAGAGGAATCAGTGGTCGCTAAGGCAAACTTACCGCCATCCCCCATACATCCCGGTGTTGAGCTCCTCTCACCACAAATGGGTCCTTGTTCGGAGGGAGGGAATCCCTGACAGCGGCTCACTTGTCCTCCTTCCTTAACGAGGAGGATGTCATCCCCTTTTATCCTACCTCGGAACGTTCCTTTTTTTTTTTTAGCTCTTCTGTGGAGGCCGCTGTCCTTCACTTATTCTCTACTGCAAACTTCAACTAGTGTACCTTTTACAGCATTGTGTGTGCGTGTGCGTGTGCGTGTGTGTGTGTGTGTACCATCTCTGTATCATTAATGGCGTGGCTACTTTAGATACCGCAGCGCGTGTCTGGTAACAGTCCGCCAGTGGGTATGTATGCTTCCCCCCTGCATGATAATTAACCTGCATCGTCACGGGTGGACTCTGTGACAGATGGCAGGCCTTTGAGAGAGGGGAGGGGGAGAAGAGGACGCTGGCTGTTGCCTCTGTAGATGATCAGAGGCATTCACCGCCTCAGCTGGACTGCCGGCGACCGCTGTTCACGCCATTGTTAGCTGGGTGGCGGGAACGAGCGCACTAAAAGGCAATGGGCCCGAGCGCAGTGCTGTGGAGAATTACTAAACGTGCAGCCAACTTTTGTCCTGTTTTTAGCAATGCTCATTGAGCAACTTTAGACCTCAAACCAATTTGTAGTGGGTTATGTAAGTCAGGTAACGTAATTAGAAACAGTTTATGAGCGACCCTCAGCAGACTCCATGACTGAGAGGCGAGATCTGCAGGCTTTGCCAGGCAGATTCTGATAACAAACAATACACCCCCCCCCCGCCACCACCCTCTTCTCCACCTCCTCCTCATCACTGGCAGAGGCCAGAGGCAGCGCACTGCAGCCCGGAGGCCAGCCAGACCTTCTCCTTGTTGCCAGGCAACGGTTTACAGGCGGAGGGAGGGCTAGCAGCGAGGCCCTCCCGCCCCCGGGCTCGGTTGTCCTTCGTCACAGTGGCACCAGAAGCAGAGATGCCACTCCGCCTGGCCTCTGGAACCCTGTGACAAAGCACACAGCACCCCCCCCCCCCGCGCTCACAGTGTCAGGTGTTAACTATAGTCCACTAGCAAACTCAGTGATGTGGTCGACCTCTGACCGACCTCTAATCTCCCCTGTTCTAATGATTCCCACTGGCCACAAAGTGGAGTTAAAAAGAGTCAAGACAGGCAATAATGATATACAACAGAGGGCCTCCCAGCCACCTGTTTAGATCTTGATTCCTTCCCCTCCGTTGTTTTTCTTTCAGTAAACACTTACTTACTTACTCCTGGGACATACGAACAAAAGGCTTTAATCCACAAACTAGCACGGTATAGATGTCTGTAGCTTGTCCAAACCACTGTAACCCAAACATGTATTCCATTTCCGAGCAGAGGAAGTGGAAAGAAAAGGTGCTGAAACAGACAACACGGTGTCTGGCAGAATGAGTTTCAACCCCCCGGCCTCATACAAAGGGCTTTAGAAAAACGAGCTGTTTCCTTCCCGGCGCTCTCGTCAGCGGCCATGGGGCGGTTTATTGTTTTGGTCCGTTACCGTGGGGCCCGTCTGTGGTTGCTCCCTATTTGTTTCCTGAATGTCTAATCTGCCAAGTTCATGCCACGGGCCGTCCACTTAGAAGGGGGTCCTTGTTCCTGCTCGGCCAGCAGCCCCCGGTGACTGTACTGCCTGTCCCCAGCCCCACACACTCTGCCGCTCATTACCATACAGCTGTCTCAGAGGAGGTGGCCAGACCCAGAAGCTTGGGCTACGAGGCCGGGCCGCAGCCCCCCCCCCCCCCCCCCCCTTGGCCGACCCTCCCGTCGTGGGGCTTCGCCCACAGCAGATGGGCCTCTGGAGGCTCGGGACACATTAAACACATGGCTGCCATTGTGGAGCAGCCCTTTGTGACATGGAGAGGTCATCCCCTGGGGGTCTTGGCAGACTCCCAGACGTACTGCCCCCCCCCCCCCCCCCCCCCCGTTTCTGAGGCGGAGGCTCGGCACGAGGGGGAGGCTCGGCACGAGGGGGCCGGTCTCCACGCTGGCCCTCTGGAGCCCTCAGTCAGGTCAATATCCCCGTTTCGAAACGCTGTTCTGTGGGAGAGGGAAACGGTGATGGGTAGATTGATGGCCTAATTGACTTGCAGAGGGCGGACCCTGGACGTGTGCTGGAGGTGAATAGAAACAGCGTTTCAACGCCCACTCTGGTGTCTTCACCAGCAGCTGACCCGAAACGCCAGAGGGAAAGGGTTCGAAAGAGGGAAGGTGAGGAAAAGAAGAACTAGGGATAAAAGAGAATAAGAAAAGCCCAACTTTGTAGCTGGTGCGGTTCTGGTCTCTGCTTTCCTCTACCTGCAAGGGACTGACCCACCAGGCCTTGCTTCACCGGCCTTGAAATGCAGCCCACGATTCCCCTGGGAAGACGGTGTGGCTCCCGAGCAGCCAACCTCACAAAAGCCTCTTCTCGGAGAGAGAGGAAAAAAATCAAATAAAGCGTCTGCTGTTCTGCGGTTGTGCGAGGAAGACGCTCAGTCTGCCAGCGATAGGCTATTTTTGGGAAGCCGTTCCAACCTCACCGTTTCAGCACATGCTGTCGCTCGGTTTCAGAAGGCGGTGGCCAGTTGGCTCGCGAGGTGCCGCCTCACGTTGTTCTACTTCCCCTTCTATTGTAAGTGAGAATAGAAAGGGGACTGGCTGTCAGCGAGCCTGTGTGCATGTCCCCACTCAATTGGCAAAGGGGTCAAATGACTCCATCACCTCCTGAAGTGACCCAGCAGAAAAGACTGATGCGTAATGTTTTTTTTTTCTTACTGGGCAGGGCTTTCTCTAGTTTCTTGAGTTTAGACAATTGTTTCTTAAAAAATGTCTAGATTAAAGTTTGAGGTATTGTACCACAACCCAGAACCATGATGCGGCACAAAGGCCGTCTAGAGAGAGTTGAAACCCTCGCTGTTTTCTGAAGTCAGAGCGATCGTCAGGCTGCTGCACAGCGTGGCTGGCCTTCCCACACAGAGTGCACTTCCTGTCAGCTTGTTTTGAGTGTTCCCTTTGGGACCCGCAGAGCAGTGGGTTCACCACCGTCCACAGCCATATAATCAGGAGCTGCCGTATCAACCCCCCTCTGGAAGCTGCCTTTCCATTAGCCAGCCCTCTCTGCCAGACAGCCCACACACCGTGTCGGCGCGGACCAAGGGGGTACCCATGACAACCTAGCTCGATGGTCAGGACCGTGTTCTCACTCTCAGGTGACTTTTTGTGCCAGCCCTCGGATCAGAAACCAGCTAGGTGTCCCCTCGCGGAACACGAAGAGCGGTAAAAACTGCAAACCTGCCACAAAAAAGGCCCGTTCTCGGCAGTGATTGCGTCAGATTTTGAGCAGGAAATTGCTACACAGACGGCCACCCAGCGGAGTCCTCGCCTCCCTGCCATGATGTGAATACACTGTGACACAGTGTATCATCAGAAAGCTTAAAAGGCTTTATTTTTAGAGCGCTATGGATAGGGTTCGGCTGTCTCTGCCATGCAGAGCAAAATGAATAACAGAATGGAAGCACGGACAGAAAGAGGGGCCATTAAATAGAATAGAAATTATTTTACGAATAATGCTCGTTATTTTTTGTGACGGCCGTCATTGCTTACAATGAAACGAATGTTGGATTGTATTTCCAGAAGCCAGCTCTTTGTTTGTTAAGCAGTCTGGATTTGCCACTTACCCACCCAGAGGGGGAGAGATGTATTCTTTTCTATCGCCACGGGTGAATAACCACATTGAATTTAGTTACGCCATTATCCAAAAACTCTTCTTTTTTGGAAGAGGGACGCAAGATTATTTGGAGTGTGACCAATTGTTCACAATGCTAATGAAAGGTGTTTTTGGTTAGGCCGCTGTCTACAGCTGAGTTGCAGTGACACGTCTGTGGGCATAATCTGCCATGCCCCGTGAGCTGTCCGTGGTAGGTACAGGGCCGCCACGATGCACGCCACACCTCCCTGTGTGTCCTCAGGGTGACAGTCATCTGCTGAGGCAGAAACAATCTGATCACCTCTGATGTGTGGCATGGCTCCTTTGGAAAAACAAGCCTGTGTCCTGACCAGCCCTGTCCTCCGTCACACCGAGATGAGTCATCCAGTCGGACACAAAAAAATGTCTGCTGCATGGGATAAAACTTTCCGCAAAATGTTTTAAAGTTAGTTTTTATGATTTTAAAATAAGTGCATTTTTTGGTTGGTTAAAAAAATAAATCCTTTCCTAAATTGCCATTTTCTTGTTACAGTGTTACTTGGTGACTGACTTCAAGATGGTCAGTACTTTCATGATCCTTTCTAACCTCTGTATTGAGTGGATGTTTGTTCTAAAGTGATTAGTGGGAGGCTGTGGAACCCTGTGAATAGGTTAGCCAGGGGAAGGAAATGGAGACAACGTCCCCATACATTTTCAGAAGCGGCGACAAAATGGCCACGACAACAATGAAATGTTAATTGACAGCAAGTGCATTGCCGTTTTTCAGAGAAGGCATTGTTCAGCGTTTGTGCTGATTTTACTGTTGTTTTTTTGTTTGTTTTCCCCTCTCTGGAAATGTGGCAGGAGCTTTCTTTCTTTAGTTTTAATGATGCCAGCTATGGAACTGTTGAACTCCACGGGACAGTTTTCATTCAGAAAACAAACTGATTTCACTCTTATGTTAAAATGAGCTGTCAAAGTGGAAGGACAAACATTCAGCTTAAAGCCTGGACAGAAATTCGAACACGACAGTAGAAAAAAATGGTTAGTATAGAAATAAGCCTAAAATGGCAAGTAGGCTAACTGATTTAGCTTTGTCTAGCCCACCATTCTGACCCACCACCTGGTGTAAACGCAAATATGGGAGGTAGTAGCAACATGCCCCGGCGATGCACCACTCTCCGATGTTACTGCTAGGAGCAGTGTGTGGGCGGTGCATACTTCAGAGCTGACATGTCAAAGCTGGGAGGAGGAGGTGGAGGGAGGGGGAGAGATGCTCGGATGAAACCAGGCGCGATGAGAAGGACAAGCGCTTCAGTTCCCGACGGTCACCCGTTTAGAGGAGCAAGGTGACTCGCCACCCCTCGGCCCCGTTCTTTTTTATAATTAATAAGCTCCTCACTTTCAGGACCCATGCCCCCTCCTCAACCCCCATGTTTTAGTAATGACCGACAGATTGCCACCCTGAACGATCCAGGGGTCTTCTGTTTTGTTTTTGTTCACCCCACCCCAGCCTACATCCTGCCTCAGGCTAGTGCTTCAGGGCAGTGAACCCTCCCCCTGGCTGCTGGAACAACAGCTGGATAACTCATTTCCAAATCTGCAAACACTTAGAAGAATTCACGCAAGGTCTGTCTGGTCATTGGGAAGAAATAAGTTTTGTACCAAACCCGCACTTTTTTTTTGTTCTAAATGAGTGTGAGAGTTAGTTTAACAGACATGGGGACATCCTGCAGAGGGGAAATGATTAAAGGCGATGTTTTGCACGTCCTGATAACCACATTAAAACACAGCGGTTATCCAAGCGGCTTGATTAGGAAAAAAAATCCTTCCGGTGGGCAAGCATTCGCTCTTTCAAATAGAAACGTGAGACAAACCTAACGAGCCACATTAAAGCTGATGGTTCATCGAAGGGGGGGAAGTTGGAACGGCATGCCCCAGCCTCCCACTCCGAAAGGACACCTTAAAGGAGACACGCGAGGCCTTATGGGTTAAAGAAGGAGGGACGGACACCCTCCCGCCGGGGCCCGTGTTACTTGGAGCGGAAATCCTGAAGCCCAGGCCACACACGGGGCCGGGCGGTTCTCCTCCAGTAGCATCAGCTGGCCTCTTCATCTGAGCTGCTTCTCCAACCTGACCCCCCATCCCCCACTACAATATGGACATCATGAGAGGCCCCCTGCTGTTTCCCATTCAGTCAGAGAGAGTTCAACCGGTGGACACGTGTGTGTGTGTGGGGTGGGGAGGGTGTGTGCGCATGTGTGCACATGCAGTACATCTTTGCCTATAGTCCCCCAGAAGCCTCTGAGCGGTCCAACCGGTGAACTCCTGCTGTCCTCCCAGACGGGAACATCTGTCTAACATTCCCGAAACATCCGCTCCTGCATGTTGAGTTTCATCCTCCGGTGGAAAGGTTTTTTGGCGAGATGGAATAAATCTATACCATCCATTGGCAGCAGACGGTCCTCTTCTAACGTCCATCTTGAGGAAGGTTTTAATTCTAAAAAGATGGTTGCTTCTCCTGTTCAGGTTGTGACTCTCCCTAGTCTTTCCCGTCGTCCAGATTGGTTCTGTCAGCTCAGCCACCACGCAGGCTGCAGAACATCCTCATGCATGGCTAACGGGAAGTGTTATGTCTCAGACCAGTCGGTCACCCTCCCTCCCTATGTTGCCTATGGATGGGAAGCAATCTCCAGTGCTCGATGCTGAGGTGGCTGGAGGGGATTTTATAGTCATGGGATCAACGGTTGGCTAGGTTCTCTTCCCTTTGTGTCACGTCAGCGGTACTCCCTCCGTCTCCCTCTCTGAATACACAATCCCCCCGTGCTCTTCAGTATGCCACCGCAGTGTGCCTTGTTCCCAGGGGAATGGCTCTGTGGGTGTGACGGAGAGACTGTTACATCTCCGGCAGGGTTCAGCGCACCCTTTGCCCTTCCCTGGAAATGAACCGGTAATGACTCTTGACCTTCTGCCTTCACGTCTAACATCCAAAGTCCCCGGAGGCGCCTCTCCCCGAGCCTCTGCCTCACCCACCCAGCCAGCCCTGGTCACAGATGGACCCGAGATTCACCGATGCCCGTGTCCCTGCTGTCTGATGTGTTTACGCTTTGAATGACAATAGCATGTTCCCAAGTGCCCAAATGTTGTCAACATCTTCCAGTTAAGTATTTTAAAATGACCTGTGTTGGACACCACATTTCCCCATTATTTTTAATTTTCAACCAGATCTTTCATTGAAGTCCTAGGTGTTATTTTTTATTTTTGTTTATTTTTTTATTTTACATCTGCCATCCTATCCTGTGCGAGCCTGAACGTGTTTAAAATGTACAAGGTCCCTTGACACAATTCACATCATGATCAACGTTAACAGCCCATTTTACGCTTAATTATCAATGTACATGCCTCCTCCCCTTGCGTGACTCAGTTTTCCTCCGGCCCTATTGTCAAACAAACGATGTAGTCCCTGAGCTGCTCCTATCAACAACACGGGAGAACAACGCTACGGCTTTTCTCTGCTGGAAGGTTTTGTAAGCTAAACATGTCATGCCTGTGCGTTAGAGGATTTCCATTTAAGAAAGACGCATCTGTTGTTTTGACTGATCCTCTTCCCCAGTTGTCTTGCAAAGTGGCCAGTGGTCAAAGCACTGACATCAACAGAGGTATTGATCTGATGGATGTAAGACCAGCCTCTCTCTACGGCATAGGCCATTTGCCTGGAGGATTCCAAGTGCTGAAGGAATAGATACACTTGACTCTTAATGTAAAGCTTAAGGCATCTGTGTGTGCCCTTGTTAGAGTTTTGTAGCCGGTGTGAGTTACCAGTATGAAGTGCCTTCTGGGATCCAAAGTATACCCCTCTTTACTGGAAGTGTTTCCGCACCATTGCAGCTTGGCCAGTCATGCAGAAGGACGGCGTGATTCTGCCATCAGTAAGCACGTGTTACAACCCATCAAACATTTACACATACATATGTACTCTCGCGGATTACAGCCTTGAGCTTGTATCTCCTACACACACACACACACACACACACACAGGCACATATATGTATGTAGATGCAATCACACGCGCGCACACTCCCTTAGTTGCACACACTCAACAGCATGGTGGTTCCTATGCCTCTGTAGGCAAAGAGGAGAGGATTGCTGTAGCATTGCATCAGTCAATTTCACCAAGAGACCACCCGCCAAAAAAGACACTTTCATTCTTCCTCCCTTTCATCTGTTTTAAAAAAAATATGACATGATGATGATTATTTATTTATGTCTCTCTGTGAAAGCAGACGTGTCCACTGATGGAAGCAATGTCAGTTAACTGTTGGGCTTGACCCACTGTTACCCAGTCCGGCTGTAAACCTGTTGCAGACCACTGTAATCCCTATAAAAGACATTTTGACATGAGCCCGAGCTTTCAAAGCCTCCGCCAAGGCTAGGCCCCGCATCCTAACCAGATCAAACGGACCTGTCACAATCTGTGACCTGAACAGCTATTGAAGATAGCAGCCACTTGTTTTGTTTTGTAATTGCAGTCCGATCATGTCTGTCGAGGGCGAGGGGAGGGCTGTCTTTTTTTCTTTCTTTTTTTTGTTTGTTTAGTTTTTTCTGCTGCCCGTTGATATTTGCAACTAGATGGAATGAGAGCCGTGTTTTGGACCGGGGTTACAGGAAGCTGTTTGGTCCGTGCTATCTGCGGGAGTGTGTTCCACCTGCATTCCTTCCACCTTAGCTCATCCCACCTGTCGGCGGGATTCATCTCGGTCTAATCGGCAGAGAGACAGCCAAACAGAAAAAAGGCGCTGCGGAACTCTTCCTCCCTGCTTCAAATTGTTTCTCCAGCCTTTTGCTGAGGCGTCTCCCCCGACCCTGCCGTTTTGAGTTATCGGTCATTTGTCTCGGAGATGTTGGGATCCCCCCCCCATTTGTCTCACTGCAGACGTTGGTACACCCCTGAATCCCTCTGCTCTCCGTGCTCTCAACACACACACACACACACACACACACACACACACAGCAGGATGTCATCTTGGGAAAAGATTCCATATGTTGCTCTATTATACGAGTATGTGATCTGTTGGCATGCAGACCGGCATAACATGCATGGTTATCGACACGGTGATGTTATCAGGCCATTATGGAGCCTTGCTTTTAACGTAATGACAGCGCATTGAAGAACCGTCGAGACTTTTGCAACGACCATTACTCTACCAGGCAGCCTCGTCTTGTTGTCCTTTGGGGCCAGTTCAGAGTGTGGCGTTTGTAAAAGGTATAAATTAAGTTCCTTACTTCCTTTTTGTGGAACACTGCTTGGGGCTGCGACGCCATTTCCATACCCTTCTCCCTGTTCGTGGCTCAGCCTCCCTTTGTGCATGGTCCGTGAGAATGCATATTAGGGCTTTGTTAGTGGAGAGCCGGGCCTGTAATTTGAATCTATTTTTAAAGGAACGTGGCGCTACTCTTCCGTCCCGGTACAAGTGTGGGTGGAGGAGAAGCTCTGTGTGTGTGTGTGTGTGTGTGTGCGTGTGTGTGTGCGTGTGTGTGCGTGTGCGTGTGTGCGCACGTCTGTGACGTGTTTTTGAACCCAATGAACAGTCAGTCATCCTCAGGGCGTGCATCACAAACACACAGCAACTCTGCATTAAAGGTCATCGTCCGCTGAGATTCAGTTTGATAATAAGGGAATTACCGGACCGTCTACCGCGGCAATGTGCCGTGGCATTTCTCTGCGCCTGTAGAGTGTCTCCTTATAAATTATTCTTGAAAATTAATAAATGTCTGGTTGGAGGAGGACGAAATGACCGGGGCTCGAGTCGTGTGTTTACCGCAGACTGACTGACCGTGCAGCGGAGGCTGGCGGACGGCTCCCTATCTTTAATTTGCAGATGCCTGGATGTAGTGACGTGCCCTCTGATCCAATTAGGAGGGGGTAGGGGCCCCCTCTGGGAGGCTGGGTCTATTTTCTCTGGATGCACATGGACCCCTGGAGGGTGGGCAGGTTTCACAAATGGGTTTAAGGTTAGCGAGGATTACCAAGTGATTAAATTCAAACAGGAGACGTCATGTCCAGTCTTAGGATAGGCAAAGAGTGGTTTTCAAGACAAACTACGACCCCTTAACCTTTCACCCCACAGTGAGAGACCAGCTCCGACACCTGAGGTGAACGCCAGCAGCACTGATTTGGCTCACTCCAACTCGTCTGGGATGGGTCGAGTGGCAATTCTGGATAATTAAAGGGCTTTAGTCATCCCTGTGCAAATGTTGATCCCAGCCGCAGCCAAGTGTCAGCTGGCCCACGATGCACAATTTTAAATGGCCCTCTTGCACTGGATTTCATTTCCGAATAAGAGATGTCCGCTGTGCTCACCCCGGAGTTGGAAAAACCAGTCTGAATAATTATACTCTTAACATGACAATGACAAAAGCATTGAAATATTTTGACATTTTGAGGCGAGTTCACATGGACAGCCTATTTGTAACTTAATTTGACTAATATCTAAGATGGCTACAGCCCCCTGTTTTCGTAAATGTTCTCCCCAATTATGCGAGGTTAATGGATTGCCTCTTGATGCACTAGTGCATGATGACGGCCTTCCATCATTGCCAGAATGGTTCTCTAGGTACACATTTGACTTTATTTTCAACCCGAGTTCATACTCCGTAGCGAGCTTCTTCTCCCTAGATTTAGCTAGTGGCCAAAGGTCAACTGTGCTTTGAAGAATCCACTCAGTCATTGCTCAGCACAGGGGTCGGTGTGAAGCCCCGGAGCCTGGCTTTCCTGTGTGTGCGCCTTCAGAGACTTGTCATGGCTCAATGTACACAGAGAGGCAAAGGTTAATGTCATCCTTCCACAACACTTCCTGCCAGCAGATTTATGTCGTTCTCTTTGGGGGAGCTATGGCTTCCGCTTCTCTCCTTTCATCCCCCCTCTAAAGATGTTGAGATCAGTGGTGGGTCTTAGCACTATGTTTGTCTTCAAGTGGAGAGATAAGATGGCCACTGTTCTTAGGTCAGGTGAGTGGATAGCTCTACTCCCCCCATCAGCAGGGTCCAGTTCGGGGTTTGGAAGGAGCTTCCTCTAAGCCTTTTGTTCAAAGGAGATCAATTGCAACCTCATGAAAAAGCATATAAATGTGTATGCATTTAAGAGGCCAAAAGAATTAATTTGAAAAACATTCATCTGAGAAATCACTTGCCCCTCAGAACCAAATATATCAATAGTATTTTACTTTACTGTCCTATTTTAATCCGTAAAAGGATGACCTACAATCCTAATGAAATGTCTGGGTGTTATCGTAAAATGTGACCTTCACAACTTTTCGACCATGAAATAAAAAAATCTAATTTAGATTCTGCTGGGGCGATAAACAACAAATAAAACTCAATATTAGTTTTGTCACAGTAATTTATGACATCTCACAGGCCTCTGCTGAATGCCAGGATACTTAACTCTATGTTGTTCCAGTACCATACCCCTTAACCAAGTTACCTATGGGTTTCATCTACTTTTCCTCTTTGACGAATTACTTTGAATCACATTGCATTGCCTCCTCCCTTCCAGTTGTTCCCATGGAGCCAAGTGATGTCAGAAGGGAGATATGTGCACCCCTCCCTGTAATTTACCGGGTGACCCAACCCCTATCGAACATCAGACTTGGAAGGTCACAGTCGCGTGGGTGGCTATGGTAATGCAAATGAAGCCCCAGTCAGACGAAGCTGTTATTGTGCTCCTTGGAATGTTGGAATCCACGGTTGCCTTATTCATCAAACAAACACCATCCCATACCTCTCATCTCGTCACCTCGTCCCTTAGCCATTGGGACAAGCCCCTCCCCTCCCCCTCTACTCTCCGTCCCTCTTTTTGTCATGGCAAGGACAATAAGGTGGTGCTATTCAGTGATGCGCCACTGCTCACAAACCCGAGTCCCCTTCAAGTTCAGAGCCCCATGTTAAACATTTGCTCAAGGGAGGCCCCTTTCTCCTATTGCTGCACTCTAGCTTTTGTTTTCCGCTTACATCTGTAGCCTTTGAATTACTTTGCATAGCCTGTTTCCAGATATATCCACAATATCTACATTCTTTGGAAATACGAATCAGTCCTTGAAAAACTGTGTCATACAAGTTCAAGCAGTCACGAATGCTCTGCGTTCCGTTAGAACTGTAAGTGGGTTTCTATTGAATCACGGTGTTGATACACCCTGCCACAAAATCCATAAACCCGCGGTGCCTACTATTTGCGCAGGAAGCCGAATAGCATTCGCATTTGCCCTCCAGGTATCCACTGTTACCCGAGTAATGTTACACATTTGCTGTCGCTCCCGACACCACTGCACCTCTTGGCTCTTTCACTGAGATCACTTCAGGGGGAGGTTTCGTTGCGGGAAAAGGATGGTAAAATAAAAAAAGGGCATCTGAAACAAAATGGGCGGTATAAAGACACCTGTCTGGTGTAGCTGTAAGCTCGTCTGTCTGGCAGGTCTTTTAAGGTTTGGATTGGCAGAGGAGGTTAGCACCCGGGGGGAAGGCCTGTTAATGTTTTACCGAGCGGCAGAAGGGGAACGACAAAAGGGGTCAAAGCCAATTGAAAGGCCGCGGCGCGACCCCTCTCGCATGCCGCGCATTCCAATGTGCTGTGTAAAGGTTGGGCCGGGCGGCGAGCGGGGCCGTCTCCCAGGAGGCCCCCCCCCCCCCCCCACCTCTCAAACACAGACTCAACTCTCATCGTCCTGCTGGTCCCTGTACCCCTCCGCCCCTCCCTAGCTCTTTCAAAGCACGCTGCTTGGTGTTGCTGTGGAAACGGATGAGGAGGAGGTAGTGACTTTCGCGAGTAGAGCGAATGGCCAGACGTCCCGTTACACCTGCCCAGCACCTGTCCTCTCACGTCAGTGAGTGACTCTGACAAAGGCGAATCCTCCGTCACAGAGGCCTCTCCTGTGGTCTTTGGGCCATGGCATTTTTATGAGATGGTTGTTCTGAGAGGCTTTGTTCCTTTTTCTTTTTAGATAAGACGCTGTTTGCTCAAGTCTAAACCCCACCCATGAAAAGCCAGGTGGTCATTTTGTTTTTGTTTCACATAATTTCACATTTTGTTTGTGGTTAAGTTACTTCTTAAAATGTCACTTATTTGTTATCGATCTTGGTTACCCATTTGAGTGCAGGTGATTGAGTTATTACAGGTGTTGAGTGTCTCACTTTCAAAGCCTCTGCGTGTTAAGATTGCCTTCTTCATCGCCTGCGAAACAAAGGAGCCCTTCCCATGATTCCTCATTGTTTGGGTTGGGATGGTCTCCATTGACTAAGGCAAAAGGCTTTCACCGAGGTAAACACCAGCTATGAGCTAATGTGTTTTTTGGGTAGGGGGACTGATTGATGGCTTGATTGCCATTCAAGCACTTTGGACGGTTGAGCTTGAATACTAGCATGAGGTCTTTTTGTCACTTAACTATAATTGCAAGGTGCACTTTTGACTCTAAATCATGACGACAACTTGCGTCCTAACTGCACAAGTTTAAACCTGCTCTGTGAAACTTTCATCTGCAGGCAAGTTGCTTTTCTTCCACGTGCTTGGAAAGCTTATTTATTGTACCTTTTTCTCAAAATGTATCAAAGTAAACAAATGCATTGCTTTGTTCAAGCCCTTATTTGAATAAGAAAAGCCGATCCACCTGCCAGGACTGGTTTGTTTACCTAATGGTAAGATAGCCAAAAAGCCCCCATTTCTTCTAGAGTGACAGAAATATTAACAAGGACAGTCAAACTGCCCTTTATCAAATTATATCTGCTTTCACCTGGAACCAGCAGGGTGTAATTTGTGGCTGTTGGCTATTTTTGTTAGCCTTAATTCATAGTTTGTATAATTTCTCTAGCAAGCTGTAATGAATATAAATAATGCTGCCTTATTGTTAAGCTATCACCTGTGTTTCAGTTAACCAACTAAGGCCTGTATGGTTGTCTGCTATATTGAAATGTAAATTAAGTCTAATTAGTGTTCAGAGCTACTTTGTGCACCTAAAGGGGTAATTGTGCACTGCTGCCAAAAAAAACAATGGCAGGATGTTTTGTTTTATTCTGAGGTTCCATATTTTTCTGATCTGTGTGGTTGTTATGGAGGGCAAAACTTAGTAAATAACTGTTACTATTTTATACTAATGTTAATATAATATTATTAGTAGTATCTATTCATTAAAATAAGGTAGTTCTACTATGCGGATATTTGGTTTATTTATTAGCCTAAAAGTCGGAACTATAGTGCAACTCTGTGCTCAGACCAGTGTAAAATATCAGATATGGGGGTTGCCTACTAGTGGCTGAGTGCGTTTTTTGGAATCGTGATCCTGCAACAAGTGTGAGTGAGAGTGGGGCGTTGGGTTGGGGGCTATGGTTGTGCAGCTTCAGCTCAGCCCTCTCCCCCGCTTCTAGTCTGATATGTATACGTTTCCCTTATGCCCTCATGTAATTTATGTGCTGCGCATAATTTCGGACTGCACCATTCGCATCTTTACCGCCAGGAAAGATGTAATTCGATCCTTGCGTAGGAGACAGCATTGTACAGGCTGTGTGGAGGACTAGGCTAGGTCCTCGTCTCTCTCTCGCTCGCTCGCTCGCTCTCTTTCTCGTTCTCTCTCGCTCTCTCTCTCTTGGCCACTCCCCCCTCTCTACCCAGTGCTGTGCTGCAGATTCCCCTTTTACCCTCGCCTCTCCTCTCTACTCATTATTCTCGCGCAGTCCTGTGGGGCCGACAGTGCTGCACCAGCTCCCAGAATCGTTACATCGAATTGCTATTGAGCTTCATTTAGTGTTTGACGGTGGAGCTTTCCTTACAGGGATCTACTATACGCACGCCCGTCCGGTGACGTGCCCGAGCATGTCCACATCAGAGATAGTGTTGGATTTACCTGAGAGTGTACTGCCCTTGCGCTGTCAGAGCAATCTTTACATCACGCAGCGATATTTGCGCTTCAACGTTTTTCAGTGAAAAGGAAACTACGCCGGAATACAATAATGGGGTTCTACGGCACTTTAAAGATGATTTTCTATAAAGTGAGTAGGATTTATAATCGTTTGTTATTATATGCAGTGTCATCTGCCTCAATTCCATATTTTTTTCGTTTTCTATTGACCAACACTCAATTTAAATAGTTGATATGATTCGCCTCTACATCGGCGAATGTAACGACATTTGTGACACCGATGTTGTGTATTAATATGTTGTCTGCATAGTATAGCCTTCATTAATATATGATACGAAATTAAAACTAGGTGAAACCAGCGCAATAGCAACGAATATCGAGTTGTATGTGATATGTTAACTAATGCCTTATTAAATGAGTAGTATAGCTTTGTTAGTAGGTTAAATAATATAGGGCTATATTTTGTGCAATGGGGAGGTTCCATTTTAAACCGCTTGATCCATCCAATCTGACCATGGAATGCATCTGCACCTGCTTGTTAAACTGGCCAGATTGTGTCCTACATCAATGTATGCAGCAAAGCCCATAGTTATCTGTTTAACTGATTCAGTTTGGTGAATTTATTATTTATTTATTTGTACAATATAGATTGGTATGCTGTACCATACTATATTATTATGGTGCTTGTATTCAGGGAATCGAAATGTCTATTTACTGCAGTTAAACTATCTTATGTGGCCTTCCTCATTGATGGAAATGATTTAATTGAACCAGCCCCCATTATCCCTTAGCGCAACCCTGTTGGTACAGCGAGCTTGAATGCAAAGTGAATCTTGTACTGGTCAAGTAGCTGCATGGCTTTGTATGATATCCATCTATGCAGTTGCCTGTTGAAGGGGGAGGCTATTCCCAACATGGTGCTTTAGCCGGAGGCTTCAAACACAAATTATAGGTCACTGTGTCAGGACTGAAGTAGAAGAGCATCAATGATTTGCACAACGGCAACCAGAAATAAAGGTAGAACAGTAGAAATTAGTAAAGGGAATTTATTTATTTTATTTATTTATTTATTTTTTTTAGGTAAGAGTTGGATGATAATTTTCAGATAAACTGAAGTCATTGAGCGCAAACACTATGCAAGTTCTTGTCAAAGCTACCATGTCCCAAAGTGTCTGTGACATTGACTAACGCTGTGGGTAATCTGGTGGATCAGCAGCCAGTGTCTGTAGAACACCAAGCAGCATATAGAAGAGCCTCACTAGAAAATCCGAACAAGTGCTTTGCACGGGAACCCCGCCCATCTGATGTCCACTGTTAGGATCCACCAGAAAGAGCAAATATGAAAGGGAATATCTGCAGCTGTAGATGATTATATGGCTCATATCGTGTAAACAAATTGGCTCGTGTTTTCACTGTTCATTTTCCCAAATCTTGGACAGGGTGGGCTGTCAAAATATACTGACTGTAGCACTGAATTAATTAGAACATTTGTCCTCTGCCTTGAATGGCGGGGAAATGCTAGGTTGGGAAGTGGATTCTCTCAGGTCCATGTGCTCGGTACAATTTGGGCTTGCGTCCTCATCAAGTTTGGAAGGCAGCGCCTCGACGAGCTTGCACTCAAGCATGGGGCTGTCAAAGACTGCCTTCCGGAGGCGCTGTATAATCCAGGTTACTGGTAGCGTGTCATACCGGAACAAACCCATTAGTCCTGTGCAAATAAATCCCCGGATGTCGTATCGGTCTCTCCAGCCACCATGGTCGATTCCAAGAGCATTTGTTCTTTCCTCATTTGGAGAGACTGATTGAAATGATGAAATTGTTTCATGCCCACTCGACATCCGTAGTGAATAACTGGCTTTCAATGGGATACATTAAATGAAAATGGCATTGGCTTTATTGAAGGAAGTGGTTACACCCCCCCCCCCCCACACACACACACGCCCCACCCCATCCCATTACTGTGTTGCTTTCTCTGTACATCGATCAAAAAGGCACGTTAAGTGAGGCTGCCTGGATGTTCTGTTGCTCCCTTTACACACTTTTTCCCCCCTCTTGTCTGTCCTGTCCTCTCTTGAAGTAGCATGCGCGAGAGAGAGCGAGCGAGAGCGAGAGAGAGGCCAGAGTTGCTAGGACCGAATGATTGATTTGCAGCGCTGGACAAGCATAACATTCAGCTTTTTCGTCCTAGGTTACCTTTTCCCAGGCTGAAACACGAGAGACCGGTTACGCTGCGTGTTTTTACAATGCCTGCGCAAGGCAGGAGGTTCCCCCTCCGCCCTCTCCATACACACACACACACACACACACACACACACAAACACCGCACACGTCTCTTACGCTCCCAACCAGCACCTTTTCTCACTCTCTCTAACCAACAGACACAGTCGAGCACACACCCTGAATCTCCCTGGCGCTGCTGCTGCCATTGCAATGAGATCACTACGTAAAGAAGGGAGCAGAAAAAGCCTGAATAGCTCATAACTCGACCACTTCCTTTCACTTTCTAGAGAGCTCCACAGCACATATTTTCACTAGATGAAAAGCCCTTTCCTTTTTCCCTCCCAGTTTTTTTCTTTATTTTGAATCCGTTTGTTACCGAGTCTCTTTGTTGCTGTGGACCTTTTCATCCATGTCCAATAATTCTGAGGGTTTTTCTCCCGCCTGTGTCCCCAACGGTGTAAAGGGTTTTTTCAGACGTCAACGTGGCCTTGATCAGGCCCGAGTCGCTCCTGTGAGCCTGCTGACGGGGGGTCCTTCATCACAATCCCGGCAGCTCTTCACAGGAACCACCCACTCCCCTCCCCCTGCCCACCCCTAGAACAGGCCTCCAGCTCCCCACCGTCAAATTAAAAGGGGGATATCAAACCCTGATCAATAGCCCCTTTGATTGCCACAGTCAAACGACGCCGTCCGTCAGATTGGGCTACAGAGGGAATCACTTGATTGCCATTGATTTGGTTATATTGGATCGTGGTGTAAGCTAGGAAGGCGGCAGACCCTGTTGTTGTTGTTGGCGGCCTCGTGTTCTGTTTTTCCTTCATCTGTTCAGGCATGGACAACAAGCAAAGTGTGTCACATTCCGACCTCGTCCTTGGACTGCTTGTCCTTGGCCCGCTCACAGTTTTTATGTAGCCTTTGTGTTTCTGTGTGCCTCTGTGGGGATGTTAATGTGATCCTTTCTAGAATGAAATGTTTTAAATACGATTTGTAAATATTGAAACTCTACAAAGGCAACCTTAGTAGTCCCATGCAAAAAAAAGTATTTAGAAAATTCTTTCTATCTGGAAAAGAAGTCTGGTGTCTTTTGCAGAGTAGACAGCTGGGATGTATTACATGTCCATCAAAGCAAATACTGCCGATTTACATGGCACCTGGAGATTTGTTTGGTCTGAAAGCCTGTGGCACTCCTCCCTTGCTGGACATTCAATTCTTCCAGTGCATAAATCCACTGGAGACAGTATTTGGGCCCCCCAAAATTAGTTTTTATTCTAATGTGATTTTGGGGCATGGTGTGGTGAGTGAGCGGACACTGAGCCCATTGTTTTCACGAATGGATGCTCAGTATCCAGGCTACATTAATGCACCAAGGCAGGAGTGTTACACACCCTCGTGTGTGCGTGCATGTGTATGTGTATGTGTGCGTGCGCGCATGTGCGTGTATCTGTTTGAGAAAGAAAAAAAAAAGCAAGGACAGTAAAGAATGGGGTTGCTCTATTTTTCTCCCCCAGCATCAATATAAATCAAGCTGTCCTCTTGTTTCAAAAGAAGGCCGTCTGTGCCCGTCCCAGCTCAGCTCTCCTTGCTCATTGTCTGCTGTGTGCATTGATGCGAGCCTGCGGTGTAGACCCTATGTGTGCTCACTCTGCTGTGTCCCCTGTCCCGAATGAAGAAAAAAAAAACGCCCACGCCTGCCAGGAGCCTTCAACATGGCAGCCATTTGGAGTGAAATTCATCAGTGTAAAAACACAAGACCCCATGTTCCCCAGCTCCTCCATCAACACCCCTAATGAAAGCCCCTGACACCTTTTATAACCTTTTAGCTTCGATTGATCTTTCAGGTAGGAAGACGGGAACACAATTCGACTCGGTGTCCCGAGTGCTACATTGCCTGAGAGTAGTGTTATGATGTGTTTCTTTCACTGGAGTCAATGTTTTGTACAAGGGAAACGTATGACAAGCTACGCACAAGTAGGTGGCCCCTTACTAGCGTATGTAGTGTGTCTAGGCAATGGTAGCGTCCACAGTAAAAGAAGGAATTTGGTGAGGATAGCAAAGTTTACTGGCATTTTGGAGGTCAGCGGGGTGGAACACTGTGATCTTTAGTTAACAATGTCTTCCAATTCAGCCGTGCACTCGTCCACAAGCAGTCCTTATCGCTCCCAGTAGCTTGCCCGTTGTTTTTAAGAATCTCCTGGAGTTTCCCCTCTTTTCAGAGTGCTATGCTGCTCCATTGGCTTCTCGAGAGCGGGCAAATAAATGTTATTAACAAGATGACTCACAGCCTCTGTCTCTGAAAGGAAGTATTCTGGAAAGCGAGCAATTATGAATCTTAAGCACTTGCCAGCTCTCATGTCCAACCAAATATGATGTGGCAGACGGCAACTCATTATTTGCCTTTCAGAGGGAGGCACCCTAGATGCACTGTAAGGGGGTTGGGTGTCTAATGGATGTAAATGAACGTCTAACATTTTTCTTCCTCTCCACCCTCTCTCTTTTGTTTTCGCAGATGAAGAGAAAGTTGGACCATGGCCCCGAGGTCCGATCTTTCCCTTCAGGGAAAAAGCCCTGCAAAGAGTATTCAAGGTAAAGTAAGCTGCCCAGATTCCGACGAACCAGACCCCCCAACCACACAAAAGAGACACGCCTACCACCAAAGTCTTTTATTTGGCAGTCCACGCCATGTTTTGTCTGAGAACCCACACTGTTGAGACACAACAAAAAAAAAGAAAGCGAGAGATTGGAAGGAAGTCGCAGTCCTTAACTCCATACCCGAAATTACCGCCAAACTGAATAACCTCAGGTATCTTGCCACCGGAAGGCTTGTACCGGAAAGTGCATAAATTAGTAAACGGTACCGTTATTGCAGAAGCAAGGAGAAAGACATATTCAAAAAATATGCAGCCGTGGAAGAAACTCTCTTTAAAAATATGTTTAGCAGCATTTATTCAACAGGCAACACCACACACTTCTTACGTTATTTAGAAATATTCCCAGGCCAGACACATGATCCATATGTGAACAGTCTTGATCATTAAACTGTCCTCGCTGTTTTCCCCAGAATCCTGGCTGAACGTATTCCGACTCTCCTGGCCGCGCCGCTGCCGTGTAATTGCCGCACATCAGGTCCCCTCCACCCCCCACCCCCCTGCTTTCCATCCCATTAAAAATGAATCCGCTAAGATATGGACCCCTGCTCCCTCGTCTGCCTGTCGCTAGGCAGAACCGGCGAACTGCAGAATTAGCCGTTCCGCGTCTCACCCGTTACCCAGTATCACGAACGCGGACTGCGGGCCCTTTCATGTCCCTTGCAGACCTCTGGGTTCCTCCGCTGGCTAGAGAAGGCTGACGTTGAGTGTAATTATGTGGAACTACGCGCACTTTGAAGCCTCAAACACCTTCACCCAGCGACCTCAGCTTCTCCTCCTAAATTCAATCAATAACAGCAGAGGGGGGGAAGGGCAACGAAAAACTGTAATCGAATAGTTCAACAGCCCTGTAGCTCGTGCCAACGTGTTTGCAGAAGTACTTAGTCGGGTATTGATGACGGGAGGTTGGGTAAACAGCTGGTCTCTGTTGAAGGGAGACTGCAGCTGCACTTAAAGGGAGCGAGAGGGAGAGAACGATAGATGCAACGCTTGAGAATCCTGTTGTCTGTTCCCATCATGATAAAATGCCTGGCTGCCTCATTAGTATCTGCAGCATCCCGACTTCCCAGCATTAAAGAGTTCTTCGTCACTAATTAGCCGGAGAGGGGGATCTGAAAAAAAAACCAGATTTTTTACCTCTGAAACTGTGAAAGAATGTTTCTGTTAGTTCTCGTAACAGTGTCTTTTCCCCCTTCAGCTTGAAGACGGGTGGGTGTTTGCGTAATAAGTATGACGCCATGTGGCGCTTTTTCTCTGCGATGCTTTCTAAAACGTCCCCCGTTGTGGTTCCTCCACAGTCCCACGGGGCTGGTGCCGTACCCCAGCACGCCCACCACCTTCGGCCACATCCGAGCCGCTAACGGCCAGGGGCAGCAGCGGCGACGCATCACCTCCATCCAGCCCCCCACAGGTCTCCAGGAATGGCTCCGTACATTTCAGGTGAGTTTCTCCGCTCCCTCCCAGCTACCCCCTCTCCCTTCTGCTTTTTTTTATTCGTATTTTTCTTTTTACCCACCATGCCTGACATTCGTGCCCTTCTCTCTCGTTCCCAGTGGAATACCGCTCCCCCAATCATCACAAAAACCTGATCACAAAGCAGATGTCGCGCCCAATCAGTGTTCACTTAGTCTTGAAGATAATTACTCCCTTGTTGTTTTAGCCCCCTCCCATTATCCTGGGCTGTGTAGCGTGGAATTGGAATTAGCCCCTACCTGTACTGACTGAGAATGGCGCCGCGCCGTATCCCCGCTGCCAGCGCTTCAGCGTGCGTCCTCCGTCGGGCGGCGACGGGGAACCCGCACATGAGACATCTGTTTCTCAGGGAAAGCCTCTCCGAATTGTGGGTGGGCCAGATAGGATGGCGATGCGTGTGCGTCCAAATTCCAAACGACGGCCGTCCCATTGTTTCAGCTGTGCGACAGGGCGGCAAATCGCTCCTCCCGTTTTGGTTACAACTCGTATGGCAATGGCGACGAGACATCAAACATCTGGATAGCATTTACACCTGGTTGGTTCCCCGTTCGCAGGTAAACCCGCTTCCTCCCGTTGGAAGCCAGCAGAGCTTTGATTGGACTTGGCACCCACTCCGAACCCCGCTGCCTATTGGCTTATGTTCTTTTCCCTGTTACTGTGCGCTTGGTGTCTGCGTGGGTTCTGCCAGTCAAGTCGTATATGTAATCTGGGGGGAAATAAACAGGAGGAAATTAGAGCCTTGCTCTTTGCCTTCAAAGCATTGTGTAAAAGATAATGGCTGCTTAAATGCTACGAAATGTCAAGGCGCTTTTCTTTCTCTTTGCCTCAGTTCTGCGACTCCTTAAGGGATTTAGTCAGCGAAATCTTTTAGCGTTTCCCCGGTCGAGCTTTCTTCGCATTCCTAATTTGTTGAATGAAGCAGCTTAGTTGGCTGTAATCATAGCGGAATTCAATTTCACAATATCACTAAGGCAGTGGGATCACACCGGCCAAATCATGGGTATAAGGCCTTCAGTTCAAGTGATACCAAGAGTCTTGAAACATTTCCAGCCATAATGTTCCGATAACGTCTGCCTGTACGCCATCACGCTCCTCCCAATACCCAGCCCTCACTCTGTTGCTGGCTGTGAGGAGATAGGGATGGTATCTACCCAGCGCGTCAGTCCCTCCTGATCTTTCTGACACCTTACATAACGTGTTGTTACTCTGCCGTCGCGGCGTCATCGGGCGCTCTATCCACTAATCTGGGGGACGGGCTGGCTGTCTGTCCCTGTGGGAACTCGCCCTGGGTGTTTGGTGTTTCTTTTGGCTCCACGTCGCTCACCTGTCTCAGGGCCCCCCCGCTCCCTGGCGGTCTAGGGCTGAACCCCGACGCATGCCTGCTGTACATTCCCCGTCGGGTCCCAGCATGTCGAGTACAGCACAGCACAGCCCCACAGCCATTGGGGGAAACGGATAGGCTCAAAGTGAGCAGGAGTCCAAAGGCGAACGCCATCAGTCGCCTAATGTGGCGTTTGGTTCCTTAAAGTGAACGCCTGAGGTTCTCAGGCCTTCTCTTAGTCGAGTGCTGACGCTTGTTGGCATAATCAAACCGTGGCGGGCACCTTACGCAGCGGCCGGCGGCCATGAAACCCCCCCCCCCCCCCTCTATCCCTGGGAGCAGGTTTCACTTAGAAGCCCCCCCTGATTATATCCCCGGCCAGCACCTCCGGGCACAAGCCTCTTACTGCCAAATTACAGGTGCTTTGCATGCGCCACATTTTCCATCACAACAGCCCCCTCACCTCCTCCTCCCAGCCTGTAATCACTGTGTTGAGTCCAAAGGAAAACAACGGCGGTGCCTCCAGCCGCGCGGTCCAGCAGCTTTTGTGCAGCTGTTGGTTATTCAGACGGAACAGAACTCCCCTCCGCCAAACCGCGCGGTCCGACCCCTTGAAGTGGAAATGCCCTTTTAATTCGGGGCCGGCCGTGCTCTACCCCCAGGCCGCCGTCGGCTGGGGACGGGAGATTGCACAGGCACGGGCCTATGCTGTGTTTTTAAAACTGCTGTTTTTTTTTCCTCCTGCAATTTGCATGCGAGCACACACACACACACTCTTGGCAATTTGGGCTTGACAATGTAGATTTGTTAACATCTCTTTCTTCCCCTCTCTCCCGTGTGTGTGTGTGTGTGTGTGTGTGTGT
>JAPMUY010005301.1:177500-386753 GCA_026901105.3 Galaxias olidus | reverse complement strand
GCACCTATATAAATTAACGGCTTTTTGAAATCTACTGTATTTGATTGTAATCGTCCTTAGTTTGGTTGTTTTCCTTTACCTTTAGAGAGCAAATGTGGAGTGGAAACAAAAACCATCGCCGCTGACTTCAGTACTGTGGATATCTATTCCAAGATAGAAGATGGACTTGTTGGGCTGGAGATTGGAGTGTTAGGTACTATGTTTCAATAAGCATATTCCCCTCGTGACATTGAATACCCAATAGTTTTTTTTGCCAGATTTAGTACGAAGAAGATTTCTTAAATTTATTTAAGAATAATAGTGGAATCAGAAATCTATATGTATGTAATATTCAGGTGACAAAATTGTACTGAGTAGGTTGTCAATAGTGGGAAGTAATTTTAACGTGTTTTCTTAATCCACAGTCAATAACGTTGGAATCTCTTACTCCTACCCGGAGTTCTTCCTCAACGTTCCCAATCTGAACACTGTGAGTCGGAAACCCGATCTTTAAAAACACTTCTACAGACAAAAACCCACACGCAACACACCAACTAGTGTTTATGTAACATAATATAACTGTGGAATTTCTGGGCTTGCTATGTAATTTCAGTATTGTAAATGCATTAAAAACGTTAATGTTTTTGTTTACCTGATAGTTCATCGACACCATGATCAACATCAACATCTCATCAGTATGCCAGGTAATTGCTCACTTAAAGAAATATAGGAAACTTTACGGCACACATTTGCCTATTAAATATGTTATAAACAGTTTAGGATATATTATATACTTTACTCTCAAAATGTTTCTTAGATCTTCAAATAGAATATTATGTATGGTCAAAAGCGTCACAAGGTCAAGGAGTATTTAAATGCAACACTAACCGATATCAAGTGCTTGAAGGTAATTTGTGACTAATAGAAACTGTTATAGTGCTTATAATACGTCTAAAGCCAGATTGGAATTTTTCAATTATGTCCTTTTTCACATAGTTAGCTTTATGGTGAACCACTTTCAATAGCACTTTGGATCTACATGTAGATCTCTATTTTCTATATATAGATAGGTCTAGATGTTCTAAGAATAGGCTGAACAAGTGCACGCTCAAAATACGATTGCGCCACCCCGCTGGCTAGAGTACTGCTACAAGCGAGAATGCTTGGGGAAACCATTTCTGTGATATTTTTGAGGAATCCTAGAAAAAAACGTTGCGTGATGGTGGAGTATTTCCTGTGGTGTACTAGCACCTCCAGCTGTCCTCTGATGAACTCAGATGGTTGGAGTATTTTCTGTGGTGTACAAGCGCCTCCAGCTGTCCTCTGATGAACTGATGGTTGGTGACTGTCGAGCCATCTGAACGTCGAGTAATTTAAAACGTACAGATACCCGGGAACAAGAAACACACACACACACACACACACACACACACACACACCCATTTGCCCACACACAAACACACTGTCAGACATGTACCAGCGATGAAGGCGGATGGTTTCACCCCCTCCTCTGCATCATCTGCCGTTCCCAAAGCAACAGCTCACAACCCCCACACATTTCGCTCTCGACACCCACATTGATTAATCTCATTCGATATTTGTCCTTTTCTCTCAAATGTCCTTGTTTTTACACGTTTTCTTCCTTGTATGTCTGCCGCTCTCTCCATAGATGACCCGTCTTGTGCTACCAGGAATGGTTGAGAGGTAGGTGGCGTCCACTTTCTGAGATGGAAATTGTGTTGTTTTGTGTGTGTGCTTTTGACTGAAAAGTCTTTAGCTTGCACGAAGCAATGAAATTCCCTGTTTTTCTTTATGTCGGTTGTGTATCTTTGTCTGTGGCCATGCAGAAACGTTTTCTTTGGATCAACAGTGTGTGTGTTTGTATGTGTCTGTTTTTTAGACTGCATTGTACAAGATCAGCGGCCCACTGATTTAAACAATGCTTGTGTCTTTTTTTAGAAAGAAGGGGGCAATCCTGAACATCTCTTCTGCCAGTGGCATGTACCCTGTTCCTCTCTTGACTGTCTACTCTGCCTCTAAGGCAAGTACTCCTCCGATCCTCCACTTTCTGTCCACACATGCCATGCAATCTGACGCGTGTCTGTGCCAGCGCTGCTGCCAGGCTCAGTGGTCTGTTCAAATCCACATTCACATCTCGCGCAACGTGTTGCTGGTATTAAGTTAATGAGCTGCAAAGTGTAATCTAGACAGTACGCCATCCTACCACACGTGCTGCTCATACTCTTCTTTAGTACTTGTTTAGAATTCATAATTTTTCCCAAACTTTATAGTTCTGATCTTTTACGCGGAAATCCTTTTTTTTTGTGCTGCAGGCCTTTGTGGACTTCTTTTCAAGAGGTTTGGAGGCTGAGTACAAGAGCAAAGGGATTGTCATCCAGGTAAAAGGATTTGTTTTTCTATTGTCCCGTCCCCCCCCCCCAACCCCCACACAATGTTCCATGACGTGTTGTGTTTTTGTTAGTTTCAGAGCTGTGCCCTCTGTAGAACCCAAACCACTTTACTTCACTGTTAGGAGGATGTCAGGCAGTCTCTTTTGCTGTTAAAACTGCCAAACACAGAGTTTCTCTGTGGTGCATTGGTCTAAGACTCAACGCAAGAAATTCAGAAATAAATATAAAAAATTGCGTTTGAACCTTTCAGTGAAGTGATTTTAATTCTGGTCTCTATTCTCAATGCCATTCTGTTACATTCTCTATTTTATTTTAAATGCCCCATTAAATGTGTCAGTTTGTAGGCAATAGCGTGATAGATGGGATCTCTCTGTGTGTATTCAGGATGTAGTAAATTATTTCTGGTACAAAATCTCTTCCTTCAACAACAATTAAAATGCATAAGCAACACTCGACTTACTTAACAAATGAAAACGTACTAACTTATTTTTTGTTGTTAGCTGTTGATTCAGTCTTTGCAAAAGGAATGCACGTACCATTGGTTATGGATTCATCATGTTGTTCATGAGTAACTGTAAGTTACTTTGGGAAAACAAAATCAAAACGTTATCAGCTTCTTTTTTTAAAAACTCCCCTCTCCTCTTCAGAGTGTCTTGCCGTTCTTTGTGGCCACCAAGTTGAGTAAGATCCGCCGCGCCACCCTAGACAAGCCCAGTCCTGAGCGCTACGTGGCGGCTGAACTTAACACCGTTGGGATAGAGAGCCAGACAAATGGATACCTGCCCCATGCTATAATGGTAGGTACTATTTACGTTTATTAAATTAAATGTGTTATTACTATTTGTTGTGCTGGTGGTCTTTGGGTGTGTGTGAGGAATGAGGTGTTTTCTTGAAGTCTTTTTTTATTATTATTTACTGTTGAAATTTCTTCAATAAAACGTTTCTATATGAATGATATATAAAATAAATACCCTAGAAATTCTATGAATACATTCTAGATATGGAAAGTCATGCACTATAATCCCGTTTTAAGAATGTGTGTGGAAAGAATGTTTACTTAAATAAATGTAATTGCACTGCATTTACTGTTTTGTTCAATTCATTGTGTTTCTATACGCTCTTCTTTTTCTGTATTTTCTTCCTTCTGTGTATTCTCAAACATTTATTACCTGTTCATAATAACATTCACATTTCAAGAGAAAAACCTTAAAAAACAAGAAAGTGTGCTTCATCACCATAGTTGCCGACCCTCCCAATTTTCCTTTGAGACTCCCAGTTTTCATTGGCACAATTCTCTATCAAAATGATCTTTTGTATAGAGAACTGCCGTTTTTTGGAAATCCTCACGATTCGTTAAGGTTTCAAGGTTGGCAAGTATGTTCATCACTTATCAATTGCTCTGATAATTTTGAAAAGTATAATGTTTTCTCTTTAGGGTTGGGTGACGACAGCCCTGCTTCCCACCTGGATCCTCAACAGCCACGTGATGAGCATGGGTCTGTCTCAGCGTGCACGCTACCTCAAGAAGCAGAAACAGGGCTAGACGCATCCACAACAGCGGCTTCAGTTGTCCAGGGGCTGGGATGGAGGGAAGAGACGACCAAAACATCCAAGACCTCCTGCGGAGTGAGTGTGTGTGTGTGTGTGTGTGTGTGTGTGTGTGTTTGTGTGTGTGTGTGTGTGTGTGTGTGTGTGTGTGTGTGTAAAATCCAAATTGAACACCTAGATAGCGTACTCTGCTGTTAACACAAACAGCCTTGCCAGCTCACGCAACAGAGCTGATCTTTATATCGGCACTCTAGTTTTGAAGATGATTCTCTTTGAAGGTATTACACTGGAGTTGGTACGTTGGCAATGTGTTAATTTAATTTGTTTATACTTGATGCACTAACTAGCATTAATGCTTTAAATGTGATTCTTGCTTAACAATGTTGGCTGTTGCAAAATATTTCAGGACATCCCATTGTTTTTTTTTGTTGCTTTTTGTCCTGTTAATTGGCTTTTTGTGTGAAATTATGAAAACTCATAGCTAAATACTGATGTAAAAAGATGTTTTTTTTATTCCATTTACATTACCATAAAAAAGGCATATTTACCTGTCACTTTCTTTGTTAAAAAAACACTAAGAGCTTTTGAAGGGATTAGGTGGATTGAGAATTAATAGGATTTGATATATGTAAAAAAACATGTTGAGTAGATACATTTGTAAAATAGGCCTTTGAATTTATACATGCCAAGTATGAGGGAAGAATTTAAGAACTGAAACATATTGTTTGAAACACGTGACTATGTACTGAAGATGCTTAGTCAAGTGTCACCTAAATACGCTGTTAGCGTGAAAACTTGTCATATACCTGTGTTTCTTGCATGTTGCCTGGATAAAAATGATTAGGGAATTTTGAATCATTCCAGCTTTGCTTTGTTAAAAATACCTACCAATTGTGAACCATTCCTTTTCAAATGTTTCAGTAGGTCAGATATTTGCTAGATTTGAATCAATCAGTGAGTGAAAGTGGTACCTGTCGTTAACAGGGTGTTAGCAAGGCCCTCTGTGCTGAATTGTGGTTTTGTGTAGCGTTTACAGATACTACAAACATAAGGCTACATCGCAGCCGACAGTGCTCTCTACCCTGTCTGTGTGGATATTTTCATTTCTCAGAGCTGTGTTTGTGTGTGTCTTTCTTCCATTTACCTTCCTTACCTTCTTGCTGATCAATAAAATACTTTTCAAAATTACTAGTGGTCTATGTATTTCATGATTATTGACTGAAGCTTGGTCCGGATTGATATTAAGTTATAGATAGAACTGACAATCAATCAATCAATAACGAAATAAAAAAAACTTTATGGTGCAAAGAGAATTATCCATTGCATATACTAAATAATACTTAAACAACTTTGAAATACTTACAGCACACTTGTTTTCAATAGAATATTTTTTATATATATTCTCTGATCATTTTATTCAGTATGTCAGGTGTACAGCTATGACTGTTCATAAAGGAATACTGAGAAGACCCATGCAAGGAGGGGTCTCAGTACACGGTAAAGAAAAAAACAAATTTAAACCTATTTTTGAGAATGTCCATATGTCAGTGATGACGATGTCACTGTCGGAGACTCCTCGTAACACACACACATGCACACACAAAGTAACGCACACTCTGCCTGAGGCCATCTGGGCCACGAGCTCTTACAGAGCGGACACGGCCACACCCCCATGCTAAACGACTTGCGTTAGAATATGTGTTCAAGTGCCACCCTGCTCAATTTCAAACCAGTTTCTAAATGTTATTCTCTCCATGGCTGTCACTGCCTTTCAAAATAAGATATTAACAACATACCCGTATGATCCCTCCTGCTGGCCTGTTACCATCCCATTCCACTCTCACCCACCAGTGCCCAGTTTATTTGCCAACTCTATCTGGAGGTGGGCTCCTTTTGGAACCCTTATGGAGGCTTCCGGAACAATGGCGTCATGAAGGAGAGGGCGATGGGGGGGAGGGAGGAGGGGTTGCCCAGAGGAAGAGAAGCAGGTGGGTGGCGTGGATCTACGGTATATAAACGCAGAGTGCCGCACACAGAAGAACTACTATTAGCACCACAGACGCTGAAGCGGACCACAAAGCCATAAGAACTGAACAGTGGACACTGTTGAACTGAATGAGGCTGAGCCAACACTGCAGGAAAGCTTCTTAACTCCGGGTATTCTTTCATCAGATGGTCAGAGCCGACACAGGATTTAAAAAAGGCTTCATCCAGTCAAGAGACTCTCAGGCATGAAAACAATCTAAACAAGTATGAACGAGATTTGGAATTTTAGGCTGTAGTGGTTTATGTATTGCTCAAATACTACTCAGCAGTGACAGCTTGAAGAATAGGAAGCCCTTCACAAAACGTATTTTGACTTCCTGTAGGGTTACCTTTCAGTTCTGGACGTTTTAGTTTCAAGACTTTCTAACCTCACTTTTATAATACCTCATTGTTCTTCATGGCGACCAGTGTGGATGTGCTACCAGCCCACCTGTTGCCTTTGGCAATGGAGGCATTCCCCCATTCGCTGGCTCAGGCCTGTGGGAGGAGATTGGAGCGGGAGCCCCGCTCCCAGCGCATGCAGCTCTGCTCCTTCTCCGACATCTGCGAGGAAGAAGAGGAAGGAGGCTCCTCCCTGGAGGAAGATCAGGCACGACGCACCTTCCTGCGGACGCTGGAGAGCCTGAGGAGGAGCACACAGTGGGCCCCGCTGCCCCTGCACCCGCCTCCCCCACGGAGACAGGCCTGCTTGTAGCCTTGGTGCCCTCAACAGTGGGAGGACTGAGCTATCAAAGGGCTTTTTCCAGCCTTTCCATGACCCGTCGAAAGTGGGAGAACTGAAAGAACAACAACTATGATGTTATTCATCTTGACTCATCACTATTTTTGATGGAATGCAAGTGTAAAGCTTCATCAATATATGTGTCTTGTTTTTTACGTTTATTTTTAACAAAGCATATGTGTAGCATGCACATTTTTTCTACATGGTTTTTGTACTTCAAGAGATTGCTTAATTTGACTGCAAAGTTAAGATTTTTACTGTTTATTACCACATTCATTTGGATGTGCATTTTCTTACATAGCGGCAGTATTTTGGGGAGGTTGTATTTGTCATGTTAAATGAAATCAGTGTCCTTTTTTATGACATGCAATGCATGATACTTCGGTTCGCTGTGGCTTATTGACACATAATAGCTTTTCTCACACAGCAGTACTGAGCTGACCTTGCTGGTCCTGATTATGAACATTCACTGCACATTCCCACTCAGCACAAGACAGAAGACAGAAACAAGAGCTGGACAGTTCGGTTCATGTTGGCACTGCTGTGTGAAAATGCCATAAGAGAAAAGATGTTTAAAATTCCCAGTTGTCCAGGTGGTGTCACTATTTACACACTTCTTGGAACTCATGCCACAAACTGTGCATGCTGTATGTGTTTGCATAATAACTTCTTACGTAATCCACCTGTGCCGTTGTGACTGACACTATTCATGTACAAATGTGTTTACATATTAAATTATTTTAATTACATTTAAAGGTTGCTGTCTTGGCCATGCATCTTATTATGTGCATAACATCCATCTTGAATTTGACTCTCCACTTCGCCGTCCAACTGACTCTGTCAGTTATAATGTGATTCGGTTTGGAAAATACCTATGAGACAAATTAAACAATTATTATCTATACCTGAGCTTCTCTCTGGAATTTATGGGCACGGAAGACAAAGGCAAAACGTCTCTATTTAGCAGATGTGATTTGAAACTATGCTTGTGGGCCTTCCCTGAGACATAAAAAGCTCCATCATTCTTCTTAGAGCAGCTTGGCCTTTAGCTCTGGTGCTCTCAACTTGGCACCCTGGGATTTGATTCTCAACCATTGGATAACAAGCCCTTGTATATGAGTACCATTCCATCCCTCTCAACTGACTCAGAGGGCAGCGCTAAGATGAGAGTTTTTTTTAAATTGCTTACACATTTAAATTGGTTATTCGGGCCCAGCCTTAGAAACCATGAACTCATATACCTAATTGTTTGACCAAGTGTGGATAACCACAAGCACATGCTCTGCTTTACGGGCAGTCTTCAAATATCTAAAAACACTTTTTGAAAACAGTTCTTAACATTAGACACACCACTCAAAACGTCAAGCTCTTCTGTTTCATTTGGAAACCACTGCCATTGAAAATGCCACACTAATTTACCAAGTGCTTCCACTCAGTCCAGATGTGTGTAAACACTTTTTGATAATTTGTTTACTCAGAGCTTTAGCACTGTAACTAGGCCACAGGTCAACTCTCTGTGGCCAAACACGAACAAAAGACATATAGTAGCCAATTTTCTGTCTATTTGCTTATTTCTACGCAATAGTAACAAGTCAATAATTGTTATATTTTCCTGTATTTGTTTTTCTGTTACAGCTCATACTGAAGTGTAAATTAAAAATATACAGTTCTGAAAAAGAAATTTAGTAAATTTGATATTTTGCATTTCTGTTTATAATGTGTGCTTGTGTATATTCAGTATATATACCAAATACGCATACATATATTTGGGTACATACATGTGTGTGAGTACTACTGGTTGCCAAACTTTTACAACAGACTGCTGTGCACTGAACACTGAAAATTCAAAAGTGTTTTTCATTAATCGTTGGTGCTTCTTATACTTGTGCAGTGTGTTGAGGTTTTAAATAAAAAAAATTTTAATTGTTTTTATTGAAGCGTTTTCTTCTGCAATAGATGTCTAATGGGTTGCACGCTGTGTTTGTGTGTGTGTGTGTGTGTGTGTGTGTGTGTGTGTGTGTGTGTGTGTGTGTGTGTGTGTGTGTGTGTGTGTGTGTGTGTGTGTGTGTGTGTGTGTGTGTGTGGTTTTTACAATGAAAATTTTTCTGAAATATGTGTTAATCAATACAAAAACCGTAATACTACACCCAAATGACCTTCAGAGTAGCTCACCCTCTTACTACATTGCTTTTAAATGGCAGGGGCATTGCTGCATAACGCTATCCCCCTACAGCAGGGGGTTTTGTCAAATGAACAGGACCCTCGGCAGGAGGTATGTTTAAGGGCACCAGATCCCCATTACCTCAACAACACACACTGCTCTGAGCACATATGTACTGACATGATTGGCTCTGCCCTCCCCTTCGTCTCCACCATGCCACAAATAGGCTGCCTCGTTTCCGAGGCTCACTTCATCCGGGGCACGTTGCCCTATTAAGGGGTTATTTGTATAATTTACCGCTCCTAATTCCGAGGCTCAGCCATATTGGCAGGAACATTCTAGGCTAAATTGAGTGTGAAGATTGAGAGGAATTAATGTCTTCTGGACTGTGTGCAGAATGCACTCCGCCATTGGCACGACGCCGTCACAAGGACGGGACTTTGAACAGGATTTGTACATTAAAGGTTGACTTAGCAAAGTCAATAATTGAGCTGCTCTCCAGGAGTTTTTTTGCCCCTGAGCAATCAGGCTTTCGTTGTTTTTTTGTTTGTTCTTTTTTATTTATTTATGTAGGACACGTGTAGAGTCAAGCATTCTGTGATACAAATAGGTATCCCATAGTACATCCCTTCTCTGATAGCTAACACAAAAGAAGGTGTTGCTACAGTAACTAGAGCCTAGACAGCCAGCAGTGTCTGGTGTCTCATCAATATGCGTCTGTGGCGTGGCAATTGAATTGCTGTGTCACAAGGCACTCGGAACCCAGAGCTATGATGCCCACGATCGGAAAGATCCAACAAACAATCAGAGAAGTAAATGTTTATTTAATATAAAAATGCAACGTTTTGTAGCAACTTACAGCAGAAACATAATGTGCCGTGATTTTGAGATGTTGTATGAATCATCTTAACATGTTATTTGTTTGAGCCACAGGTGTTGGTCTTTCTAGAGCATGTGAGTAGGTGTGTGTGTGTTTCCACTGATATTTAAATTTCAGTGTACGTGGGAGTATTAAGTGTGATTGTGTAACATTATGCGGCTGCAGAAGTAGATGGTTATCCACCTGCCAACATGATATGAATCACACAGCAGCACGTAGCCATGGAACACACGGCAGGAAATTACACACCAACATCTCATTTCCGCCTGAGCTATCCGCTCCCAAAAAAGGAAGCTGTTGGGATGAACCTCACACTTTTGACTTTTCAGAAGCGATGATACGGGCCTCTAGGGGGTGCGCACAGTGGGAGGTGTGTTATGAGCCTGAGGGGGAGAAGGGGGCGTTTGTACACTAAGAGGGACGGGGAGGGGGGATCCGAAATCAACACTAGGATAGAGGAAGAGTGGTGTAGACACAATGCACAGAGGCTGGCGTATTGTCTTGGTCTTTATCTTAGGAAGCAACATGCTCTCGGTCTCTCTCTCTCTCCTTTGTCTCCCTGTGTCTGTTTGTCTATCTGTCTGTTTGTCTCTCTCTCTCTCTCTCTCTCTCTCTCTCTCTCTCTCTCTCTCTCTCTATCTCTCTCTCTCTCTCTCTCTCTCTCTCTCTCTCCTTTGTCTCCCTGTGTCTGTTTGTCGATCTGTCTGTTTGTCTCTCTCTCTCTCTCTTTCTCTCTCTCTCTCTCTCTCTCTCCTTTGTCTCCCTATATCTGTTTCTCTCTCTCTCTCCCTCTCTCTCTCTCTCTCTCTCTCTCTCTCCCTCCTTTTGTTTTCTCCTCATTGCTCTCTCGCTCCCCTCCTTCTTTCCTCAACCTCTCTCTAGCCCGGCAATAAATAATCCCCTTTTTACTCTCCACCAGGAATGGAAATGTGACATTTTCCTCCCCGTCAAATCAACACGGTGCGTCTCCCCCGTCTCTTGTCTGTCACAATGGGCTCCACGCGCACAGGGACCCTCTCAATCTAAACTCTCTCCTGCTCCTCCTTAATTATCAAGCCGGAGCCGAGAGAGCGGAGATTGCAGAACGGACTCGCCGGGCTTTGGGCATGATTAGGTTTTTATCACGTCCGCGACTGCCAAGAGGGGATCGAGAGACAACAATAACACGTGTGTTCATCTACATGCTAATCAAACGGCGGGTGGCTCTGAAATTCATGACCTGCTCGGATGACTAAACATCTCCAGCACCCACTGCACTAAAGACAGAAAATTGGATTGTGCAACAGCACTTAGGAATCTTCAAAATAAGGGACCCTGGTCCAGGAGATACTGCTTGCCCTAGTGAATACTAAAACTCCGGGTCCAACCTCACATTTGTGTAGTCTTCTGGTACTTCTAGGCAAGAAAGAGCATTGCAGAGGTCGTTGGCTGAAGTGATTTTAGAAGGCACACAATATGTCCCGAGGAAAGATGTTGAATTGTTTCAACAATTACAATAATCCGGAGCAGGTGGCCCTGGAGTGTGACAGAGAAAAAATGATTTGATCGTTAAATGAGAGTGCAGTGAGTGGCTTGAGTGCAAGAGATGCTTTGTAATATCCCTTCATCTACTTGCAATAAACTGAGTCACAGTGTTTTTGGTTTTGTCTCTGTATTTCTGTGTGTATTTACTGTATGTGTGTGCGTGCGTGCGTGTGTGTGTGTGTGTGTGTGTGTGTGTGTGTGTGTGTGTGTGTGTGTGTGTACCTATATATGCGTTTGTAAGAGGAAAGTGGTTTGGCCATATGCCCACAATACATATCACTGCAATTTGCACTGGGATACACAACAGAGTTGGCTCCTATAGTTGCATGTCAAGATGGCAATGGAAAAGGCAGTTTTGATATTTGTAGACTAAATACTCACCTGATAGTCAACCATTGTGGCATATTCAATTGAAGATTGAGTTCACTATATGAGCTAATTGCTCTTGGTTAGGATTAGGGCCAAGCCTCTGAAGTTGCATTGGAACCTGGTCTGCTTCCTGGCTTAATATTAAGCTGGGTCTAGTCTACAATAGACGACTATCGACCACCTTCAAAAGATGATATTTCATGGAAAACATTGTTGAATCCTTTAACGGTGGAGGGAGAATTCCCAAAAAAGAGACATGATCCACTTGCTTGTCTTTCAAGTTCAGAACCCAAAAAAATATTAAATGAGCAATTGAATTACAAGTATTTTTCACTGGGTTGTTCAGTTTGAAAACACATTTTGGTAGAAGATAATTTTGTGGGTTCTTTCTGTACTTTGTTCAGACAAAGGAGCATAAGGCCAGACAGCCAACTCTTTAATGTTATCTGCTTTGAGGACTTGTTGAATAGCTACTGAATTAATAATGTAAACTGGAGGGGTTTAAATAATTGATGACATAATCATTTAAATTTCAATTTGAATTCCAAATCTTTTAAATTATATGCATTTTTTTAAACACAACTACAGAGGCAAGGTCAAAAGGGATTTAAAATAAACCGTGTGACTACTGCTGTGTAGGTTTGAGCTTGAGCTACAAAGAACAGGAAAACCAGTACTGGCACTCTCTGTTGTTGAGAAAATGCACGAAAGTTATTAAAGTCATTGGATGGCAAGGAGGGCGGATTGACAGCGGCCATTTGAAAAGAGTAATTGTGATGTGCTGAGCAGACCAGTTTGACAGAAAGGAACAGAACGGATCAAGACAAGCTAACTGATGTCATGAGCTGTGTGCGGATTTGTGGAGCAAGTCTCAGGCCCAAGTCACGGTAGCTTGTAAATCAAGCAAATTCTTTTTCTCTCGCTCTCTCTCATTCTGACTTGCTCTGTCTCCACACCGAGACACACACACACACACACACACACACACACTTATGAACACACAAACCGAGACAGACAGACAGACAGACTGAGACAGACAGACAGAAGGACAGACGGACACACACACACACTTATGAACACACAAACCGAGACAGACAGACAGACAGACAGACAGACAGACAGACTGAGACAGACAGACAGAAGGACAGATGGACACACACACACACACACACACACACACACACACACACTTATGAACGCACAAACCGAGACAGACAGACAGACAGACAGACAGACAGACAGACAGACGGACGGACAGACAGAAAGAAAGAAGGACAGACGGGGACACACACACACGCTTTATGAACACACAAACTGAGACAGACAGACAGACAGACAGACAGACAGACAGACAGACAGACAGACAGACAGACACACACACACACACACACACACACACACACACACACACACACACACACACACACACACACACACACACACACACACACACACACACACACACACACACACACACACCTTATCTTTCTGTCCCTGCCGTTCCCTACCACTCCCTTCCGTCCCTCTGCATTGTGTCCTGCCCCTCCACCGTCTGTCTGTTATCTGTTGGAGGGAGGCGCACTGTCTCCCTGTCAAACCTTCATTAGCTCACTGCACTACGGGTTGTTCCTTCATTCTATTTCTCTCTCCCGGCCACCTCATTGGATTTCCATCAGCAGGTCGGCCTTGTTCTCACTCTCTCTTTGTCCCACTCTTAATTGGCCTTGGAGCTGACACACAGAGAATGCTGTGATAACAGCACTGGGAGGGTAGATAGAAGAAAAATGAGAGAAGGACTTCTCACCCACAGGAGTGAGAGAGAGACGAAAGAGGGGGTTCTGCTACTCCACTCTGGACACTCTATGGTAAAGTCTGTGAGTTATGATCAGGTGAATATGGATTCATGATTTTAACAAAATGTCCAACAAAAGTAGTTTTACATGGTTAAGTCTATCTAAGTCTAATCTAGATTAGGATGAACTATTTTTCCAAATAGTTTCTTACTGTTGGGCTACTTGAAAGCAATACAGTACAAACACGACCAGACACACACACACACGCACGCACGCACGCACGCACGCACGCACACACACACACACACACACACACACACACACACACACAGACACACACACACACACACACACACACACACACACACACACACACACATACACACAACTTTATTATTCTTTGTCAGAGCCTGATATGCTGGTATATATGACAGCAATTTTAGCAGACATTCATTCATCTAAAGAAAAATGCTTAGTATGCAATTGCCCTACTGCTAGAGGCTGGCAGCACATCAAAGCAAGACTTTGAAACTACAAAATCTGTTTAAAGGGAAGGGAAAACTATGTTAATCAAAAGGCCTGTAATTTGTCTTGTATTGAAGACATCTTCAAGACCTGCTCTAATTTCAGCAATATATTGAAGTCAGATTGCTGTTTACATTAGAGCCACCACATTTAAATAGAAAATACTAAAATAAACCAAGTATAGGTATAAAACGTGTAAGTCAAATAGGTTGTGTGAAAAATTATTAAATATATGCAAGGTAGTTTTGGATCATACATGAATGCAATTGTCTTGTGTGGTGCAGAGAAAATATACATTTAATTATTTAGGAAATAATCACATATTGCTGTATTGCATGTATGTTATATTACTGTAAATGTGATACATCACATTTTATTCAGGTACCATAATCTGTAATTACGCCTGCACCCTTTCCTTCTAAGTGAATATGGGGTAAAGCCTAAGGACATATTATGCAAACCTACTGTATGCTATAATCTTTTCACTGGTCATGAAAAAAAGCTGAATCATATACAAAAGCACATTTCTTTCAACCCAACTTAGAGACAGATATACAATACACAGCGGCTTGGAGGAACAAGTTGATTGGAAGATTGATTGACAGATCCGGGGGGTGTTAAGGCGTAATTTATCTCCAAAATGGCTGCCATTTGAGTTCACACTGAGGGAGATAATGTAATTTTGCGCCTAATCAGCTAATGGATCCTAAATCCTTCTTTTTTTTATGTATATGAGATGAACGTCATTATCCTAATGGCAATGCACCGAGTAGAGATGAAGCTAATGTCAGTGAATGCAATTTCAGCTTCAACTTACTTCAACCCCAAAGACGTGTTGGACCGAGCAAGACGGTGATGGAATTGTAATACAGAAAGATATTTGTGTATCCCACTCTTCCATATCCTATTCAAACATTAAGGAAACATAGAATAGATGGCAATCTTTGTAATATTTGCACAAACCAACTTTTTATTCTTTGAAAAAGATAATGCACTTTTGTCTTGGATCCTTGTTTTGTTGTTATTTTCAGATACTGTCACCAGGTTGAAGTGAATATTTTACATTTTATTTCAATTGGCTTTGTGCAACCATGCAATTATTACTCAATTTTTTTATTGAAAACAGTGATTTGGAAAACCTTCCAATTACACTGTTGAAGCAAAACTGGCTACAAGAATACTTTGAATTGTCTTCATTCAGCATCATTCAAGAAATTGTTTGTTTCGGCTTGCCTTAAGTAAAGAACATTGAATTGCTTTTGTGTGTGAGGTGTGCCATACAAATACATTTGATTTGATTTGATTTGATACGAAAGATGTTGGCTACCTGTCAGAACGTTTGGGTTAAGAAGAAAAATTTGGAAGTGCGATGTTCACGACAATAGATAAGCTCATGGGAACAATTCTCCATTATAACTAGAAAAGTAGTCTGGAAATGTGCAAAGACAAAGTAATATAATCTTTTTCCATTGAGGCATGAAGATCCGACTGTAGATTAGTTTCTGTAGTAATGTGGCATGTCAAGTCACTCAAGATGACAGAGGCAGACTGAGAAAAGCTACGACTTTTCAAAAGACATCCAAAAATCATAGTGGTGCGAAAAAAAGATAAATTTATATTGATTTGTGACTGTCTCCTGATATTCACAAGTTAATAAAGACTACTTTAAACATGGTACTTACTGGCTGTAATACTGTGAAACAAAGGTTTCTCATTCGAAACATTCGAACGTTCGTTTGAAATATTATGGAAAGAGAGAAAGAAAAAGTGAGAGAAAAATAGAGAGGGATAGAGTTAGAGAGAAAGATATATATATTTATATACAGTATATATATATATATATATGTATGTATGTATGCATGTATGTGTGTAAATATATATATGTATACATTTGTGTACATATATATATATATATATATATATATATATATATATATATATATATTTGTGTGTGTATATATATATATATTTGTATATATATATAGAGAGAGACAGAGAGAGAGAGGGGTGGATGAATAGAGAAATAAATGGAGAGGAAGAGTGAAAGTGAGAGAAAGCCAACGTTATGGAGGTCGTTCCAACTTGAACTTCGTTCTCATTTTGGTGCCCCTTGCCTTCTTAAAAGAACACACAATAATCAGACTGATTAGATTAACACACAGTATGACAGTAAAATGAAAAGTGCTATCTGCAAATGCCAATTACTACGTAATAAAGCCTCCTCAACTGAGTAGCTTCCCTATTAGATTTTCAGCTTTAATTTCCTTGGGGATGAAGAGAATAAAAATGTGCTTGCTGGTATTTATGCATGGGAATAGAATTACCTGTGCAGATGGCAAAGAAAAACAAACATTCATGCCTGATTCTGTTATTAAAGAGGATAATACAAGATGATTCAAGATAGGAAGTTTAGTGTTCAGAGAGATGATTGCCTGGCTGCACTTGCTTCCAGATTCTTAACGAAGCAAAATTTTATCTTGAGACCGAAATTCTACGTAAGTTGTCCCCGAGACTACAGTAGATGTTTATCAATTGAAGTGTCTCATGGTCTCTGACACCCCAAAAAGGGGAGATAATTAAATGCAAAACAGGTAATTTACTTGCAGAATGACCTTTCCTTAGCCCCGATAATTGCCAAGCAGACAGACCCCAGTGAAGATAAGAGAAAGCCAGACAGGAGCTGTTGAACTTCAAAAACTGTGCAACCGAAAGAGAAGTTTAACTGATGCCCAAAGGCCACTGAAGTTTTAATATTTCTATTGAAAAGCGATTTAGACATCAATCAAATAATGTCATGGAAATGGATAGTGTTGCCTGGAAGGTATACGACAAGCACAAACAAACAGCTGAGGAAACTACTCGTCTTGCTCTAAATCTGATGACACTCGCAGGCCCATATTTTCAGGTATATCAAAATGGTTGGTAATGGAATTTACAATGTTTTGGTAGTAAATAAATTGAATGCAAATGGAAAATAACAAACACAGTAATTCCATTCTTAACACTGCAAAGGTATAATCCATAGAAAAGATAAAAGTAGATGGGCTTATAAAACTCATAAAATCATGAAATTATCAACTTTAAAAAAAAAAATCTGAAATGGGCCAAACAAATTAAGTGTCATCTCCTGATGAAGGTCAAATGGCTCAGTCTATCTTGAATGCAACTACTTCCGATAAAGAGCAAATTGAAATGAAAAAAAAAACGTAAACAAGAATGTTCTAGACACAGAATAACAGAAATACAAGCTAACAACTACAACCCACAGTTCAGGAAAACTTCACTGAATAACAACAAAAGCCAAAGAGTTGTCCTGTCCTTCTCAGTATGTTTTAGGTATGATAGTGCCTCATAAAAACACAAACACTGGTATTTGATCACACTAACACAATTCCCTCTTTAGCATTTCCTTTTATAAAGAGATTTCTCAGTCGGTAATGCTTTTAAGAATTTTCTTTTGAGACTTGTGTATAGAAGCATTTATATTAAATACAATCAATTAAATAATGTATATTACTGCCATTAAGAAAAACAAGTTTTACGTATTTATCTATGCTGCAACTGCCACTCTCAAAACACTTTAGAAAACACAACCCTTGAGCAGTAATAATCAAATCACATTGTCCTTTTTTCACTGTTGAGAACCAGAGAGCTTGACAGATTGATGATTTCATGCATGCGATATGTTTATGCTTTCCAAATGAAAATGAAATTAAACATTCAATGACCTTATTATGACGTTTGTTGTATAGACCATCTTCTGGTTGCTATGGTAACATGTGCAGAACGAGGAGAGAAAAAAATTGATGAAAGGGACTAACAAGCATACTCACAGACAAACATACGTTGTCCACAGCAATTATCAGACTTTCTTGAATATATTAGTCAATATGGTAAGCAGAGTATTTAAAGAAATGTCTTCCCCATCTACAACTGGTCAATTTTAGAATGGAGTTGTCCTCCACTATCTTAGCATGGCTACAATAATCTTAAACTAAGGATAGTTTGTGTGCTATCGATCTAAATGATTAAATAATTGATCCAAGCTCGTTCTTTTTTTTTTTTACTACACCTCATTCCATAAAAGGATTGTTCCACTTCCATCGTCAGTGGGCACATGGCACCGCAAACGACTGAGAAAAGAGAAATGGAACAGGTTGTTTACAGCTCAACTCTCAATCTCACCTAACTTTCAGCACACAACAAATTCATAATAGTCTGCTGTGAAGTCTGCTTTGCCTGATTGGCCACACACATACAACACACACTCACACAATGACTGTCACAACCACACACACATTCTATTTTCTGGAAAACAACTCTTAGCTTAGAGACGGAATGCTAAAATTAGACACATAGTAAGTGGTTGTGCTGAGGAGAAAAAAAAGAGGATATGGAATATAACAGCTGGGGAACACATTTTCTGAGCACTCAGATGGTTTGTTCCATTATACAAAAAAGGTAATTTCACTTACATCCATTGTGTTGTCACATGCATTGAGGGCACAGTAACCGGAATACAGAGGTAACGTCTAATCTCTTGGCTGTACCTAGCTCTACCCTCCTCTCCGAAAGCCTGAGGGCCTGGGCATTGTGTTTACAACACATGCATCGTAAGGTTAACTCAACAGGGACACAAAAACAGGGACACAAAAACAGGGAAACAAATATAGTTCCCATGTCAGAGACCACAACTGTGACTCAGATCCTACCAAGGAGAAAAAGGAAAAGTCATCATTGCCTACATGTTCACGAGGCTACATTTATACAGGGCAGTAGGCATGCTGTGTCCGTACTCTCGCTTTCAACAGCACCACAGAGAGTGGGAGAGCGAGAGAGAGAGAGAGAGAGAGAGAGAGAGAGAGAGAGAGAGAGAGAGAGAGAGAGAGAGAGAGAGAGAGAGAGAGAGAAAGAAAGAGGGGATCATAAAAAGGAAACGGTAAATATAACCAACACGCCAGAGTTTACCCGGGGACAGTCTCCCATAATAGTTGAATCCCATTAGAGAGAACAGAAAAAGAGAGAGAGAGAGAGAGAGCGAGAGAGAGAGAGAGAGAGAGAGAGAGAGAGAGAGAGAGAGAGAGAGAGAGAGAGAGAGAGAGAGAGAGAGAGAGAGAGAGAGAGAGAGAGAGAGAGAGAGAGACAGACAGATATGCATTTCTCAACTCCCAAATATCTGCCTATAATCCAATGTGGGAGAGTGTGGAGATAGAAGAGTAAGCTGTTTCCCATCTTTTGCTTCTCTGCTGCTTTAAGCCCTTAGAAACCTGGGTGCTCAAACTTTTTTGTTGACCCAGTTAAATATAACTGCAAACCCGCATACTGGCTTATGCACTAATGGGAGCAATCTTAAAGAAGTACTTTGGTGTCATCATGTTTTACCGCATATATCTTCAGAGTCAGTTTACAGCTTATTACACGTGGTCCAACACACAAAGAAAATGATTAAACTAGGTAAAAACATTCTGTAAAAGGAAAGGGAAAAGCATAAATATATATATATATATATATATATATATATATATATATATATATATATATATATATATATATATGTAGAGAGAGATCTTCCTAGATGAAACTTACTTATTCCTTTTGACTATAGACAAAATGTTAAATAAAAAATAGTTTACCATACTTACACTGTTGCCATTTAGCCATTTTGTTATGGCAAGACCTAGAGTATCCACCGGTTAATATTGTCAAATCTACAGTATAATACTATAATAACTATGTAAAATAAAGATATTGTACATTATGGTGCATTGTGGGAACATTTTTAGGAACTGCTGTAACATACCATAATTTGTGTATTCTCTCTAAACTACGATAAAAAAAAATACGAGTACTTTAAGAAAGAACAAACACCAAACCTGTGAGAATTACCCATAAACTTTTTAAATGCATGTTATTTTAATTAACACCAATCCCAGTTCACCAATGTAAGTAAATGTGAACCAACCAAGCAAGCCAAACTGGATCCAAAACATGTATCGAATCCCAAATGGAAATAATGTAATGATAAGATAATAATTTTCATCTCATCATCATCTTCATCCGCTTTGTCCGGGATTGGGTCGCGGAGGTAGCAGTTCCAGCAAGGCATCCCAAACTTCCCTTTCCCGGGCCACATTAACCAGCTCTGACTGGGGGATTCCAAGGCGTTCCCAGGCCAGTGTGGAGATATAATCCCTCCACCTGGTCCTAGGTCTGCCCCCGCGGCCTCCGCCCAGCTGGACGTGCCTGGAACACCTCCCTAGGGAGGCGGCCAGGTGGCATCCTTACTAGATGCCCGAACCACCTCAACTGGCTCCTTTCTACGCAAAGAAGCAGCGGCTCTACTCCGAGTCCCTCACGAATGGCTGAACTTCTCACCCTATCCCTAAGGGAGATGCCAGCCACCCTCCAGAGGAAACTCATTTCCGCCGCTTGTATCCGCGATCTCGTTCTTTCGGTCATGACCCACCCTTCATGACCATAGGTGAGAGTAGGAACGAAGTGTTATGGAAATTCTAAATATTATACACGGTGAGACTTGGTGAAGTTTGATGTAAACGTTTTATTCAAAAAGATACTTTCCATAGAAAGGGTCAGTCCACACAGTGTTTATGACACTGTTCGGATGGAAAGACAAAATACATTGGTGATGACCAGTCCTATATAGCAAATGGGATGGTCCTGTTCCCTATTGTAAAGACACACACTCATATATTTTGGGTTAGGTTTCTGGCCATTAAAAGTGACACATTCCTAGCTGGTGTTATCTTATCTGCAGACATCTTGTCTCCAGTGTGACCCCTCCAGCCATGGGTCATAACCCCTTCAAGATACTTTACGACATGCAGCTGTGGTCAATGGCTAATACATCAACCATACGGGGCATACATGCATTCCTGTTTATATTTGCAGTCAATCTAAATCCTGCCATTACAGAAGATAGACCGGTAGATTGAGAGCTACTAATTATTGATAATAATTTTTGTTTTCATAATTTTTTTATCAAATGCTACATATCATATATATGTATAGCAATAAATACAGTACAGTATGACATTGCTCAATATTACTGTGCATTTTACAATAATAGCTTTCCATTCATTTTTGTGCAATACAAATGTAATAAACCTCAATGATGTAGGGTTTAGTTGTAAAATGTGCAACATGTTTTGGAACCGTGGAAGTTACAGCGTAGTACCATTGTATTTTCATTGTGAAAAACCAGTGCTATACCACAATAACACTTACGGAACCATATTTATTGCTGTAAAAAATCGGTGCTATTCAGCAATAACATTATGTTAAAGACTTTTTTTTACCTTTAAAAACAGTACTATACAATATTCACAGTTGCTGTGTAATTTTGTTATACTGCAATTTGTACGTACTATAAGGTTACCTTGAATGCTTATCACAGTTTTTCTTGGCATTCTACGGTATACTGTAAAATGACTGTTAGAGGGACAACAGTGCACCAAGCAATCCTGTGTAAAGTCATACAATCATGCTTTTGGTGTAAATGAGACTCTAAGGTCAGTGGTAGTCTTGCTTGGAGCTGAGAGGTGGTTCTTCAGCTGCGCTTGGCACATCCCTCAGGTCCTGGAAAAAGTGCACATGCTGCAACAGGGATCATTTGACCCTTCCAGAAGAGTCGTCTCCTGATTAATACCGTGCTCTGGAAAACTGTGGTGCCACATCAGTGTTGACTTCAAGGACCTTCATCTATAACGTTCGACTAGGGTCATGGATAAAGAGTCTCAGCTGCAATCAAGCTTTTCCCACTCCGCACAGGCAAAAAAAATCTATATACACAAAACATACTTTCAAGAACAACATGCAAAAAAAAAGTCTGATTATGTGTTTCAAATATAAACACAACAAAGACCGTGGTCCTAAAGATAAACTTATTTCTCTATGAAAAACATTTATTGATACCGGTGATATCAGTGATGAGTGATGACACAGATGGGCTTGTCTCCTCAATCTCTACCCCTTTGTAGGAAATTCTCTCTCAAGATTACTTGTACAGAAAGGCATTAATCCCATGGACTATTTGCAATTGTGCACTATGGTGCGCCTACAAACACACAAAGTCACTAAAGCACACGTATTTATACACAAATGTTGAATTAGTGACTTTCTAAATAACACCTTAAACGTAAACGTAAATGCATAAACTCGGCCCACTATTTCTATTTCGTAAAGGTATACTTCGTTCTTGTACATGCATGCATGCACATGTTAAGTGTGTCAGGGTTTCTTAGGCCTTCCAAGTGGTTTTGTACCTATTACCCCAGTCACATGACCCAAACCATTTAGCAGCAGAGGCAGAGTTGTGAGTTGAGTCTCTCCCCTCGTTTCACACTTGCCGTTAAATCACATCTTCTGGCTTGCAGCTTACTCCAGACGGAGAGCTTGGAAGGCAGCCACTCTCAACATTACACCCTTATCTAAGGTGGCGGAGTCTGCTGGAACTGCTGTAAATTGTTATTTTGGGCAGTGCTAGACTTGAGTAGCGACAGTGGCCTTGTGTCCACAGCCAAGCACTTTCTTAACACTGAAACAGCTACTAAGTGGATACATGTTAAGGTTGTCATTTAACAAGCCAAAGTGATATTTTGGTAAGTTTACACTACGGTCAGGAAAAAGATACACAATTTAAGTGTGAGGTACTGAGAGACAACTAAAATAGAACTATCAGTTAAGTTAAAATGTCTTAATCCCTGGCTGAGTATTTGACAAGAGAATTACGTTCCCAATGCAAAGATAATCATGTTTTAATATACTCCGATGGCAGAGCAAAAAAAAAGTTAAAGAAACGCCATGATCGATTAATGTTGTATTTTTTTTTACTCTTGGATAATGTGTTGAGTTCACTTGCAGTGATAAATGACATACATCAAGCCAGGTGTAAATCCATCTGAACGCCTTGGTGGGAATTTGATTGACAAATGACTCCAGCCTCAGGAGGCGGGATACATCAGTCAGGCACGTGGCGTGTGCATGTCAGGTCCCCGAAGACAAAACATAAATGGCAAAATAGAAAAATGATGTCCCTCAGACAGCAGGCAACACAACAGGCCGGCAACCTTCCGCTCGTGCCCATGGGGAATGTCAAAAGGAAGATGTCCCACACGCCCCCGTCTCAAATTGGATGCCAACACAGTTCATCCCTCTTTCTTTTTGATAGGCGCTTGTCAGGGGGACAGGAGAGGACTTGGGCCAGTAGCATAGCTGTTGATGTGGTTGACAGCCAGGCCAATTTACTTCAGTGTTGTGTGAAATTGAGAGCAGTAATGTGACGCATAATATGGTGATTCTGTGTTTTTTTGTTTGTCAATTTGTAGCACCTTTGAAAGTCAGGACACAGTTTGAGGCATACACTATTCTCATTATTTTATTCAGAGAAAAACTTTTTGTTTACAATTACAGGGGTTGACTTGATGAGACAAGCCACACATGTTTTGTGAGCCGTATGCCACCAAGGTTGTTGGCAAGGTAATAATCATCAAAACAATAGTTATCCAGTCTTTTCACAGCTTTCGATGTCGCTACATATCTCAAATTGAGTAGGCCACATTCTTGGTCAACACATTCTGAAGGAACACAGGTTGTCTTTTACAACAAAAAAAAAGAAGAAAAAAAGAAGGAACTGTTGCATTCTTTGCATTCAAATCTCGTGGCATGCTCGCTGGGTCCCCTCGGTTACGGGGTTGTTAGATGAGAAATTCACAGTTCTCGCTCCGGTAATTACATGCCAAATTGAAAGCCCAAAACACACACACGCACACACAGGCGCACACACCTACAAACACAGGACGCAAACAGGAAAAGCCTGACAAGTCAAATTATTCTTCACATCATTGCAACAGCTTCCCTAATTAATTCATAATTAATTAGCATGTTTATTAAGTTACTTTGCACATAGTTGCCACAGCTCAATTAATGAACTAACAACCAAGTATTGTGCTGACAATGCACCGTAGGTCTCCACCCATAAAACATTTACCAAAGTGTGAATCAATTCTACGACCCATATGACCCAATCATCCTGAGCTGTGAGAAAATAATTCCGTATTTATAGCATATGTTATTGCAATATCAGGTTCTGCGTGCATCACTGAATTCAACTGTTGTAATGTTTTATCATAAGTACCTTGTCCAAACAATGTTTTCCTTGTCTAACCAATATTTGTTTTATAATTAAATTAGAAGTATGATGAGAAACTGAATAGGTATACAATTATAAGAATACAAATATATCAAGGAATTATTTTATAAGAAGCACAAACTTTAAAAAAAAGAGATTTTTGCAAAGTTTTCATTAGGCTGTATTTAAAAATGTACCCTGACGGAGAACACTTCATAGAGTACTTTGTAGTGATGTCCATATGAATACAGTAATGCACAGAGCCTGTTGATTGAACAAATAATTTAATAACGTAATCCTACAGATTCCATTTTACTAACCTTGGTTCCATTTTACAAACCAAAGGTCAAATAAATCAGAAAGAGGTGATTTCATGTAAATTGCCGGGTACTAATCAAGTCTGACATTTTAAGATGGCCGGGCTAATGCTACAGGTTCCTTAAGGAGACATTGTCATCCACATTGCTGCGGGTATTTAACCTCCTTTCTCCACTAGTTCAGCTCCTTCCCACAGCCATAGGCTATTGGCATGTATATCCCACGGTAGAATATGAAACAAGACAACACTCCACAATGCAGGCGTGGCAATTCACAGCTGCTGGTGAAGTTCAGGTAATCTGGAATGAGAATGTACAGATAACTTGCAATACATGAAGGAAATAATATGGCTGTGATCCAGTAGAATGAAGCAGTTCATAAAATCAGTCAAAGCCTTTATTCTACTCATCTTCATAGACCCATCTTGTACTCAGTGGCTTTTGGTTTGCAGTGAGAAGCACACAATCTTCGACAGGGCGCTGTTGTGGAAATATAGCGCGGCGCTTGGCTTGCCAGGATGTAGACTTGGCCTGACAGATGACATGACTAACAAGCCTTGGCTGGCCGTCTTAATAACCTTGCATTCAAATCCAATGTCCACTGCCAAAGAGCGAGGAGAGAGCGAGAGAGAGAGAGAGAGAGAGAGAGGAAAAAAAAAGGAAATTGTCAAGCAGCATTTTGCAAAAGGGTCATAAAAGGTTCTGCCAGCTGTCAACACATGCAAAATAAACATTGATAATCTTGGTTATCCAGTTTGGGGGGGGGGGGGGGGGGGGGGGGGCTAGTTAGATGCTACCCTATTTGGAAATCTCCTTAGAAGTTACATATCCGTGCAATTGCAATGTTGTTTCAGGACACTAGGTAGATAAGAAATATGCTTTCATTACTTATTGACCATGCACATATTATTATTGATATTATTATTATTAGCATACCCAGCAAGGTATCCATATATCCGCAGACATCAATTGAGCACTAGACAGTATTCCCCTTTTTCGCTGCAGCCGTGTGTTCAATGAAGCAGGACAATGCTCTCTGCTAAGGTCATGAAGCCATCCATCGACATTCACCTGTCCAACACTCAACCCGTGGTGGCAAAGGTTTCTGAGTAAAAAAAAAAAAACATCAAGCTGCTCTCAAGAAAGCTATTGCAGATATTGAGTGACACAAGGCTACTGTGAGCTAAGAAAAACCTGAGGTCATTTTTTTAAATGTAGATGAGCCCTAGAAAAACAATATCGAATGAATTGTAACTGTGTCTGTTCTTCCTGTTTGCTAAATAGAGACTATGGAGGGGGTGGCTCTGACACAGCGGTTGATTGGCAGCCACATGCTGGTGTCGTGATTGTCTCTCTGCCCTAAGATAGACTGACAGAGGCTTCTTAATCTGTCAAACATGGCCTCCTGCTTTCCCTCCCATTTCAACTCTGGCAGCGCCTTTGGTGTGTGACCTTCTGTGGACTTGGCTACTACACCCCGGGGCTCTGTGTCCTTTGAATGACACGACCTCTGTCCCTCCCCCTGTCAGTCAATTGTTCCCTGGTGGCCTGGAGCCCTACTCCACACGACGTCTTTTCAACATCATTTGTAATGACATGGGTAACAGCAGAGAGGAGCTGTCATTTTATTCCTTGGTTGTTGTTGTTTTCTGTCAATGGAGACATGCTGCTTTAATGACATGTGCTGACGGTATGAGGTATTTGTTGCTGTCGTCAATACAAGAGACAGAGAGAGTTACTTGGGAATCTTTACAATGTAGAACGACCGTTCACAGGTAAGGATTCCCTGATGAATCCATTCAAAGAACCCCTGAAGCATATTTTTAAGAACCCATGACTTGTTGCCACAAGGGGATTTCCTTTTCCTAAAATTAATCCTGTATGCTGCTTGTTTAAAACAAAATCTCATTAAAATATTTCACATAACAATGCCTGGACTACACATGAGAACATATGTAATGCTGGAGCTGTGTTTAGTTATTTACTGTAAGATATTTATTTTAATAGTTTGACTGAGTGATGTGGAAACAAAACCCGTCTGATTACACAAATAACAAATTACAATTCTCTAACTTGTGTACTTCGTTTGGGAAGTCCTAACAATGCTGTGAAACAGATTGCCACTGCCCAATTTTACACCGCAAATACAGATTAGAAAAACCAAACTAATAAGGTGTCAACAATCTTCCTTGACAATGAATACAGCATCACTAATTAGTCATCTCCACAGTGTTTGTCTAAGATAATTGGTTTCTGTTTACTGCAACGAGCAGGCCTATAGGCATGGTAATGCAGCTATCAAAACAATTACTCAAAATGAATATAACCTGCATTTTTCTGTTTCTCTCACTCTCCTTTTCTCTTATTTCCCTCTCTCTCTCCTTTTCTCTTTCTTGTTTCCCCCCCCCCCCCCCCTCTCTCTCTCTCTCTCTCACATGCACACACACTCATGAACTGACTTTAATAACCTATGTGAGGCTTGGGTCAGGTAACAAAATGACACGCTAATGAGTTTGTTGCCATTATTAGAACAGTTGGGGAAAATACATCATGTGTTTCCATCTTTTTAAGGGAGCTCACTCATTTCCCCACTCGAGGCTGAACAGAAAATGAGTGCATTTACCTCTTTTCCTCATGCTCATCTTGAAGACTGCAAGACAGCCTGCAGTGAGGGGAATGTTAATTATCCCAACCGCCCTTTTGGCGTAATGTGAATGGTAATTACAGTTTAGCTGTAGACAGACATCTCGTGTTAAGGCTTAATTACTCTTCCATGATGATTAGGTGACTTCCTGATAAGGCAGAGGGGCCCGCTGAAAATGGAGAAAGTGGGGTAAATTGAGGTACTGGTAGTCTCTTTTCTTTATTCATCAGAATGGGCATGCACCTGCAATTCAAGAGGTCAAATTAATCAATTAGATTTGTTTTTACATCGTTTTGAAATGGGTAGTAGCACTAAATCGGTCAGTTATTTTGTTGCTCCAACTTCACCAGCAGAGGGGGTTGTACCTGGTATACAGTATTTCACTAAGCTGGTGCAAAAGGTGTTGAGAGATTGGTGGCTGTCCTTGTTCCACCCACATCCATTGCAAGGGAGAATCCTGCTTGTAGTTAATGATATCCTCGATGTCATCTTTGCTAGGTTGCTAAAGCAACCAAAGCCCATTGACTAAATATCAGTCACTGTGTGGCTTTTGTGCCTGTGAAGAATGGTATTTTAATAAGATGCATTTAACATCTGTAGTACATGGCTCTTCATTAAAGCCATCGCAGTTATGTTCGAATCCTTCTTTTTATTCGGCCAAGAGAGTTAATGTGTCATCTTGTCCCCGTTACGTTCCTGCTACATGGCCGTTTCTAGCTAAGCGCTTCTTGTTCCACTGTACTGCAGGAACACACAGGCAGAGTCCCTAGACCGCTCACAATGGCTCAATGGCATCACCTAGGCCAAATTAATTAACTGATGGATTTCTAACCATCCGTCATGGTCCCAGCTCTATTCGTCAACTAGGGCACACACACACACACACACACACATACACACATAATGCAAACGTCCCATAAATTACACTGCACCGGTGTCTAAAGCCGTCTGAGATGAACGAGTCAGGCCTACGAAATTAGCCCGGCTTCTCTCTGTCACACCGGTGTGCACACAAATACACACACACACACACACACACACACACACAAACACACACACACACAGACACACAGACACACATACGTGCGCACGCACACTTAACGCACATAACTCTCCTTGATGTGCTGAAAATCAACTCAATCTCTCAGATGGTAGATCAAATCGTCTGGAGGTCACTCCCTCAACCATTTGCCCTCACAGCCATTTCATGATCAATGTTGGAAAGAAGGCTGTCCTTTTTACTTTTCCTTCAGCCTTCTGGCCAGGCCAGTTTATAAGGCTGACAAGAAAAAACGACTTTTATAGAAAACTGGTACAAATGCAGTAATGAACTGTGAAGATGGATGAATAGATTGTGAAAGGGCAGGGAAATAATTTGGCCTCTACTTTCCTTTCTTGACAGTGCGTGGGTCGTCCAAATGCACTAGTTTACATATTCATTTAGGTGTTCTTTTACCTTGAAAGGAGAAGAAGATTGCAGTCCATGACCACTGGTCTGAATACCTAAACATCACTATTAAACTGAGATGGCCATGATTCATGAAAAGCTGCAGTTGAAAAGTAAGGGGATGTCAGATTAAACTGGCTATTTGCACATGAAGGTTGTCCTTAAAAAAAAATGAATTGGTCAAAAAGGGCAGCATCTATAATACTGTACACTTTCAGATGACAAGAAGATAACAATAAGAAAACATACATATTGTTTCTGTAGAGCCAGCAACAAATGGGGCCGCAAGACTGCTGATAGGGGATCCTTAAGGACAGATTCCAGTATAGCCAGTCTCATACATCAGAAAGTGAGATGTAATTTGTGTATACAAATGTCAAAAAGTCAATTCATGTAATCCTTTCAAAAGGTGATTGAGGTTATTGGTTAAAGCTTGGCACGTTTCCACAAGCTAAGCTCTCAGGCTACTACAAGTTCTGGAGGGGAAAAGAATAGTTTAGAGTGCTCTCTCTCTCTCTCTCTCTCTCTCTTGCTCTACCTCTCTCTCTCTCTCTCTCTCTCTCTCTCTCTCTCTCTCTCTCTCTCTTTCTCTCTCTCTCTCTCTCTCTCTCTCTCTCTCTCTCTCTCTCTCTCTCTCTCTCTCTCTCTCTCTCTCTCTCTCTCTCTCGGGCCCTATTCCAAACTAATTTCTTTTTCACTCCACATCTAGAAGGCCCTTGTTGAACTCTTCTCGCTGCACTGAAAGAATTGGGATGGTATCAGCAAATATGTAAATACATTCTTGCTCATAGCTCTTTGTTTTGTCACATTCCATATTATGTTTTACCCTTGAGGACTTCTGCTTTGATTAGTCAACAGGGTGTGTCCAATAGATTTTCCAAATATACTTTGAAAAATGTTTACTGATTTTATCAGGAACATAAAAGAACAAAGTATTAAAAAATTTCAACGTGTACAAGTTGAGAATAGAGAGATGAATGATTGATAGATGGGTAGCTGTGCACATTTGTTGGGTCACTCTGGGGCTATAGAAATCCGCCTCACTGTTGCATGGCTACAAATAGTCACTCGAGCTGTTCTGTCACTAATTACACTCCTGTGAGGATGAATTCAGAGAGAATAATTTAGCCAGCAAACAACTTTGATATAATCTGCCACATTAGGCCTCTGAAATAAATTGTTATCTTGTTATCAGATAATATGTAGCGTGCCAAATTTGCCAAGAAGCATAGCTTGGATAAACTAACAGATGTATCACCACAAATGATGGAAAGCAGATGTATTATTTTCCTGGGTAAGAAGAAGATTGTTTTTTTTACTCCAAAATGCTTTGTACATGATGATGAGTCATTAAAAGACCAGAACACATATCCAGGCTGTGCAGTATGGTGTTGTAGAGAAATGAGACTGCATTTTGGTGTGGTAGAGGATGAGCCTTCAGGTAGTATTGAAGTATCAAAGATGTTTGCATATGTGCAACACTGAAGCCTGGCACACCAGTTGTCTGCATGCATGGGTTGCCAGCCCCCACCATTTCAGACCAGTCAACCAATAGGAGCAAGACGCACTTCGTCGTTTTGTCTATTTTTGGCCACAGTGCTGAAAGAGCACTTCCTTCATCTTTAAATAAGATCTGCATCCTTCCTGTGACCTCATAAAACAAGCTACATTCCACTTACGTAAAGCCTATTCACCTCATTTAATTGTTCTGTAATTCAACTCAACACCAGCACAATAAATCTGCAAAGCTGCAAGTGTTTGTTAGTGTGTGGGCACGCGTGTGTGTGCGTGTGTAGTATGGTGCAAAATCACAAATAGTCTGTGCGTTTAGTGCCTTTGTGTGCATGCGTTCTTGAGAGATAATTTAAGTGGAAGGGTTAGAGAACGTGGAGGCCAACCCATCTGTGAAGACGCCCATTATTCACACACTTTCAAACATACTGGGAAAAAAATTATGTTTTATTTGTATTCATGTACAGTATGAACTACAATCTCTGGTATCAATAAATGTTTGTCAATCTCAGAGAAATAGTTTTCTCTTTGTGAGCATAGTCTTTGTTCTGTTTACATTTGAAGCACATGTAAAATAATGATCACAATTTATTTTTTGCATGTTATTCTTGAAAATATGTTTCTATAAATTTAGCATCGAGGACTATTCTCTCAGAAAATGAGAGAAAGAACAAACATTCACCCCATTTACCCTACCCATACACAAACAGTGGGCCAAACAACAAAATCATATTCATCATCTTGTTTTGGCATTGGGTTGCCAAATAAAATCAAGCAATTAACTTGCCTGAATTTAAATAAAACATGTTTTCCTCCATATGTAAATCGTTTTTTTTCTTTTTTTTTTTTGGCCATTCTTTCAGCCTCAGATGGTTTCTATGTAATTGTTGTATTCTTAGTCCCATTATTAATGCATGGTTTGGATTTGTGTAGCATTATAACATGTATAAGAAAATGAACTAAAACACTTTTAGATTTATAATTATTTGAACTTCCCTCTTGTTATTGTTAGATTAGCATTGGCAAATTTCATTGATGATATTGCGATTATCCAAACTATGTGTATTTTAGTTTCATACAAAGACTCATTGGAGGTTAAGTAACCATCTGACCATGACCTGAAAGAAAAACACAGATATGATTCTTTAATACCAGCACCAAAAAAAAATCTGTCTATTCAATTTTTCTTCATTCATTCATGTATTCATCCATTTGTTTTTAGCTTAATGGCATAATAGGATTCTACCACAGTCATCTTTGTTGTAGCCTGCTTTGACATTGACTCATTCAGCCACTTACAAAAGCATTGAAAATAATTAAGAGCATCGGAAATAAATCATTGAAAAGGGGAAAGAATGATTCACTCAGCGTCATTGTCCAGCCTGTTTTTCCTGATGTCAGAAGAAATTCCATGTAGTAGTTTTGAAAGCCTAACTAGTTTTGTAGCAACATCCTTTTACAATTTTGGAGCTCACAGCATGCTTATATAAATTTGGCTAGGGATGGTTACCCAATGTGGTTAAAAATGGTAACAAACACTATTTGTGATTGTAACTAGTCAACAGACCAAAGCAAGATTAAAACGATCTGCCTGGTTCTTGTGCTACAACAACCGTAATGATGAAGTATGTTAGCTTAAAAGAGTCATCCCTTTTGCTTACTCTTTACCTGCTAAGAGCCAGGTCAGCTAAGTTTAGTGTGCTGCTGTCCAGTACGGAGGTTGCACGTAAGCTAAATCCTGCTCAAACTGTTTTCCATTTGGCCCGTTTTACCAATAATGTCCTGGGTTTGTGAAATAACATTGGGAAGTTGTGGAGGGATGGAAGCCAAAGGAAAATCTACCTCTCACTCACGCTTCCACGCAAGGTCACTGTTACCATGGCGACTGTCTGTCGGCTATTTCTGCCTCCTTATTCCTTATCTATTTTTCACTCCCTCTGCCTTCATATCCGCAATATCTCCGTTTGAAGATCTTCACAACCAGTCTAGGTCCGCCACCCTTCCCCTTATCCCCTTACCCCTCCTTTTCATCCCCCTCTCCTTTAAGTCCCCCCCTTTGAACAACTAAATGAAAAAGCCAAGAGTAAACAGGCCAGAGGAGAGACAGCGGCATGATAGACGACAAACGATGCAACATCAAAGACTGTTTCTTTTTTAACCCAACCAAAAAAAATAAAAAATGGCTAGAGCAAGGGGTCGTTTGGATATCAAAGAGCTCCAGCCCTGGTTCAATGTTGGGTGTGGGGCTGTAAGGGGGAGAGTCCCCCTGCTGTTTAGCCATCAACCTTCCTCTATAAGCCTCCAAATGGACTGCCGATACCATCTAATGAGGCCATTACCAATCTCACCCTGTTTGTTTGCAGCTAGCTGCCTCAGTCAGTTAATATGCAGCTGAGCCTCGCCCCCTGTGTGTGTTAGCTGTTAGCCCATCAGGGTTACGCTGCATTACAAGACAGGCTCATTTGTTTCTTTATCTGTAGTAACAGATGGGCTATCAGCGGTCCGGGCTCGCATGACCCTGGGGTGATAGCAAGGTACTGCGACAGTGCCCGGACGCAGTAGATCATTATGGAGCTAACAGGAGGACTGTAGAGTGGAGCCTTATGCTCACCTTCATTTTCCCTCAGGAAATATTCTGCGGCGTCGCACGCCGGCAGATAAAGAGAGACAAATGAGCGATGGCCAGGGGCAAGGAACGCTCACGTGCAGTACGAGAAAGAATGGCAGAAAGGTGGTGGTGGTAGGGGGGTGGGGGGGTGGGGCTGGAGGATGCAGACAGATGATTGGGGGGGGGGGGCAGAAGCAAAGGATGAGAGTAAAGAGGATGGGAGAAAACAGAAAGGGAGGAGATGAGGAGTAATAGCAGGCTGGGGAGAGCACAGGGAGAAATAAAAGGGGGAGGGTGGGAGGAGGAGGGGGGACCTGCATCTTAATTAAAGTGAAGGATGTATGGTTGTTGTTTAAGAGCCACCGGGGAAATGCAAGTTCAGTCATTTGGCCTCTTGGTTCTCCAGGCATGCTGCCCTCATTGCTCATTTCATTTAACAGCCCCGTCATGAAAACATCTGTACCTCATCTTCTCAGAGTGACAGCTGGAATAGGACACTGTAGGAAAATCCAGCTGCCTTTCCTGTTCTCTTCTGCCTACAAGCAGAACCATTAAAATACTGAGAGGAACATTGCAAATCTAAAACTTAAGCAAAAATACTGTAGACCAGACTGCAGTGAACTTCACAAGACAATATTGCCTTTTTCCGTTTCAAATAAACAGATCAAACATGGTATACAGAACCATATTAAATGAAAACCATTTGTCTGTGTTCAGTTGACCTGTAGTGAGCCATTCTTTCCCCGAGTATGGTATAGCACACAAAGAGAAATAAGCTGAGCTATAAAAAAAAAATGCTATCACAGATTTAGTATTTTTTTTGTCATTTAGCCACTAGACATACTTTTAATAAATAATCTTTTTTTTTTTTTTGCAAAGACACTTGTTGAAATAGCACACACTCCCCTGGCTGTCTTTAGCACATATTGATACAATTTAGCTCTCGTCATCGTCTGTCAAGTAAGCCATTTCATTACTGTCTCCATTCTCGGTTCCTTGGACTCCCTGTATGACACTGCTGATATGGGGTGTTGTCTGAATGAGAATCAGATCTGGGTCTCTTGGACGTTGTCTTTAGAGTGGATCAGTAAAGGTTCCTGCGTGGCAGAGCTGTGTATGGTACTGAGCATTGGAGAGTGGTGGTAAGCGCTTTTGTAAGTGTTGTAGTGGTTGTAATGCTCCAATGGGGGCAAAGACAGGTGGGTCTCCATGGCAGCCACCCCTGCTAGCTCCTCTTCCACGGTGATGACTTCCATGGAGGAGGCGGGGCCATCGGGGTCCTGCTGATGATGCTGCTTCCTCATTTTGTAAAAAATGACCAGTAGAACGGCGGCCATGAGGGTAATGGCCACAAAACAGCCAATGATGATCTTGGTGGTTTTCATCACTTCATCCAGCCCTGTGAGTGTGCCCTCCCCGTCGATATCCAGTACCGGGATAGTATAAGTCCGCTCTGTGGTCTTGGACAGAACCTGGGGACCCTTGGTTGTCGAAGACGGCCCCCAGCCAAAGGATGGAAGTCCCTGGGTCTGGCTTTCATCGACAGGGTTCTCGATGGTCTCCACGGTGACCGTGGTAAAATAAGTGACCCCGCTGTTTTCCACGGACGTGACGTTCAGCACGGCAGAGGCCGATATGTTGCCCGCCGTGTTGCTCACCATGCAGGTGTAAGTCCCCGTGTCCTGCATGGTGACGCTTGTGAAGTTCAACGTCCCGTCGTTTAGCACCGACAGGCGCACCTTGTACGCGCCGTGCGTCACCAGCGAGCCGTTGGGCGTTTGCCAGCTGATCGACGTCAGCGAGCTCGTCCGGCACTTGAGCTCGGCGCCCATGCCCTCCGTGACGTTCAGGTCGGCAGGCGGCTCCAGTATGACGGGAACGTCGCACTGGAAGTAGCTGTGCTCCAGCTCGCCAATGTAGCGTCCTTTGTAGCTGGCCGGAGTGTGGCAGCGGGCGCAGCAGCTGGTGTTTGCCGGCACCGACTCCTTCAGCCACCAGCTGAGCCACAGGATGTCACAGTTGCAGTTCCAGGGGTTGTGGTGGAGGTGGACGCGCTCCAGGTGATGCAAGGGGGTGAAAAGCTCGTGTGGCAGCAGAGTGAGGTTGTTGTGGGCCAGGTTGAGCTCCACCATCGACTGCAGGTCGTCAAACGAGTTCCTCTCGATGATTTGGATCTGGGCGTGCATCATCCACAGCTTTTGGAGGTTGGCCAGGCCCGTGAAAGAGCTGGGCTGGATGACGGAGAGCTGGTTCCCAGACATCTCCAGCTCCTCCAGGCGGACCAAGGGGAGGATGTTGGGGATCTCTTTGAGGTTGCACATTCCCAGGTTTAGATAGCGCAGGTTACTGAGGTCTTTAAAAGCTCTGTCAGAAATGTAGGACAGCCGCTTTAGCTCCCCCAGGTCCAGCCTCCGCAGAGATGGGACACGGTTAAAAGCGTAGGAAGGGATGCTCTCTATGGGGTTGTTGCGCAGCCAGAGCTCCTTCAGCTTGGACAAGTACTCAAAGGCCCCATTTGGGATGGTAGTGAGGCGGTTATCAAAAAGCTCCAGGGTGTTGAGACTCGCCAGGCCGTTGAAAGCACCTATTTCGATGTTGCGGATGTGGTTCTTGCTCAGCTGCAGGATCTCCAGGTGCCGCAGGTGCTTGAAGCTGTCCACCTTGATCACCTGGATGAGGTTGTCCTGGAGGTTCAGGTAGCGCGTGTTGGTGGAGATGCCATCGGGCACGTCGCGGAGGCTCCGTCGCGTGCAGATGACCTTGCTGAACTGGTTGCTGCACGAGCAGACGGACGGGCAGGTCTGTGCGCGCACCAGGCCGGCCACCGCCAGGATCTGCAGGGCCAGCAGCAGCACACAGAGGGGGTTGGAGAGTGCCCCCTTCAGCCTAGGACCTCGCATTGTCAGGCGCTGGAGAGAGGAGAGCATTGTGTTCAGCATTCATAGTTCACTTGCTGTCGTTCCTCTCTGAAATGAGAAAAAGAACATAAAGAGATAATGAGATTAGAAAAAAAAGGCTGGATGCACTCTAAAACCAGCTGAGGACACAAATGTATACATTTAATAAGGAAACTATTCCTTCCAATACATTTAATACAATGAGAATTGGAATACCAAAGGCATTGCCACAAACTGTGTGTATGATAAATTGTGTGTACTACATTTGTGTATGGGTAATAATAAAGAGTTGATTGTGTAGGAAAGAGAAATAAAAAATGGTAACAGTACATTTGTCAATTAGGTGAATACTGAAATCAAAAGTACCACTCCCTAAACTTGGTTTTGTCTATATTCTAGCACTCTCCTAGACATGCTGAGTCCTCAGTCAATTCCTTTACATTGAAAAAAGAAAGACAACACAAATAAAATGCACCCCTTTTGTCAGACATCTCAAGAGCTTTCTCAGGACTCTTATCGATCTATCAAATTTGTTCTTTTTTCAAATCACATTCTATATTGTAATCAGCTTCAGTCTGGGACATATAAATTAAATAGTACAATTTAAATAGTGGCCATATGTACATCTATTCAAACAATAGAGGTTAAGCAAATATGCTGCATGATGTGAGGTAAACTAATTCCCTAACTTAAATGCACTGCCAAATCATAGGCCCAGGTTTCTGGGGTAGAGTACAAGGACAGGGTTTGCATTCATACAGAGATATTTTAAAATCCACAATATGGTCTTATGCAACACAGATAATCCCTTTTTTCAGGACAACTTTTGAAATTGACCAATAAGTCAAACTTCCCATCATCAGACTAGATAGATGTGACATGTGTTAAATGAGAAGTTGGCAGATCAACAGGACTAGTGCTAAACAGAGGCTAAAGTTGCAGCAGACTAACCTCACTATCTTCCAGCCTAGTGTAAAATATAAATGGGAACAGAACACACTTTCCCAGAGCCCTAAAGCATCCTCTCCATTTCGCTTCTAAAAAAACTTCATTCATATCGGAAGTCTAATCGTCTCGTTCAGAGTACCCAGAGGCGATGGAAACGACTGTGTTATGACAGGTGTTTTCTAAACTGTGAAAATTGTGAAGCGATGTGGAAACGCCTTCACCAGTGGGGCTGGATGGCTGATTTAATCAGTGGAAATTAATCTTAATGTGCCCCAGCCAAAGTGGTTTAGCACCAACCAGGTTTCCCACTCGGACGATATTTGCTGTTTAAGAAGAGCCCAGCCCACAGAGTGAGGATTCTGCTGGGGGGGAGGGGAGGGGGGCGTCGGGCGACGGAATCAGGCCACCGCCTGGCAGGGGCTTCTTTTGTCATGCTGGAATTACAACCACTTTGCTTGGCTAGCTCACAGAGAGAGCGGGAGAACAAACATCCTCTGTGACAAAAGGCCTCATTTAGTTTATCTTTTTATTTCATTCGTTTCATTTTTTTTTTTTTTTGTATGGTACGACTAACCAGTTGGTTGTTTGATGCAGTGGTTACTTGATGATGTTTCATGTTTTTCTACTGACTAAGATGGGATGCAGAGACATGTATTAATGCTTTCAAATTGTTGTCCTATAACTCTAATTTGAACAAATTATGTCAAACTTGAGAACCAAAAGCACATTACACTAACCATAACCATATTTACAAGCCTTAATAAAACTAGCAGCCACTAAAACAAAGACAAAATCAAACATGTGTGTGCTTAACTTAACTTTATCACTCCCTTGTCAATTACACTGACGGGGTTCCACATGGACTGCTTTGGATCCATTTTCCTTGTCGAGCTCAGCACATTAGGATTGCCATACGCTATTTCGTCCCATTGGAGATTAGTCTATTATTAAAATTAATCTCACTTATGTCAAACAAGCCAGCCAAAATGTATCCCCTAAAACAATATTTTGTGGGGCTGGGCATTGGGCAAAATCTACATATTTAGCAAACCACTTTCTACTACTACTATAAAACAGAAAAGGCTTTGCCAAAATTTGCTATTTCCCTGAAACAATTATGGTCTACAATTTATTTCACAATTACTGACAAGAGTTATTTTGAGTTGACGCAGGTCAAATGTGTGTATGTGTTTATATTATACGCTCCTCTGAGTGGGTGGAATTTAGACAAACGTCGAGTAGAGCACATACATTCGTTCCAAGTCACTCCATTCATCCTCATCGATGGAAAAAGACATTGAGATTCAACAGTGGTTTGAGAAGTCTACCTGCCCGACTGATGTTTATCAGACACTGCTCGGTAATTTGTGTTACTTTATTTATTGTTTTGATCACCAATTTATAGTATTCTGCTTACCCTTACCAAGATACATGTCCAATCAAAGACAGATAGGCTCTCTTATGGACACTTTGAGTCGATTGGATGCTATCACATAGGTCTCCTGACAGTTCCTGGGAAGCCTCTATAGGGCAACAGCATCTCTAATAGTACCATGATCAACTCACCGTAGTGCTGTACTACCGGTACTATGGTACTTCCCTTTAATAACATAGCTTTCTTCCTGAGGGGATGAATGAAAGAAAGAATGAATGAATGAATGAATGAATGAATGAATGACGTGTTCATTATCTCAGACATCATGCTAGGAAAGAGCAGACCAGAGCTGACCATAGAGGGCCAGAGAAAAAACTGCAGAAAATCTAACAAAAAAGTACTGTTGAAAAGCTGGCACACAACCAGACCAAACAACATTCACCGTTAACTCAAGAAATGGTTAAACTAAATAAAGAGGTGATGAAACCTATCTTTTTCTTTTATGTTGCTACTTAATGGCAATAGCAGTGGATTTAAACAGTACTGACTGCACTGGTCTAGGGGTCTCTGCAAAAAAAAAAACTGCAGCACGTGCAAAACAGGCGAAACTGTGTATAATGCAGTACATCGAGGTAATAATAATAAGCCTAAGGGAGATATTGTATGCTTTCTAACACAGTATGGTGGCATCCCAATATTTGATTCTATTAAAAAAGATAAAATGCATCACACTGACAGCAAGAAGAATGCGGTAGACAAGTATTCCTAAGGTTAACGCTGGCCCCTGGCTACCACTTGATTCTTTGCTTTTCCTGATGGTCACACATAACATCCCAGTAAAGAAAAACGTTGTGCCGGCAAAAAAAACACACACTTGATAGTGAAAATAGACATCATTCAGGCTAATATATTGTTCTGTTAGGAGAAGGGCCCCATCATAACAGGCTATAGCAGCGTCACAACTTATGAAACAAGAAGCCAGTGTTGACATTCTGAGATATTAGTCGAACTGTTCCCTTTAATTAAACTTACGTGGCTGAGTGGCTTGGGATAATTGCTCAGGACGATAATATAAGCTGTGATGCCACAGGACTGCTTTGGTTGGGATCGTAGCACACATTGTACTCTTACCATGCAGTCTGTCCGTTTTCACATAATAGCTGGTGTGGTAAACAGCCACCTGCGATTCAATAAATTTCTTAGAAATATTTTTGATTGAAGTTCATGGAAGGTATAACAAGTTCCCCACTATCCTAACGATCCAGAAAAAATATTGTACATCATTGTGACTTGACCTCTATCAGATATTGGCACTGCCATTGAACTGTGATCATAGGATAAGATAAATCCATGTTGCAGCTTGATATTATTCTAGGGACAAACTGATGTCCAAATGTTTGTCAGTGCAAAGCCAGGAGAAAGCACTTGAAAAACAGAATACTCCAGAGAAAGTGTATTGTTTCATATATAAACCTCAGGGTACACCAGGCTTATGACATCTGGCAAGTTCTTTATCAAGTCATGATTCAGAGTCCTTTCAGCCAAAGATAGGGAATGGCCAGGAAAGATTTTAGTACTGTGTTTCGAATAGAAAAGGCGCTTTCAAAAGTTTTTGTGTGCTAAATAGAATGGTTTGTTATGGAACCGTTGCTAAAGGCGCCAGTGAACTGGATGCTTTGTGCTTCGATGGATGCTACACTGAACACATGGCAATGTTTTTGCTGTTGGGGCTTGAAAATGGGACTTGACCTAATCAGTCCCATTACTAGTCCAGATGTTGATGGTTTAGGGCTCAAATTAACATAGATGCATAACTCAAAAATAAACATATCTCTGTGATTATGGGGGAATTTTACTAACAAACACTTAATCCTTTTTACTATCATAATAATATTAGTTAAAATATTAAAACAATCGGGAAAATTCATAAACACAATACAATGACATTTATTAACTGATCAACAACTGGGGTTAGTCCTGCCACCGTTAATTTTCCTCATCAAAATTCTACGGGTGTCATGTTTAAATGGTATAATCATTTCTGCAATGCATGTAAACCAACACTAATCAATGGATGAAAGGAATGAGGCATACCAGTATGTACTCATTACAAAATAAAACCATCTCTAAGAACAGTTGGAAGCCTTGTTTCTTGAGTTTGCAAACAAGAAATTGCCTTTTACTACCGTCAAGAGCGAGTCTTAAAGTAAAACATCTTGACCAATAAAAGGAGTGATATATTTTTTTCAAAATGTAATGGAATATGAAAAAGGGATAACTATATTAACCTCCAAAAAACACAACACATATTTGTTTTTCCCTATTAAGGCAATGTTTTGCACAAACTGAATATTATCGTCCCCTACTATGACTTTAGCTTATTTTTTGTTGTTGCTGTATTTACGACAGTGGTCCAGTTCACAGATGGGTGAGAATGCCAACAATCTTTTGACCAGACAGTGCATGTATCCATCTGCGGTGGGTGCAATCAGTTCCAGATGGCGCGAGAGCATTATCCTTCAAATGATCACAATATTTTGGATGACCATGCTTGTTTCCTCTATAGATGACAAAAGAACATTAAGACTACATTCTTGTCATTCATTATACAACTGCATCATCATCTAAGGATATGACCTACAATTAAAATACGAAGAAAATCTATAAAACTGCCATAATTGTGGTTAAACAGGAAATTGTTTTGACACTGAGAACATAATTCAACCCTCAAATTTATTGGCCAAACCTGATTAACTGCAAAGGTCACAGTTGGCAGATTAAAATAGCATTCACTAGGGCTTTTGGGCTTTAACTTTCCAAAAGGCAAGTTTGCCTTGTGCGCTTACCTAGCTGGTAAAATCAAAACTCATTTGAGTCTGAAAGTTGATTATATTTTCTTTATGATGAAATGCTTCTGCAACAATGTAAAATTGTATCTATGGTCACAGCTACAATATCTCATATAGGAGCTTTGCACTGTATTGTTCACATGCCATTTCAAGGGGAAATATACTAGTAAAAGTGTTTTAATAAAGCATACATTATACTGTCTACACAATTCCCTTTTTTATCATTCTTACAGCAAGATAAGATTTGTTTAAACTGAACACCAAGAAAAGATTGTATTAAATAATGGACTACTATTGTACCCTTTGGATCTATTATGAAACCATTCTATTCAGCCCATAAATAAGACATCTTTTCTCCTCAATACAGTTGTTCTGTAAACTAGTAATCACCATTTATTTCCCTTAGTGATTCCAATCTCGATATGCTTTAACTGCTTTCCTTTCCCCATGGTGAATGCAGCACATGACACATAGAAAGTGATAAAAAGACAGAGAGAGTATGTGTAAGAGAGAGAGAGAGAGACTTAAGAGCGGTAAAGCAGACACCTTCCTCATGATAATTTAAGTTCTGTTCACGTTTTACCTTATGCTGCCTCCATTATGATAATTGCAGGGCTAAATAATCTGCAGGGATCTCCGTGTACGGAAGCGCTCAGCCAAGGCTGTGTCTCCTCTCTGTGGAGGGATTAAGACAGGCTGCCCTGGGTGGCAGCAGGCAGGCAGGCAGGCAGGATGACTGGTCTGTGGGGCTGCGCTAAGTGTGAGCAGGACGCTCTTAGTATTCCAGTCAGCTTCGGATGTACTCGGCTGATATGACTGTCGCTGCTGCCAGTGCTGCTGAAGAGGTATCCGTGGACTGGTGGTCACACATAAAAGCCACCGAGTGGAAGGAGACACTCCGCTTCTACGAGGCTGTTGGGAATGTAGGAATAGGCTTACAGAGAGGCTATGGTCCCTCAGAATGCCCCCATCTGCTTACTCAGAATGCCAATAGTATAGTATAGTATAGTATAGTGTATTGTATGGTATAGGCTATACCATGGCTCAAAGAGATGGCATGCAAATACTGTACATAATTTCTATTCAGGTCCTTCCAGGCGATTTGCTTCTTTCTTTTTTTTTTTCAATCATCAGCAAACTACATAAAATAATAAGCTTTGTGAAAAGTCCGTTCGTTAATTAAATTGAAATATTCTAGAATACATTTTAATCTACTAGTTTTACACCAGACAAGTAGGCCTATTATGCCTTTCCTTTTAACTATTTGAGATGCTTTGATAAATTGGTCATGGCTTTTCTTGAATCTTTCAGCAACGACTTATAGACTCTGAAAGGCGTTTGAAGGATCTTGACTGGTATCCAATTGAAATTACAACCACAGAGAAATTCACATGATCCTGCTTACTATGCAACCAACAGTCTACAAAATCAGTCGGCAGTAACAAGGATATTCAAGTTGGTCCTTTATATACTACCAAATGGTATTTGTCACCTTCAATAGTTGTTATAATCGAGACGGACATCAGAACGTATGAACGCTTTACAATATTAGTCACATTGTATCTACATTGGCAGGATGCCACTCCCTGTAAAAAACACCTTTATAAAAGGAGCGAGAGAGAGAGAGAGAGAGAGAGAGAGAGAGGGGTGAGGGGTGTCCACTGCTCTATCATAGCTGTGTGCCAATTGAGGGGAACAATTGAAATGTCTTCAGTATAAGCGCAAACAGAATCTGTATCCGATATCAGATATGAATGTATAACTGAGTATCGACGATTCCCATTCACTGTGCGCTCGAGTCTCAGACACACAAGGCAGGCTATTGTTTCAATTCACTATTGTTTTCAAGTCTGATAGCTATATTTAATCAACTGAATCCATATGTTCACAGCAGACCTCGTTATTAGTATCAAGATTGCTATTAGAATCTTGGCTAAAACCAATTCAAGAAAAAACAAAATGACTTTCTTTTTTTAGCTTTCAAGTCTGTGACACAAAAGTACTCTGTCGTGGCTCAGGTCAAACCAATTTGAAATTACTGCTAAGTGTGTATCCATTTTGGGAGTACATTATGTGCTAATGACAGCCCGCACCAAGACATAACAACCCACCTAGGGCATAGAGTTAAACTCTGAGAGATTGAATTCACTTAAACCAGATGACTATAATTATATCCCTCACAACGTAGAGAAAAGAAGACGATTAAAGCCTGCTTAAAAATAAATTCTATCAGATTTATTAAGGCTGAATAAATAATCGCAGAGGAACAGAACAGCTGCTTTCAGAGTAGTTTGATTAGGTACCTCATCCCCCTTTCTTCATAATTAATCTGCCTTGATCATTTCAAAGGAAACATGTGAGGATAAGTTGGGGGGCTATCTTAAGCAAGGCTCAGGTGACGAGACAGGCTTTCCAGTCTCCATCAAACTAATGTGTGTAATCCAGTTGAATAAGTGGTTTCTGTATGCTACCCACCAGGTAATTTTACCTGACTACCAAAGTAATAATAATTTCCATTCCATCCGAATCGACACCTGATGATTCAACATAACGACAGGTTTTTGCCAAATGTCAGTTGTGTCATTCTTTTAGAGATAGCTATTGTGCACAGAGAATTGGCGGAAAACAGTCTATGTCAGCGAATGTACTGAAAAAAAGAATAATCAGATTAATCTCCTTATGGGTTCTAAATCTTGCAGTTGAAATCCTACACAGCGAAAACTTCAAGGAAAAACAATGCAACAGGTTAGCTTTATCACAGAAATATTGCTCGTATTCACTTTTTGTATTATTATGAACATCTGTTACACAGCTTACATTTATAAAGTCAGATCAGAAAGATATTTGGTTTCTTAGCAACCACAAATGATCACGGTAGGAGTTCAAATACACCTGTTTCAGAGTCAACCAATAAGACTGTGGATGCATGCCAAATGAGATTCCACTCATGCTCCCTTTACATTTTACTTGGTTCTGTCAAGTGAGTTGTACTTCATATCACAGTAGTAAAAATTACGTAGAAAGTACTGGTGCAAATTGTTATGAAGGATTTTATCAAGTAAACTATACAAGTTATTTTTTTCAGTGTACAATAGGTGTGTTGGAAATAAAGAAAAGTGTTGCGAGCACAATCAAGAAACGGCACACATGCTCTATATCTTCTCTCAGGGGAATTCAACAATTCTTACCATTGTATTATGAGTATAGTTTGCCATTTGGAACACAGACTGTGTCAGCATGGCTAAATCATAACCATTATGACAGCTTGTTCATCTAATATACGTAGAAACATTTCATTTTTAAAACAAAGTCACATCGTGTTGCTGTTAATGAAATGAAAGAGATGTCTCTGATGATCTCATTGTTTAGGAGTACAGCGTTTCTTACTTGATTGTTCACAATTTATTTCAACAACATAATATTCGTTAGACTTTATATTGGCTTGTTGGTTCCCTCATATCCCTCAGACAAAAATAAAATCTGTATTTGTAACCGAAAAATAAAAAGAACCCCTGGAGTGATAATAGTATATTTCGTGTCATTGTGAGTTGATTATTGTTATTGTTCAGTTAAAATTTAAGCGTTGGGAAAAGTACTAAATGGGGAAAGAAAAATACTGTGACCAGACCCCTCTAGTGTTACCAGAAGACTAAATGCCTAAAATTTACGATGACTCAGCGTTAACAGCAACAGCTTCAAAAAGCCTACACAACAGCATCTGCACTCTCACAAATATAACATAAGTATCCACACAATTTTACAGTCTTGCACACACAAACACAAACACATATATGCACATGCAACCAGTATTCCTGACTTCTGCACCTATATTTATTCTTTCCTCTATGCCTCTTACTCTACATCATACCTTTATTATATTGTGAGTCTAATATTTATCTTTCTTTCTTTCTTTCTTTATTTCTTTCCTGCCCCAGTGTCTGTGCATTCTAAGTTCTCTTTCTCTCTCTCTCTCTCTCTCTCTCTCTCTCTCTCTCTCTCTCTCTCTCTCTTTCACCACTCTAATTTCTTACAGAGGAAAACCTAATCAACTCACACACAGAGAGCGCGAGAAAAGCGGAGTGAGATGGAGTGAATCAGATATCAAGATTGGAATGGAAGTTCTGAAAGAAATAGAGAGACAGACCGAGAGAGACAGACACACAAGCAGACAAAAGGAAGAGTGAAAGGAGGGATGAGGGAGAGTGCTAGTAAAAAAGTGAGAACGAAAGAAATAGAGAGAGAGAGAGAGAGAGAGAGAGAGAGAGAGAGAGAGAGAGAGAGAGAGAGAGAGAGAGAGAGAGAGAGAGAGACAGATAGAACGATCATCACAGAAAGGGGGGGCTGTTGAGGTACATTAGTAGTCGGGGCACCCAGCATGAGGAATCCTATTCATTATTCATTAGTTAATTCACCATGTACTGTATACTAATTAAAAACATGGCTTGCTCCAAACCAAAAAGGGCTGTAGGAAACAACATGGTTTTCTGCATCGTAAGCGTTGTTTCTAGGTATTTTTAAATCTTGGTACTGGGGTAAAGAGAATCCTCCAGGAATAAAAAAAAATAAAATAAATAAAAGGAATTCTGTATTTTAACACCACAAATGTAAATTTGATTACACCTACAGATGATTACGAGATTTGATAAATCAAGTAAAAAGCGAGACATCTTTTCACCAGACAGAAGGGATATGCAGGATCAGGACATAAGACACTAAGCAATCAAGTATAATGGAAAGTGAAATTGCCAACACAATCCAAACTACTGTATGCACACACAGAGGTGGTGGTAACTAGAGTTGTCCGGCCTCTGGAACAATCCTGCTGCTAGCTTAAGAGTGAATCCATCAAGGGCCTTTTCTCCAGTGTCAATCTTAAATAAATGACAAAGGTTTTGACCTTATTCATAGACAATAAAACAGCAGAAACCATGAAAAACCATCAGAAATATGCACGATAGTAAGACTAGGGGGTTTGGCAAGTGTCCTCTTGATTAGAAGGCTAATTGCTCTTGGAAAAAAGCTCTTTTATAGGTGTATTTCATTGCCATTAAAAGAATGCCTATAAACATCTCTAGTTCAGTTTCTAAATTCAGAGGACACGTGCCAGTGTGATACAGTTGGTACTCTTATCTATTTATTTATGCTGCCACTAGAGCGACAAGGAAAGGAGGATGAACAGGGGAACATAGAGAAGAGTTTGAAAAGAAAACCAAGGCCAGTGGAAGGGTGCAAGAATCTCTTTCTCTTTCTCGCCCTCTCTGGCACTCTCTCTCTCTCTGTATGTCTTTCTGGACCGGGACGTAAAATGTGGCTGCTCATCCCCTGCATACAGATGGCATTACACAAGCAATCCTCTAAAGAGCTGAGAAGAGCTAGCTAACATGCTGTTGCTTAGAACGGCCAAGGCCCAGCTCCATCGAGCTGCCATGCCAGGCTAACAACTCTCTTTAGAGCACTTTCTTGAAGGTGTCTGTTTATGCCTTGCACTGGTGGTATGTAGCCTAAACGCCAGTCTAAATCGGCTGGGTTTGTGGTAATTACTAATTACATTGATTATTCTACACTGTATCGGGATGTCAGTGTTGTTCTTCTTGTGTGAAATCTTCATGTCCAGTGGCATATTCTAATAGGGAAATTGCTCGTAAAGTAGATATTGTGGTCGACTAATGCTTGACAAAATGTTATTTTTTTACAGTACACAAAATGCTGATGTAATGGAACGATATTGTCTACTTGTTCAGATATATTCCCAAACCCTTAGAACTTTTAGGCTCTGACTTTAGGATGTAATTGATAGTAGAGCAAATGCATAATAGTCAATTTGACTGCTTTGACAACCATAAGGATTTGTGTCATCTATCTGACTTCATTAAGGGCCCAAATAAATCCAATATGGATGTGGTGTGCGGCATGCTGTTAACAGTAGGAAATTAAATATATTATTTGTTTCTTTCAAATGACATATGCTGAGCTTTACAAATCACACAACTATGATGAGAGATTATAGTGTGATATTTTATCCTTTCACACAAGGAATTGTTTTGGCATTTTGCAGTATGACACCTCACAAAATCAGATGACAAAACAGGAAATACTAACACAATAACAAACCATACCTTATGGTCATCTATAATTTCTCATACACATTCACTTATTACCTTGGAAGAACAAAATCTCTTTGTTGTAGCGCTTTGAGCACCTGGTGAAAAATTGCTATATAAATCCCCACCATTATTGTAATGAATTCAGTCCATTGCAATTACCAGGACTGTCATGTTGCCCTCTAAATGAGGTGCTTACCTAATCTATGAGTGCCTGACAAAGTAATTTATAATTACCAGAAATAAGCAGTAATTCTAACAGCAAGCAGATTCTAGACAATTCTATTGTGTTGATGTGTCCGGTACTACTAGGTACAGAGCGTGCTGAGGAATCTGCACATTTCCAAAATATTGAAGGGCATGAAAGTAGTGTCTAGCAAAGATCAATTTCCTTTTGTTGGCATTTTGCAGTGGGAAAACGATGCCTTTGATTAAATAATACAAGAAAAATAAGAACTGAACTATGTTGTTGACAAAGATGACAGGTCAGCGTTTTGTCTGACATTTTTGGTTAACCAGTTTAAATTGCTTTCAATACTGTAACTTGTCAATTCCACTCTTTTTACAAGACTTATATTTCTTCAACAACTTTTTTTGTGAAAATCCTTCTTGCAGTCTGAGAAAAGAAATCCTATGAAGACTATTCTGTAGGGAATGACTACACGCTATGGGATGAAGAGGACCACCAACATGATCAATATTCATGATGCATTCACAGTTCACATAGGTGTGTTAGATTGCTATACTATGTAGCCAAGACTCTGTAAATAATGTATGTAAGCAAACATTTTGCTTGTATGTGTGATATCATCCACTTTGGATCTAAAAACATGACTTAAAGCCAAAATTAAAATGTGCGTGACTGGATCTCTTCTTGTCTACACTTTTTTTTTTTTTTTACCATTGCAACACAACCTTCAACATCATACAGTACCCACACATAAGATGATCAGGAATACTAGCCGAAACAGTTTTGCCAAACACCTGCTCATCTGCTTTGTCCAAAACTTCTTGTTGAGTAAATAGTAAGTTATTGTAGAGAGAAATTGGCAAAGTATAGCAAACGGTAGCTTATTTTCAAAAGTCAGCAAAAAAGGTGGTCCAAAAATGGTAATATGTTTGCTAATTGTACCATTCTCCACACACAAACCTTTGGTTTGTCAGTTTGATTCAGAACATATCTTAAACCACAGTGTGCGACTCGAGTAGGATTACCCGTCTTGTTTTTTTTCTTTTAGTTTCTTTCGTTTTCCTCGTGTGTGTATGTGAAGTTATATGTCGGAGATCTTAGCGGTACTGACTATGTGGACGTTTGTGGAGTTGGTTGGACTTCTATGGGTGATTTCTTTTACTACGTCAACCAGGAGATAGGATATCATGGCGTTACCCCGGGGAGAATCACCCTCCACTGACCTATGCAGGATGATCGTTTGACCTCTGACATTCTACTTTGTATACTTGAATGTCTGAGAAAGTCGTATGTATGGACTTGGTAAGCCGCAAATTAATTGCCCTTTTTGGGATCAATAAAGTTGTCTGAATCTGAATCTGAATACCATAATACACAGAATGCATATCGCATGTTTTCTTAGTATAGACAGCATATTTATTTTGTGGATTGTTTTATCTCGTGAGGTAAGTAGTTCTTGGTCGTGTCGGTTTGCAGGCGATCAGTGCCCCTGACCCCCAAAAGACTGACCTCTGCGTAGCAAAGCTAATAAAACATCAAACTATGCACACAGCTACCTCATAAAAACACAACACTCGCCAAATCCAAAATGTCTCCTACGCGTAACTCTGGTGTAAACAAACTAATATAACAAACACATTTAATTGCACATAGTCCATTTTAAACTAAACAAAAAAGATTATCACAGCTGGCTGCTTATAAGTAGTAAGAGCTGAAGACAATGAATTCTGTCGCGTGCAGTGGGGTTAAGTCCCACCAATCAGCTGTCAAAACCCTTCACTTATAAACAGCATGTTCCTGGAATACTTCACTGTCACTGCCAGTCTAGTATTTCTCTATCAACATGTTTTATTTATGTACATCACTTGTTTCCAACTTGTACTTATAGTTATAGGAACTAGAAAACTATTGGTGGAGTGTGATTCCTAGGTATAGTTGATGGTATTGAACTACTTGAAACCCATTAGAAGGAATTCTAGCCAAAGGAAGAGCAGAGTCTTACTACTCAAACTAGTTTACACTTTTAAAGCCCTGGAGAAAACGATGCCTGTGTGCAGCACAGTCTAGCTACCTGTAGAGAACAATGATAAACATGTTTGGAGTGGCCTACTTCCCACAAGATGGTTAAGTTTGATTCAAAGTGACGCTCAGCTGATGAAAGAAGCCTTACGGGTTCTCACAAACACCACTGACCAATATCCCCTTTATTGTAACCACAGAGCTTTTTCAAGCCATTCACAGCCTAAATGAATAAGATGCTACGGTAGCTTTACCACACCCTTTCAAAGCGGTCTCATTATTTTTTCACTCGTGTTAATAATGTAAAAAACACACATGCGCTGCCACACACACAACCACACATGGTTGTTGATTGGACACACTTCTGTTGGCACACATGTGCATATGCATATACACGCGCACACACACAGGCACACACACACACACACACACACACCTACACGCACAGCATATTTGCACACACACACACACACACACACACACACACACACACACACACACACACACACACACACACACACACACACACACACACACACACACTCACACAAACAAACACAGACACAGTCTCTCCCGAGCCCTTTTCTGCAGGGATGCCCTTTCCCTGGTACTGCTCTGGATGTGCACACAGGGAGTGATGGCTCGGAAAAAAGGCCAGTGTCTTCTTGATCCCAGGTCATAAACACAGAGCCTCATCCTAAGGGCCACGGGGCCTTTTTAAAACGCGCCTCAGTTTGATTGGACACACTTCTGTTGGCTGCCCTCGAGTCCCAGCCAGCAGATCACAGAAGCAGAACAAAGCCACTCTCTCTTGTCAAGCCTGTCTGCTTGGCTCACACACACTCGCTGATGCAGTGTATGGAAACAACTCTACCACAGCCCCCCAATGCCTGCCGCCATTAGGAAAACTATGTATGTCCATATGTCTGGAACTGTTAAAATTGAAGTCCACCTGCCTTCTGGCAGGCAGTCCTCTCCTATTCGCTGTGACGTGTTTGTGTGTGTGTGTGTGTGTGTGTGTGTGTGTGTGTGTGTGTGTGTGTGTGTGTGTGTGTGTGTGTGTGTGTGTGATTTCTTGTGTTATTGTTTTGAGCTAAAACAATGGACTGTTGGCTTGAAAAATTGCCAAGCAAAACTACAAACAATATATAATGTGTCTTTGTAAAAAACAACTGCACTGTGGTTCATATTCTATTCTCAGTGTCAGCTATTGGAATATACCTAGTTAAAATAATATCCGTATTTTCTTGCTTTATTCTGTTGGTACATTTTGTGAATGTACGGGTACAATTTGTGTTAGTTTAATATGATGAATCCATATATATATATATATATATATATATATATATATATATATATATATATATATATATATATATATATATAGCTATACACGGATGCCATGCTTTCTGCAGTACAATTATTGGACCAGAGGCCAATCAATGGAGTTATACAAATCACTGTTGTATTGTGTAGTTGAAACATAATGCAAGCTTGGTGTTGTAAAGCGACGCCCCGGCAGCATGTTGGGAGGCCGAACTGGGAACGCGACACAGAAGGACTGATACAAAGAATCCAAACAAACGCATTCATTCATCGGGCCTACCTTGGGAACATGCATATAATCGAATCAAAAGTGTTGTGTTATGATCTCTCCCTGCTCAATCGTAATGCGCGGCTCTCTCCCCCTTCTCTTTCTCTTATGTTTCAAAAGTCAAATTTTCTCATGAATATTACAACATGCACCATTTGGCTCATGAATATAAAATGGAAGGGACCAGGCAGGCACCAGGGCTCTCTGTAATCAAGCATCGAGTCTGCTCTCGGCTTTCTAGGTACCATCTCCTCTGGTGCATCTCAACTGATCACAGCCTCAGCTGCAGAGAGGATGACGACAGTGGGGCCTATAGTTGAGAGTCTCTGTACAAAGAAAATGGACAGAATATTCCCACCACACAAGGTTTAATTGAGCTCTTCTCACAAATTCATAACGGCATTTTCTCCGACCCACATCAACACAAACACGCCCGATGTAAGAAGCTGTTCGGTGGAGTATACTTTGCTCTTGGCTAACACCAATTAAACTTCGTACAACATCACGTAAATATCACAGTGTATCCATACATCCATTCCCACTGGGTATGTTTCTTTGTGAAAGCCACACACACTACACGGGGGCTTGCTCATAGCTGCATTACTCATGTTCTCATGTGCTCAATTCGTGGCTGTACTTTCCCCAGCCCGAAGCTAACTGGCTTTCATCCAGCATGGCCCATATGCCCCTTAGCCTGAGTATTTCAGACGAGCTGAGAAGAACACGGTTCACGTTCAACGGTCATGGCTATGACTAAGGAACAGAGGCGCCGACAGCTGGAAACAAATGGCGGAGAACTATTCGATCAAAGCTGGTGTAATACTGCGTACGAGTTTCCCTTAAAGCAATGCTTCATTGATGTGTTGCAGCCCTTAATTTTTTACCCTTGCAAAGTAACAGTCCTTTGCTTATGTTTATGTTACCCTTTGTGGATTTCTGTAAATATTTAGAATTTAGAAGTTTATCCTGGCAAATCTTATCAAAAACGTTTTTAGGGCATATGGTACCAAGACAAACACATGCACTCTTACTCAGCCTGGGTTGGCATTATTAAACGGTAGACTTTTTTATTATATTTTCTCTACTTTGATTTGCAATTTTAGAGCTTGTGTCATACATCTACAAAACGTTAGACAAATGAATGATGATTGATTGATTTCATTGACTCTGTTTTATGCTCACTTACTCTACTGCAAACTGCATGGCAAAATACATGAGAACGGTTGCAATAAAGTGGTGCCTGCGTATATCACTAGTCATCTGTCAAGATAGTCAAGTTATCCTCATCTTTTAGTAATAAAATGTTATGCAGAAGAAATAAAAAGGAATCACGCCTGCAACAGAGACTGACTGATATAAAGAGAGGGGGGGGGGGGGGCAGTAGTGGAGAGCGAGGGAGGCAGATTACTTCATCACCATGCAGTACCAATCTATCATTACTCCCTCTATTACACAAAATCTCTGAGGGACTCCATGTGTAAGAGGGAATCCATCTGAAGCTGATAAGAGCCAATGAGGTTTTTCTTAGGCCTCATGACAAAGCTGCTTCCAAGTGTTCGCCTTGGCAGGTCTGGAAGCAGCAGAATCCTTCCCACAATGGAATACCTGTGTATTTCTGGAACACAGCAGGATCCTGGCAATGTGTGGGAGTGTGATTAGGGTAGGCAGTGGGGTGCCATACAGGGCCCTTCGATGGGTGGTTTACATTGTAGCAGCTCTAGTGGATGTGAGCTTGGCGCGGCCTTTGCAGTACAAAGGCGGATTCTGTTTCTATCTCACTAACTCTCTTACTCTGCCTCTCTCTCTCTCTCTCTCTCTCTCTCTCTCTCTCACCAACTCTCTTACTCTCTCTGCCCCTCTCTTTCTGTCTCTCTGTCTCTCTCTCTCTCTCTCTCTCTCTCTCTGCCTCTCTCTCTCACTCTCACTCTCTCTCTCGCTTTCTCTCTCTCTCTCCCTCCCTCTCTTTCTATCTATCTCTAGCTCTCTTCCCTTTTCAGTAAGTCATTCACCAGGAGACCGCTCGAGGACAACCCAACAGTGTCACTGATAGACAGAGAGACTCATGGTTTCTTTCAAATGGTTTTCTTCAGCAGAGACCTCAGGGACAAAGTCACCAGTAGTTTTGGGATAAGAGCAAGGCTGGGAGTGGCATTCATTGTCGAGAAATATAAAACAATCCAAGCGTTGGTAGATAATACTAACACAGGTCGTCTACTTCAGTTGGAAATGCCTGGAGACATTGCCAAAGTCTCTTCAATACAGCCACTACCTGTTAGCGTTGATTTTTTATATCAACAATAGTGGTTTGGCTAAATAATCACATTTTGATGGGGAGAAAACTGTTCTGACTCTTAGCTAGCAGAGAACCAGCAAAAAGAATGGGTCTCTGTCTGAAGGCTCTAAAAAAAAACACATCACTTTTTTACTCTCTCTCTCCTTCAAGTGTCTCACTCACCCTCTCTCTCTCTCTCTCTCTCTCTCTCTCTCTCTCTCTCTCTCTCTCTCTCTCTCTCTCTCTCTCTCTCTCTCTCACACACACACACACACACATTACATTGATAATCAGTACATTCTTGCCCTTTGTAAAGTACCATAAATTGACCTCCTCCAGACAGATAAGATCTCAGATATCTATTTTCTTCCACAAGCCAATGTTCATACAACACAGGTGTATATAAGAAGAAAGCCCATGGGTAATATCTCTCTCAAGCATACCTCAAACCACAAATGTTCACATTTATCATCCAGCATTAGAAACGTAACATAGGGGACCACAATGTAAAATAAGAATCATCAGTAATTTCCTAGTAGACAGATGATCAAAATTAGAACTTTATCAAATGAAGTAGTCTACACTGTAGAGGGTGGAACCCATCTATGTTCCTTTAAAGCATACATAATTCCTACACCCTATGTATTATCATACAGAAATATTCCCAAATGAAACCTTTTGTGAGAGAAAGGTAATACACAATGTAATGCAATGTTAGGCATCTGCCTAATAAAAAGTATGTTATTATTTTTGAATTGAGAAAAGTGAATGATCGTTGGATTTTTGGTGGTGTTTAATGATATTAATGCTTTCACATACATTTTGAAGACCGAATTGCAACACTACATATGTCTACCTCCCATATATGAGCACAAATATATATATAGCGCCAACAGTACGTGTGCTGACACACCAAATAATATAGACCATAGGACATATGGAATGTAGGTAAACAAGTAAGTATTCCCTAAGTCCAAACTGATTGAAAACAACATGCTGAATTATTACTTAAACCTTATTCAAACCTTCGATAGACTGCATTGATACAGGGCTTATGCCAGCACCAGTTACCCCTAAGCTAAAAATTGGAAGCCTTTTATTTGTGGTCCAATATGTATGACAACTTGGACTGCAATAGCTGACAGACAACACAAAGGTTTTCAGCAAATTGAACAAACGCTTTTAAAGTTGCTTTAGTAGTTGATGACACACTCACAGTACTGCTAAGTTCACTTTCTGTATATAAAACATGGAGACAAAGTATGAAATATTTTCAGAACCTTCTCAGGGTGGACAGCTCCTTTGCTACTTGGCTTCACACACAGGCGTAAAATCACTTGGTTGCTCTAACCAGTCACCCATTCACCTATATGAACATCAGGTTATCAAGTTATACATCAGTGGGGACAATTATCCTTTTAGTACTACACATAACGTCAAAAACAATGTGGGCTGTGTCGGAAAGTGTCCATATTCCGTTCAGAAGTATTCTGTTTGGGACTGCCTCCAGGCTTGAAGGGATAGAAACATTTGGCCAAAATGTAGCAAATTATCATATCAGAAAATAGGCTTATGGCATGGGCTGTAAAGATAAATGCACAATAAAGTCAACGGCTTTTGGCTTTTGGTCATGTGTCAATTCCAAATATGTCCGTGACATAGGCTAAAACCTATAACGCCCCCCGGCAGAGTGGGTGGTCTCATACTGCAACCGTATCATTACGCGGCAGGGTGGAAAGCACCTGAGCAGAATATGAATAACCCAATGACGTATTCTAGCTATATAGCCTAATGTCCTAATGGCGAGAGAAGGGAGAGAGACCCCCCTCCCCCCCTCCATGTCAACCCCCCAAAAAACAGCAAACATTTTGTCGCACCAGGTTGGGATCCAGGTATTAAGGGGTCTCTCTCTCGCTCTCTATCATCTCTAGAATATACACACACACACACACACACACACACACACACACACACACACACACACACACACACACACGCACGCACGCACGCACGCACGCACACACACATTACACACAAATTACACACACATAATCACACGAACAGGCACAGGATTTAGTATGGAAATATAAGACCAAAACGTGTTAAGTGCTATGTCTGTGTGAGTACAATGTAGTACACATCATGTGGGTTATTGTGAGATCGAGAATATGTCCATTGTAAGAACCACCTAAATGTAGAACGAATATCTGAACTTAAAATGCATTGGCAATATAGACAGCTACTTACGCATTTTGTCGAACGAAGAGGATTGAGATCAAAGAAGAAAAAATGTCATAAGTTCCCGTTTCTTTTTTCAACACTTGCATAAAGACTCACAAATCTCACCCATGTGAAAAGATTCCAGGCAACTGCACGTTTGTGTGGTGCAGTATCGCCAGAATGAACTGTAACCGAATAAAGCTTCGTCCGTGATATAGCTTATTCAAAGTCGACAAGAATTTAAAAATAATTGAGGGGACATGTTAAAATCCCTGTTGAGGACCAAAAAACCGGCAGCCTTGACTTGATATTCCGGTGGGAGAAATCCTGCAGAGTTTCTGAGGGGGATCAAGTCTACAGACTTTTCATTCCAAACAGCCCCAATCCCCATAAAATGACCAGTGTGCTCTAGAGGACTTTTGATTGAGTAAATAGGCTTATTTAAATTTTATTTAGAAGCTTACCAATAATTCTGCAAAATAAAATAAACACCGACTTGATCATTTCAATTGATCTTTAGTTCCCTGGTGTGCAGATCCTTTAAGAAAATATATATATTTATATATATGAAGCCCATTTGACACATGTAGCAATAGCCTGAGGCACAATTGCTGGTCAAGTTATCCCGGGAGAAAAAAAACGTTCATAGCCAGACCTGTAAAGAAAAATACAGCAAATACAGATTTGAGTTCCTATGTGTAAAACTACAGGCGTTTGTAGCTTAATCCCTCTAATATATGCACTGAAAAAATGCTAAAGTCTAACCTGTGCCAAGCCCACAGCCTGGGAAACAATTTAAGGCAGTCCAGTTACCTAGCCTATAGCCTTCAGTCCAAATCCACAGGATGCTGGGTTTTCCCCCGACGCAGTCCGGTAGCCTATCGATTATCTAGTCTACAGCACTGTCAAGAAAATGCCGATGCGTATAAACGTAGCAACAGTCATAGCTTTTGTGTCCCACAAATATTGAGCACCGCACGCAGTCTTCTAAAACCTGTATAGGTATTGCTGCAATCCATGACTTTGAGTTTATTAAATTACTTGAAAAGAAGCACAAATTCATTAGGGTGCATGGTCGACCTAAAATCTGTGGCACGCTGTGGTGGATAGCAATGGCGCGTGTGCTGAATGACTAGCCTGTGGATGGCATTGCACTCTGGTATTTCCAATCATTTAGCATGCCCATCGTCTCATTGCACCTGTCCAAGTTGTTTAAACCGCTCTGAAGTTGTTAATGACCGGTGATCAATAGCATTAACACATAAGACACCCCCCACGGTGTGTGAAGTATAGAGACAGAGAGAGTCAGTGAGAGATGCCTGAATGTATCTGTGCGTGAATTTTACATTCTGACGCATGGTTGCCACCTACAGGCGTCAATCCATATTCATGCAACCTAAATGAACCCCAGCACACTGAACTCAGAGAAGACTGACGATACACCAGGGTGTGTTATATTGACTTTTGTAATTGTAATCGTCTTTTTTTTTTGTGTTCCCAGTGCAGCACTGTTTTGCTGTCTCATAATTCAGCTTTTGTCTGTTATATAACAACTCTATTTTTCATCTGTAAGGCTGCCACAATTAGAAAAGTCAAACAAGCTCTTATTGGACCTGCTGCAAGCATATCATAGTTGTTTAGTGATTTCTAGTCTAAGATGTTAAATGGATGGATTTAGGTTTCTCACTCGGCTTTCTCTTTCACACCCCTGAATCCATTTTTATAATCATGCCCATCTTCATCACTAACGCCACAATAATGTCCTCCTCTTTATCAGCCTCATTGTTGTAGTCTCTCACCTCTGCAACATTGTGAGATCTGGTGTACTTCTCATTTATTATGCCCACCAGTTCAGTCCTGTACTATATTATCCTTTGAAAAAACCATTATAGACTTTTCTGGATCTATTCCAGCTCACTCCTAAAAGCTTGAATGATCCAAAACAATTCAATCACACAACTTTCTCACTTCAAAAGCCAGAAGCGCATTGTTATTGTGCTAGTAGACGAATTAGCTGCTTGTTCTTCAGGTCATTCGTTTAAATACCTATACGCCCTCCAGTATCCTGTCAACACAGCTGGTAAGTGGATCAAGTAACCCATTTTTTAAATGGATTTGTATTTAAATTGACTTGAAGTGTCATTGAAACAGTCCAAGGTGCAAGCAAAGACTCAAAACAAAGTCTCTGAATATTTTATGCATCTGTACTCTGCATATGCACAATTAAAAGAGTTTGATACATTATCATAACACCCTGAGAATATAACCTTAACATTTTTAGGTAGTCTATATTTGTTTACATTCCGAAATATACGTTTTGATGAGGAAAGTAATGCTAATAGGGTAATGGTTACATAACTGTGAAAGATTAAAACACTTTCATCTTTAGACACAGGGGAAACATTTTGATACATTTTCTATAATCAGCATTTTATGCGGGCTTTGATGAAATATGCATTTTAATAGGGAGAAATGTCTTAAAGGAAAAAAGGAATCTGAAACTATCAATGGGGTGTTGGAAGGAGGAATGTTTTGCATGTGTCAATACAAACTAGATCTCGAACAAACCTAATGAATAAATCTTTCCAATGTAGAACGCTGCTAAGTAGCCAATTCTGAGACTGTTTTGCCAGTTGGAAAAACGTATTTTATCATAAACATAAACACATCATAAAAGATCATCTGAAAGGGTAAACAGGAAAATCGACATTGACGTTTTAACAACATTTTATGTCACGTTGTGTTGTAGAAATGATCCAGCCCACATCTGTCCACCGTTTAATGAGTCATAGGGTTCTGAATTTTATATTGTAAGATGTACTGGTCCATCCAAGGGACTTATTTAGACATCTTGACAGGCTGTTTCAACCCCTGATTATTAAAGTCTGTCAAGCAAACTCAAGGACACAGACAGAGGAGACACTGCTATATAAGTGTTAACAAATCATCAGGGAAAGATAGCTTTGGTTGTTTTTTATCCTTTAGTATGGCCCACAGTCCCGGTGCTGTCAAAATAGATTTGCGGTTGGCCTATGTGTTTCTTTCCCTTCTATTTCAACATTTTCTGCTTTCTGCCTCCTTCACTTCTTCTTCTATCAGCCTAGTGGGAGTCACGGATCAGCCGTTGCGGTAGCGTAAGTCCCAGACTGCTTTCTGGGACAAACTTCAAGAAGCATGAAGTGGGAGATGGATAAAGGGAGAGAGGGAGAGAGAGAAAGAAGGAGGAGAGCGAGAGAGCTGGAGACAGAAAGAAGGGGGGGAGAGAGAGAGAGAGAGAGAGAGAGAGAGAGAGAGAGAGAGAGAGAGAGAGAGAGAGAGAGAGAGAGAGAGAGAGAGAGAGAGAGAGAGAGAGTGAGAGTGAGTGAGTGAGACACTTGAAGGATTTTCCAACTCCACTACCAAGGCTGTTCTTCAATTATTCAAATGGCCAAAGTCCCACTGCACTTGCTCTACCTCCTTTGCTTGAATATTAAAATGGCCGCCCACCAAAGAAAGAGAGTGTGAGAGAGCGAGATCCAGAAGATGAGGCCCACGCAGAGAGTAAAGGCTGAGTCTGCTTGACTCCTCATGCCCCGAACCCAGCAGTGGATCTTGAGTCTCACTGTGCCACTGAGTATTCCTGTCACGTTTGGCCTAAATTCTGCCATAGAAAAAGCAGGACATGGCAATACAGTATACTGTAAGGATTTGCCAGGTTATGTAGACAGTGACAGACTGTTCCTCTGAATTTCACAATGGAGAATGTCCACATTTGTCTAGACTGTTCCAAGTCTCAAGAATGGATGATTGTAGAATAAACTGAAATTGCATTGACATCATATCATCGATCGAAAATGTTTTAATAAGTAAGTATAAGTATAAAACAAATCAAGATAAACTTGATCTTTATGGTTTATTTCCGGACATTGATTGGAATAAACAGGCCATTGATGCATAGATAGTTTAAGGAATGAGAGCAGGCTCTCTTTATCACTTTGCCCAAGTTTTGCCCCCTTTAATAAAGTGTTATAGAGGCTCTGACAGCCTCTCTGTCAGAGCGGAGGGATATTCCTGGACCTCAGACCAGGGTTTCATTCCCCCACATTCGCTTATCATACACCTCCATACACATGCATGCCTCACAATGAGAAACTGTCAAACTGTCACAAGTAAGGACGAGACATATATTTTAATGAAGAATGTATGTATGTGTTTGGTGTAATATTATGTTTAAAAGTGAATAGCTTTTATATAAAAAAAAATTCCTTAAAATTATGATGATTTACTTCAGCCATCCAAAAGCCCAATTTTCTAACTTGCTTGAAGCTGTCAAACAATGAAGAATTTATGCACAGTTGCTTTTACAATACCTCTATGCCACAACGGATACCTTGGCACGCCATCAGATACACTCCTCCCTCCAATATTTGTTGAACTGTGCTGTCCGACAACCTTGTATTTCCAGCATACATTATGTGTGATTAATTACACCAGTTCCCCATTGAATTTGAAAGACCTCCAAAAAATGGAACCGAGGAGTGGTCATGTGACTTTCCGTACAACAGCAGAATTCTTCAGAGCATGGTAATGAGCCTAATTAGCATAAACATAAGGAAAGGAGTCTCCAGCTGCTCTACGCGGAACTCTGGAATGTAAAAGGGTTCCCTGGGTTACATTCTATGCCTTGTAACGTTTCCTGTAGTTTTCAGCACTTCGCGTGAACTCAAACTCAAACCCTACTGTTAAAAATAAAATAGATTGTGGTAACTGTGGCACAAGTCAAGGAGAATACAGTCATATTGTTATAAGAACAACTGAAATGGGCAAGCCTATTCAATGCAATGGTCCCCCATTCTTTGGCTATTCATGATATCAATTGTCTCTGTAAGGTTACAAGTGTTTTGTCCTCACAAAAACAGCTAACCGGAATGAGGAACTTACGTTGCATATGTGCCTTCCACAACAGGGCAATTAACTACATGTCGGCCATTTGAGGTGCATAAACCTAAATTGTCATGGTAGCAGGCTCCAGTCGTTTTGCGGCATTGTAATCCTACAAGTGCAACGTGCGCAAAGTGCCTTTTACTAATGTGCCACAGCGTGTCATAATGAGGCAGAGAACACCTCGGCCAGGGCTACTGCGCTGACACTAATGCACTAATGTGTTTGTCTGCCACCAATTCCACAGCTGTCTGAATTGTGCCAGAATCCTCTCATCTAGGTTGTCAGATTTAATAAGAGCTTGAGGCCAGAGCTTTGACCTTTGCTGTTTAAACAGTGGACAATCAGAGGTGTCTTCTACTTCATAGGTAGACGCTGTTGATTATGTGTTTTTACAAGCCGCCAGAGGTGAAACCGGTTGCCAGGAAACTAGACTGGAAATCATGCAAGCTACTCATTCGTTTAAGCTTATATGAACAAGTTTTATATATTTAAAGCTATCTTTTATGAAGTAAGGCCTGTTTGTGCACTACTGTATGTGTGATTGTGGATGCTAATGCAATTGACTCATAACCACCGTTTTTCTTTCTCTCCTGACATTAAATAAAATGACTGATAACTACAGCCGCACAGCCAACACCAATTGCATAATCAATGCCATGCACTCATTTGTTTACGGATTCCAAATGTCTTCCTTTTCTGTGTTTCCCCTCGAAGAATGTGAGGTCTTCTGCGAGAGGGACTAAAGATCACCTGGAGGCCTCTTCACGGATCAATAACGCCCTCATGTCCCACACCCTCTCCCATCGAGGGGAGTCGAGATTGATTGTTGTTAAGCACTTAACAGGATGGGGAGAGAGCGAGAAAGTGGATGAGGACAGATCATAAAACGCCCATGAGCCGCCCACTCGTCTCCCCTCGGCCGAGAAAGATAGCAGCAGCCAATCAATATGAGGATCACCGTTAAAACTCCCAATCAACGACAAGGTAGAGGGATGCAAAAGAAAAAGTGGAATGTAGTCGACTGTGAAGTTGGATGAATATCAAATTTGCTCTTTTTTACTCTTCCAGTAATCATTTCTAGGTTAATTTCAAACAACTGCATTTTGTTATCTATATTTGTGTTTGCATAATAGGATCTGTAACAATTTTGTTTTACCTTGACTTTCAAATAGATCACCATACTGAGTGGACTTAACTTCACCTTCACTGAGCCAATCGTGAGCCATCATCTTAGCACATGGAAAGAAGCCACTAATGTAGAAAGTGGATTGTTGCCACTTGCTCTCTACTTTATAGTGAAACTCATATGCAAGCAATGCAGAAAAAGAAGTTGGGTGAAGTTTTAGCAGCCATATTGATTATTTAACTCCATGATTTATGCATGAGGTTCATAAAGAGAGCACATGAGGATACTGATCGAAGGACAAGTGTCACTGCTGTATCAGTACACTTGGTTAATCACAATTCATTCTCATAAAAACACATCACTCATAATCTCCAAAGTGCGACTTTTGTACCACAATCGAATACATAGCCCGACTCTAGATCCAAATAAAAGAAAAAAAAGAATACTCTTTTATGACACATGATTGATGGGTGTGACATCTTAAAAGCTTTAAAATGCCTTACCTCAAGCATGTGCATCTCCTAAGTGTGAGCGTAAGTGTACACAGCTATTTCTCACTTTTCACTGAAGTGGCTTTTTTTTAAATAACCTTCGTCTAGCTGGACTCCAAACTGGAGAGTCACTGACTGAGATACTTTGTAGAATGAGTCGTTTGACACTGCCCATCAGCCTTGCTGATGAAGAACAGCAACGAGACTATCAAAGTATAAAAGGCCTCGTCACACACAGTATCATATAGTCTGGTGTAAGGCCAGAGTCGATAAGAATAAGCTATTTAATGGTTAAGGCCATATCCATACTTTTACAGGAAGAAAAGTACCATAATTTAAAATAGATTGTGTTCAAATGTCTATGTTGTTGAAACAGGGGAAGTTTCCACGAGTGACACTGTTGTGTGTGCCAGGCTCACACAATCATGTACCTATACACACTTCCACTCTCAAGTTCATTAAAGTCTCGTGAAAAACAATAATGAAAAGAGATCAATAAAAGACAAAAGTACCCGCGATGAGACGAATGGATGGCGAAATAGACCTTGTGTTGGTGCAATGTTCCAGCCAGGCTACTATAACTGCGTATAACATTCACTATACAGCTTTCATCCGTGATGAAATTCTGGGATGAATTTGAGTCTGATGACAAGTATGTGTGATCTCAGTCTGTGTACACCCATCCATGCATGTGTAAACTATGAGAATGTAGACTCTGTTTGCAAACACCAATCGCATGCTGATGCTCTGTATAAATTTTACCTCTCTCTCTCTCTTGTATGCACCTCTCATCCATCATGTATGAGTGTGTGTGTTGGAAACACATGAGTGTGTGTGTGTGTGTGTGTGTGTGTGTGTGTGTGTGTGTGTGTGTGTGTGTGTGTGTGTGTGTGTGTGTGTGTGTGTGTGTGTGTGTGTGTGCGCGCGTGCGTGCGTGTCTGTGTATGTGTGCAGGGGAGAGAAGTTGAGAGATATAACTCTCCGGCAAGGCTGGGCTGACGGGATGAAGGGAGAATGACAGGTGATGGATGATGAGCCGTCATGGCTTCCTAAGAGCTCGGTAAGACCTGTCCACTGGCAGCATGTCTAACTTATTACCTCAGCTAGCCTGTGGGCCACATGCAGTGCTCTGCGACAGTCCCTGACTGTGTGCTGCTGCCCCACTAACCCACGCAGGTCTGCAATCAGATAATAGCCGGGGGCAAAGAGTCATTATTTGCCCGCTGTTATTCTAAGGTGTATCCTCATCTTGTTCTGGGCATAGTTGTGCTTAATAATTCAACATTCACATTTGAGATCTGTTGTATTGCCAGGCTTAATTAAGCGTCATCAAAAGGTTGTAAGGAAGCTAAGTTAAGTGTGCTTGCCATACAATTAATAATTGTATTCAATCTTTTGTTTTGATTTTTAGCTTATTTTGTATTTGCATTGCTTTTACTTGAGTCATCAATTTGGGAGTGAGCATGCATAATCAGGTGTACGCAGTGCATTAATGTGCATACTGAATGTACATGGAATGTATAGACCATATTGTACTGTGCAAATATATACTGTGGGTGTATGGATATTAGGGAACTGTCTTAACAATTACATTTTCAGCACTAGAAGGCATCAATATTTTAGTGGGAGGCCAACACTGGCTCAGTGCAATAATACTGAAGCTTCTCTAACCTGGAGCATAACAAGCAAACCCTGTTCCAAATGATCACTAGAGAAACAAACCTCAGTCCACTGTAAGGTAAAGTTGTAGTTTATTTTTTCTGTCACTCTTTCTATCTCTCTTTCTCTCTCTCTCTCTCTCTCTCTCTCTCTCTCTCTCTCTCTCTCTCTCTCTCTCTCTCTCTCTCTCTCTCTCTCCCTCTGTAGATCTGTAGGTTTCTCTTTCTTTCTTTCTTTTGCCATAATTGGTTTACGGGTGGAGGCCATCTGCCATTATGTTTTATTTTTTGTTGACCTGTAGAGGTCAACAGCCAAGCTAACAACTGTAAAGGATTTAACAAGTTTTACTCTATATTCACTCACCCAGAACTAAGGGAAAATAATACATTTGGACTGGTTGATCTTTAGGCCGATTTTTCTGCTCTTAGGTGGTGTACAGAGAATGCTGTGTGTGGATGTTTGTTTACAAAAAAGCTGTGTTCCATTTTTCAATGTTAAAAAAAATCATGTAAATCATAAATTATGAAAGAGCTTGTTTCATCAGCTTTTTCAAATGTAGGGACAGAGGTTAGTTGCGTTTACTAGTATCGCAAATTACCTGTCACAACAAAGCAAGCATTATCATTTGGTTATCATGGTAACCCCATTCTGTTTGATCATCCTTGCCAGACACAACTTGATTCTTAACCTCCATGATGATGATAACAGTTATGATATGTCAGTGTCACATGTAATGTGGATCCTAAATTACTAACTTTCAAACACTCAAACCATCGACCTAATGAGTCAGCTCTCGCATTTTTTAACTGATGCACAGCATATAAACGCAACCGCATTGAAGTGCACCGCAGGGAAAAGTCCCTTGTGAATCCAATTCATTATATCTACAGGGGATGGCATTCCATCCTTTCAATCCATCCTAATTTGATTTGGAAAAAAACAAAAAACTTGCTTTTGTCTGCCAGTACCAAGAGCCTCAAGGACTCGCCAGTTGAGGAGAGCTGATTGAGGTTCATGCCCAGAAATCGAAATGAACAGGGCGAGTAGGAGGAACAAATACAGAAAAAAAACTCATGAGAACATATCTGTTCATATTGTGTAAGCCCTTTTTAAATAAGTGACTGTATATCATTTAAATTAATCACTTCTATAGTTTTCTAAAGCTGTTTCTGCCTCAAAGTTATCCTTTCCAATCATTTTAACATGTCTTCAACAAACTGTGAATAAAAATAATTACATTTACCCTCATTCCTGATACACACTTTGATTTCTTGCTCTCTCATCTAATAATGAAAACAAAATGAATGTATTAGTATTTCAAAGCCACAACTACAAGATACATAGTCCATTCTAGAAAGTGACACGGATGGATGCTGTGTTTAGGGAGGACAACTAGTACGTCTGTCGCAGGTAAGGAAAAAAGGTACAGCATTTAGGAATTCTTATCACTGGGTTGTTTTTCTCAATAGCACACCTAATGTATACACTGATCACTGATCATTCAAAACAAACATATCTGTACCTTCTCTTGCAAAACAAAAGGTTTAACTTTGCTTTACATTTAAGAGTACACTTGCCACATGTCTATTGTGGAGATACAATATTGTACCCACCCTGCACCTTTGTTGCTATTTAAAGTCTGCCGGACCTTCCGCTGTCTATCTGTTGAAATATGTAATCTCTTACTCTTATTGTTTCTTTGAAAACAGCCACTCAAAACTTATCTTGATCACTTCCATTTACAACCCAATACACCCTCATTCTGTTGGGCTACTTTAACTTATCCTAGAATCTTTTTGAGGATTACATAAGTATCTTACCTCTTAAGAACTTTTTTTTTTGGTGTGGGGGGGGGGGGGTGAAAAGTAATGTGGAGCTATAAAGTCAGATCTTAAGCTAATAAGACTCTGGTTGATCTCAGTGCTTTCAAAGCTATGTGCTGATAAACTGAAAATCGTCACACATTATTTATTCCTCAATGTAAGCCACACTTGCTCCAAAAACATTGTGTTCTTAAAAGTGGCATTTAAAACGTTTAATGGATGTTTAATTGTATTCTTCCTCTTTTATGCAACTGTAAACTAGAATTGTCCTGTTCTACACGATAAACTAGAATCAGTCACACATAAAGCCATATTATGAAATGGTCAAAATAATGTTCTTGAAGCGATGGCAAAAAAGAATGAAAGGTTTCCATCCTATATTGATATAAATATTATCTGAGGTTCATCATTCAATTTCTCAAAATGAAAGAGGAAGTCATTCAATCTTTTGCTCCATTGTTGTATATTTTAATTAAAATATATTCTACATTTTAAAATGTAACCTCACTTAAATCAAATATCAGCAATTAGGTTATTTCAATAAATGCCCTTTTTTCTGCATTAATTTAAATACTACTATATTCAATTGGATCAAAGGCTGAAGTTACATTATGGGAAAAGTGGATTGAAAGCTTTCCAAAGTGCAATTGGAAAATATTGCTTTCTAATGTGGCAGTAGCAGTACCACTTTCATATTTCATTCCAGGGTATTTGTTTAATAATAACCCCCCCAAAAAAGAAAGAACAACATCCCTAAGAGAAACACATTAGTTTGTCTCAGGCACATACAGTACCTGTATGTGTGTGTGTGTATGTTGTTGGCCATCTCACAAAAGTGTTTCTGTTTGTATGTCATAATATTTATTTATATCACCATTTTGCCTGTCACAATGCTTTTACCAAGCCTGAAAATCATGAACACATTTACTCTTTAATCAATACTTTCAAAAAATATGGCGCAGCGATGACTGTTTCTTTCCTCCTGAGGCACTGATGCCAAACATTTCAATGCGGCTTGAGCATAAATCATCAGATGAGAGGCGCTAGGAGAGCACTCTGCCCGTCCTAAGTCCCTGGGTTGATTTAAAAACGCTGAGCCAATTAGCATTCTCTCTGCATTGCTTATAATTTGATTCAATGCATAATCACTAATAATGTGTGTTCAACATGGGACTGCTAATCACCTACATGGTATTTTCCAAGAGAGGAGTACCATAAGTTGATGGTGATTTCTTGTACAGCCTAGGTGGAGAGTGAGCGGAGAAGAACATTTACTGCATGCACGCAGCTCATTGTTATTCCAATGCTAATTGGTTTCTCAAATTCTAAAATGCATATGACAACCACCTACGGTATTATGGGTTTACTGAACAATATCATGATATTGGCCTAGTTTAAAATGATGTTTTCATGTATTTTGTTTCATTCTCTTGTCTATTTGTCACATTAGTTGGATGAAAGATTCCAAAAGCACTCTCTTTTAAAGTACTCTTAAGACGCAAAGGAAAATAATTGTTACATTTATTATGTCCAAGACACAAATATATATTATCATTGTATTGTAAATATGAACTTTTGCTTGACAGGTTGTTTCTGGTTTGAATTGCCATGGTAAAACATTGAGATTACCATTAAGTGCCACTTTTTTCAGATGTAATGTCTTTATTTTATACAGTGTAACAATGTACAGGATAGCATGCAGCAGTGCCCAATTTACCACATCACACTTCACATTGTAATCTGTACTGTAAAGTGCTGTCTTATACTATGCAACACATTTGAGGCCTTGCATAACTGAGTAATACAAACATAGAGGTCTGTGTTCATTTTCATACAAATGTAAATTGCCCTTTAACCCTGCTTGATAAAACTAAAGTACTGGAGGACTAGAACCTGGATGTTTCAAGGTTCCAACCTGTTTCAGAACAAGGAATTCTGTGTAATTCTGAAGCATAGGCTGTTGGAACGTGTAAATCTGTCTGGTCTAGAAATGTATCTGCAACATACTCTACTTTTTTTATACTTGCTTTCTGCAATAGCTGGTGGGATTTCCCTCATCAAACATAGAACTGTCAGAGGTTCCTATGTAGCTTGGGGGGGTGGGTGGGGGATTATTTATCGACTTGGGATTTAGGGATGCCATGTCAGGGGTAATCAGCCTATCATATAAGACGCAGGCTAAGCAGGCAGCTCAAGCAAAGAATGCTGATGCTCTATGTTAGCATGCTCATGATGCTTGTACTGCAAGAGGGAAGAAGACACATCATTTATAAGAAGAAGACCTTTGAAAAACAAAGTTATTTTTGATGCATTTCAATAAAATTGTTATTTCTCCCACCCTCCCTGGTTCCAATTGTGCAGAAAATAGTTATTTAATGTTGAATACGTAGCTTTGTTTCATTTCCCATTACTAATAAGCCCTAAAGTAACAAAAACAGTTTACAAAAGCAGTTAGGCTTTTTCAAAAATATTGCATATGTATTGATTTAATTACATATGCAAAGAGATCTTCAAACATTGTTGTTCTTTTACACCCCCCCCCCCCCCCCCTTTACTTATTTTTACTTAATTTATCAGATTGCATCTGAGGCACACACAATTTGCTTATTTTAAATGATATGTATCTTCATAAACCTGCCAAAAAGTTTGAAACAAAGTTGATAGTTCAGAAGCTTGCAAGAAACTCCTCTACATCCAATGCTTAGAACTTGCTCAACCCTATTCTTCCAATTTGTAAAACTCCCCCTTTGTGAAATTATTGCACAAGAGCATTATTAGGAAAACAATCAAAACAATCAATTAAACCCAAATTAGTGAATTTGCTGGCAGAAACGGACTAGCCTTCCTAATGAAATAAGCAGCTTGTTTGACAGTCTCAGCTCACTGGCTTTCCAAAGGAGCCTGTGGTGTACAGTAATTTTCCGAGCTCTGCGCATTTTCCCGGTGCACACAGTAGACGTCGAGGAAATGCACTGGAGGGACCGGGAGGGGAGCTTGTTACACAAAGAATAACTCTGCTCTGGTGTCTGATTAACGGGGATGAGCACGCGGGAGACTGGCGCATGCTGCTGAGGGAGCAGCAGGTGCTGTCTGTGCGATGTTACTGGAAGCTTGTGCGCCGCTGCACGGCAGTCTGGCCCCGTTTCCTCATGCTGGATTGAAAGCATAACACTGTTGGCCTTAGCAGCGGGACTTAACAATTGCTGAAGATGGTTCTCACTGGAGACTTAATTCACCAGGAAAGTTTTTCAGCCGCATTTCTTGCTGGCAGTTTGATTGATACCAGTTACAATAGGCATTTCCTTTGTGTGTGAGTGTGGTTGTGTGTGTGTGTGTGTGTGTGTGTGTGTAAATGTTTCATGGCCTGCTTTTAAAGAAGCCATGACTCCAAATGTCAGATGAGACAAGTGCTCCACCAGATGTCAATCAGTGACTTTATCAACATGCTGAAGAAACAGAGCAAGGGTAACAAACAGCTATTTTAAGACCTTTCCTCGCCCTCCCTCCCGCAAGGATTTGTGAAGTGCCAACCGTTGAGCCAAAGGAGAGTCTCTTGTTGAACGAGAGGGATACAGGTCTCAGGTAGGACTTCATGAGCATGGTTCTAAAGAATCTCTACTCTCTGCTGTACTCCCGTTGTGTGTTGTCTGTAACTGTAAAGAAGCTTTTGCCACTATCTGTAAGACAATTGACTACGACTGACAAGAGTACCAATTTGACAACAAGGGTCTCAATTACCTTTGAAATGAGTAGTTAGCAGCAGTAACAAGTGAAATAGCTGTAGACTTTAATTGTGCCGAGCCATTTATCACTGGCTCCCTACTCAAAACTTCATGCAGACATAAAAAGGTATTGATTTGTTTGAATGGAAAGGTAAGCAAAAGGGAAAATAACAAAAAAAAGAGAGAATTCCTTTACAACCATCGTTAAAATTCACAGCAGGGAACCTCATTTGACTGACCCTTTACATGAATTACTACAAAGAAAACTACAAAGTTTAACATGGGCATTTTCACTAAGCTATTAGTTTCTAAAAAAAAGTCCAGTATAGTGAGAGGGGGAGTTTGAGAGGCTATTAGCCAGATTGCGCTAGTGTCAAAGTAGCAGGCACTGCTGATTGATCAAGCACGTTTCTATACAAAATTGCCTCTTAAATTAAAATTCATTCAATTAAAACACTGCCAAACAGAAATAAACTGCAATGCAATGTTATTTCCAAGGACCTTGTCGAAAATGTATTTTGAAATCAGCCATGTCCAAAGATTCAAATAATCCCATTATCTTCAGTAGGAAGGACAGAAGGATCCAATCCACATTGCTTCATCTGAACAGCAATGTCAAATAGGTAGTCATAGCACTCACACCTGGAAAAGAGAGAAAATGAACAGTGTTCAATGTTGTGCACTGAAATACATCTTTAAATTTTTTATTTAAAAATATTGTTTTGCTTGGGTAAAGAATGTAGCATATTATTGTTGGTTGGGGTAAGAGCCACCAGTGCACAAAATGTTAAGACAACTTTTATTAACCATCTTGAAAAGCTTCAAAACCAAGCCATTGTGTAATCTAATTTACAATGATAATGAAATAAACTAAAGATACGGTTGTTATGCTTGCTAAACAGTCTACTGTTACTTTATCAGTTAAAACAATTCAACAGCTTTAATTGTTAATCCGTTGGCTTGAAGAATTGATTACTCACGCATGCACATTCCTAATGCTTGCCCGTTCCTAATGCTAGCACAAAGGAAAGTATTTTAGCTTCAGGGGTAAAAAAGATCCTCACATTGTCTTCGCTTTCTCCCAGGACTCGCCCCACACATAGACGCCATGACGACGAACCAGAACTGCACAGGATTCTGGGTACTGCTCCATTGCCCGCGCCATCCTCTCTTTCAGATCTCGCTCCTCTGGCGTGTTCTCAATGATCGGCACCACCAGCATTTCATCATACCTGGACACACAGAACACAAACAGAGCCATGTCAGAACATACATCAGTATATATCAGTATACAGCAGTCGTACATATAAATGTAATAACTAGGGTTGGGTATCATTAAAATGTTATCAATTTCGATTCTGCTTATCGGATCCGGTTCTTATCAAATCTCAGTTCCGATTCCCAATAAAAATAAATAAATAAGAAAAACATATTTCAAGAACAAACAGACAGAATTGTTTATAATATATGACTGGACTGGAGCCAAGCTACCCATAAACGTTTTCCTGCACACTAGCTTGCTACTTGGTGTAGGTATGCTTACACGTTAGGCCAGCTTATATCATGTACATTTATTTGTATGTTCAGATGAATATGTTCATCTTTGCTATGCAAAGTTTGTTAAAATCTAAGATAGATAACCATTGTTAATGTAATTAACGGTTATTAGAACATCGATAAAGCGGATGGGCCTAGATGTTTGTCTCTTGACCAATCAAATTACTTGGTCGGAACTAACTAGTTCAATCTTCTGTCACTTTCACTTTCGCAGGACATGGACGGGTGTTTCCATATCGGTTTCTTCTACGGTTTTCTGTAGGTAAAAATGTTTTTGTGATGTTTTGGCCAAAGCAAATTAAGCCTAACAGTCAAAAATTTTAAATCAGAACTACAATAAAGAGAGTAAAAAGACAAATAAAAATAGTGCTACCAGAGCCCTTCATGAATTTGCTAGAAGCAGTGATCTTGATGATTTCCAAGACACTAAGATTTTAATGAAGCTCTTTAGTTAAGAATGTATTTCTTAAACATCATAAGAGCCCCAAGTATACATCAGATACCTGTAGTTTGAGCCTGAAGTACCCTTGCGAATCCCCTTGATCATTTCCTGGTGGGTTATCCTAAACTCCTTGCCCGGATACAGCAGTGTTGCCATGACAGCGGCTTTCGAGTGGGTATGTATGACTGCCTGAGCAGCTGCATTTAGCACAGGACACACAAGTATACGGCTCTTTTTTTTTTTTACAAAATATGTTCTCATATGTTAATATAACAATAATATATTTTAAGTACAGTACTGTGCATAGGTTTTAGGCAGGGGATGCTGTTTTGAATGCGAAGGGTGGTCATACCAAATGTTGATTTGATACAGATTTGCTTTTCCCTCACTTTGTATTTTATGAACTGATAAAAAGAAAAAGGGAAAATATACATTTATATAAAAAATAAAAAAATTCTTACTTTAAAGACTTCACACGTGCCTAAAACTTTTGCACAGTACTGCATATCTCATAGACATTAATTAACTGACAACTTGTTCTAGTAATTTTTTTTCCTTTACCGAACCCACTGTGTCAAAAGCCAGAACAGTGCAGTTCATTTTACCCACTCCAACACCCCCACCCAAGATGTCTCACCTCTCATTGTGTAGGCATTCATAAATAAGGGGGTGCACTGGCTCTTCCTTAGTCTTTTCCAGGCAGGTGGACAGCAGACATCCTTTTCTTCTACGTCGCAAACAAACATGTCTTCTGCCTGCAATAACGGGTACAGTACAAGCTAGTGCTCTGACATAAAGTCTCTGACTATCTGGTTAACAGCCAACTCCTGGAGTTTTATCATTTACAGTGTATCCCAAAGCCAAACATGTCAAATTGTGTTTAACAACTTAAACACTTAAAGGAAGTACGGCCACATTGATGTGTTGAAATGCAAATATGTGAAATGTTTCTACGACAAAGTGGTTAGCCTACCTGTATTCTCTCCTTCTGGACACCTGATGGTGCAATATAAATCTGCTCTCTAGATGACAGGCCAAAAAAAATACATTAAAGAGGGAGAAATCTTTTGTACAACATGGAGGCAACAAAGTACTGTGTGCATAACATGTTTGATCATGCTTTGGCGTCAGGTTGTACACAAAAAGTTAGCTTGCTGTAACAGTAACGCACAGGGATAAATGGAACGTTATGAGAACATGCAGGATGGCCCCCTAGCTTGTTGTAGTCTTATAGAAAAATAACAGTTGGAAGAGCATGTCTATCTTCTAATGTAGAGAACAATAGACACATTGTTGAAACATGCCACATGGCTCCTTAAGAAGAGGACAAACATGTTCTGTTCCCATGTGGGTTTACACAGCAATCATAATTGTACATAATATTCACAGAATGCAAAACTGGAAAGGTGCATTCATTTTTAGGATCGAAAATCCCAAAAATACACCCCCTGATGCCATTGGGTGTGCTTTCTCAGAATGTGCTTAATCAATGTTCGGAATATAGAACACCATTATGAAACTTATTTCACTTGTCCAGTTGTTTATAATAAGAGAAGAATGATTAATTTGTTGTTTTTGGGTGAAATTTCCCATTATGTGCTACTAAGAACATCAATTATGCCAGTTAAAGCTACATGTTTTGCTTTACAGCTACAATCAAGATTAAATCACTTTGATGAAAGAAGTTAAAAGGGAAAATAAAATGAGTTTCCCAGGAAAGCTAAACAAATAAATAGGCAGATAAACAGACGGACTATATATAAATAAATAATACTATAAACATGTCAAAAGTAATAGAGTTATGAGGTATAGAGGTAACGATTCAAATGATTATGGATTTTGAACATGACCTAATGAAAATATATATATCTTACCCATGTCTCATACTAATCCCTCCCCCTGTTCCAGTGACCCAACCAAGCTGGTAGAAGAGCCGACACAACTCTGGAATAAGGAGGCGTGGATGCTCCTTATCCTGTGCCGAGGATGACAACAGCCACACAAAAGCAAGAATTATAAATATGGATGTAGACAAGAAAATGTATTGTAGCAATAATTCAATTTAAAAAAGTTATTAATTGGAAGCTTCATGTTAAAATGTACTGACGTCAAATCGTCAAAGTTTCTTACACAGCAGTGTGCCAGACTTAAGACATAAGTAATTGGGTGTCTCACCTGCATCTCTGTGGTGCTGCCTTCACTCCTCTCTCCATTACCACATGCTGAAGACATTACCTTTAAGAAAAATAATACAACGAATACTATTGAGAATATTGTCAATTCATTGGGTTGACATGACAATAGAGGAAATACACACGTATATCATATTACGGTTGAAAGAATGTGTGACGTGGAAATAATAGATGATGTATAGAAAGACATGGCAGATTTTTAAACGAGGTGGCAAAAGATGCACAGGTCACAGGTCTAAATCTAATCCATTTATTAGATTTGAAGGCCAACCACTGTGCAAAAAAAAAAAAAAAAGCCACGACCCATCTTCACAGCACCCTTAACGCAATACGGTTGCAGCAGCTTTTAAATTACAGGAAGACAGTTTCAGGTATTGCTGACATAAAACGTTAGCTCTGTTGTGCGAACGTATATCTTGCCAATTAAACCAAAAAAGTGCATCAAATTCCTCAAATGAATATGCGATTTGCAAAGTAATACAAGCGGTGACAACTATAGTTGAATTAGGCTTTGAAACCCACTAAAGTATAAACTAGCTAGCCCAGTGTTAGCGTTAAAAACAAGCAATGCATCTACCTGACAACGTAGAGAAACGTTAAAGAATGAATGGCGTGAACAAAGTTCAGTTTAGCCAGTGAGCTGTGGAAAACCATAGATGGCTAGGTGGTAAACAAACTATGGCGTCATTGATGTGCGACTTAATAAATATAAAGGCCCTGTTCCAAGGCAGCTACATTATGTGCCTGTTACAAATCGGCTCGCAAGAGTCGGACGGTCTCATGCAACTAGCACCAGTTTGCCTTCTCATCCAAGTCCAAAACTAGGATAAAGACTCACCGCTGCGTCTGAAATCGATTAGGCTACTTCTACTTTTTTTCTTTTAGCAGGTACTTCAGCTGCACTTGCAAAGTATGTACTGTTTCACGCATTTTTGGTATACTGTATTTGACATGCTGTGTATGGAACATAATAAATCTTTGTCTGGCTTATTAGGGCTGTGTACTGTTGGCAAAAATCTGACTATACAATACGGATCACGATACAGGGCTATTAAATGTAGGCCCTACCATGAAATATATTGCGATATATTGCGATACTTTAAGCAAGGCTATATTTAGATTTTTTTTATGTAATCTTTGGAAAACTGTTATAGAATGTAGTTAAAAAAAGTTTTACATGCATGCCAGCAGAACAGTAGGACCTGCATTTGTATATGCTACATCCCTGTAACATCCAACATCACAGCACAACTTTTGTGCACAATGAGCACAAAAAAAGGCAAAATATATATATATATATAAATAAATCGATACTGTGTTTTACAGTATCACAAAAAATTATATTGCGATTCTCAGGTGAATCAATATTTTCTTATGTCCCTGCTACATAGTATGGCAGTATGGGCATTGAGACGAAGCGCCTTTTTTATGCCCATTTTCACCTATAAACTTTACATCTCCAGTATTACAAACCTGAACAAACACACCGTGTAACTGATTCAGCGGTCTTATTTTTATTTTTTAAAGAACGAAATAATCTTGTCTAACACATGATCTTTGTTGTTGTTATTTTTGAATGGATGTATGTGTAATATGCATCTCTGGTGTCGATGCACACACCTGTTGAATTTCAGTCAACAATTTCAGTTGTTATCGCTTTTGGCAAAAGGGTGTGTGTGAATAAAATGTATACAGGGCTGAGATTAAAATAGGGAAAAGGTCTACAGCAGTCTTAAGACGGAATAAGTCTTGAGGAGCAAGGTAGAAGTTATTAAAATGTTATAAAATGTAGAATCGGTCAAGGGTTGAAAGCCAGGAACTGCATCACAGAATGACCTGTCTTTATACAATGTATAGTTTTGTGAATGGGACACAGTTGTACATTGTTTGGATTGAACACATACTCACTCCAGACTCAGTCTGTTCTCTATGAAACTGATTCAATGCAAGCTGTTTCGCCACAACGGCATCAGTACGGCAATCGACCTACATGAGTCAATCCGGATGAAAGCTGGCTCAAAAGCTGTTGGCATTAAAACAACAAAGGCAGACCCCAGCAAGTGAAATTTGCATTAGGACAGTTCGTCTGAATTTCATTTTTCAGACCTTTTTTTTTTTTCTAGTATCCTCCTTTGACAAACTTGTTCGAATCTTGTTCCAAATAAATGTACCTAAATCAAGAACTCCAAGAAGGGTAAGCTGAATAACATACACTGACAATAGAATGGTAGTTCTCAAAAAAACTCAAAGGGACTCTTTCAATAAAATTTGAAGTTAGATCACATGTACCACCATACCTATACAATTGTGTCAGACTCTTGCAACAGAATAGAATAGCACATGGGCTGGAGAATAGGCCACAGCATATGCTGACGAATATTTTTCACTACAGCAGCATTACAATCCTGGTTATTAGGCCGTGCACTCAGAACTTGCATGGAGTCACAATGTCCTGGTAAACTCTGACTACCAGGGTCCCATACCTAACCAGGCCCGGTTACAAACACACATACAAACTTTACAAAGTAAACAATAGAGCCAACACCCATATCGTCTCCTTAATGTCAAGTCTACTCAGGTTGCAACAAAGTCCTCACGCACACAAGCACCAAGCATACATTTTGTATGTTGTGTTGTGTGAAAGTTTTGGTGTGGCTTAGGGTTAGGGTGTGGATGACTTGAGTCCCTCCAGTGGGAGTCAAGAATTTGGGGCTTTGAAGCCAAAACGCAACGACGAGAGAAAATCTGAATATGTCAGTCAGCATCAGCAACAGAACAAAGATAGAGAATGATTGTGTGATACGTCCTGAACCCAAATATTAAAAAAGGGAATCTAAATAGAAAGAGAGGGAAACAGAAGAAGTGTAGCGGTTTTCATCTTTTCTCCCCAATACTGTTATATATATCAAGTTCAGTGGCTGTACTATAGCATCCATTCACAGATCCTGGTTTGGCCTCACTTCTGGTCAGTGGGTTAATGGTGTGGACCTGGTTCAACTGGAAATCATGGAACTCACAAAACATCTGTAAACACATTAAAGTAATTTATCAACTACATAATACCTTCTTTGTCATCCGTTGTGATTTGCCCCCAGTGAATGCAGACTTGAGAGGAACAAGCTTGAAGAGAGAGTGGTCAAATTATTACATGGGCATGTGGTACAGTTATGTTGTATTGATGATAGACGATTGCTTCGCCTGAATAGCTCTAAGAGAAGGCCGGATTGGTTAGTTACCTAGTTAATGTTAGCAAGACAGTAGGCTTTCTAACCATAGCTAAACTACATGTTGCCTGGGAGTTCTAGTGAAGTGACACAATTTTAGAAAGTTAAGCAAATTTTAGCTACCTTAAATTTTCTCAGCTTTGTCTTGACCCAAGGTAAAAAAAAAAAATAATAATAATAATAAAAGATATGTGGCTTTTATTACAGTAAAGGGAATATTCAGATAAAGAGTTTTTTAACTAAATAACAGTAAAAAAGTAAATAAATAAAAAAGTGAAAAGGGAAAAAGGGCCAGGAAGTGATGCAAGTGGAGTGAGGCTCTTATGACTCCAAAAGAGGTGTGAAGGGCAAGAACGAACAGGTGTCTGCCCACGCATGATGACTCACCTGAGAACCTCACAGTACCTTGAGTAATCAGGCTTTCCCTTTATATAGGTAATGTGTTCTGTCTGGCTTCCAAGGCACCAACATTGGCTCAAACCCAAACATGATGTTTTTTTCTGATATTTTTTCTGTGATTGTTGGAGGTTTAAAGGGAGCTTAATGTCATACAAGTAGCTATAAAACCATATTGTGTGGTTAGTATACCTACTCAGATTTGTTAGGGGGGGGGTATGTCAGATTTCGTTTGTGGGAGACCAGGATATGATCCCGCTTTCTTGACTGTATGACTCCCGTCCAACATCTGTGTCATGAAAACAATAGCCCCTGCAGGCTTTTCCCATGTTGTAACTTGTTGACTCGGGGAGAGTATCAGTGATTGAGTTAATCAACAACCAGCAACAAAAAATTTAAGATAAAAAAAGAGAAATCATAGGGCTTTAGATATAAAAATCATAATACATATTTTTTTGGGCCGATGAGGTTTATTACAATGATAGAGAGACCAATGTAGCCTGAGACAAATAAATGTGAGGAAGTAAAAAGGGGAGTGTCTGAATAAATAAAGAAGTTCTGTCATATGCTGGCTCTGAACATTTTACTAACCATTGTATTGATATGACACCCACTCAAGTAAGTTTGTATAAAAGCGAGGCTGCAAATCACAGCAGCATCCAAAGCACTGCCAACGGTTCAATTAGGTCTTTTCTGACAGTCTAAAGAATAGACTTTCCTCTTCTAAGTAATCAGGATGCGGATACTACAACTACTGGGAGTTTCAGTTTTGACACTGTGGTCCTGTATTGAATTATTTTCAGTCAATGGTGAGTGAAATCTGCCTTACTCACTTAATCTCACACTTTGTCCCAGGTCAGTTGTGTTATTATAAAAATGTTAAACAGCTTTATGATGTTTGTACAATTGTCTGTTGTGACATTTGTTTTAAAAGCAAGCTTTACTTTGGAAGGAAATACTAGCTTGAGTTTGACCAAGTAAGTCTTTCAATATATGGAGCTTGAAAATAATGAGCTAACTTGAAAATCTTGTTCAGGTGTGACTGTACTAACCTTTTTGCTCATTTAAATGCTGTAGCTAATAAACATTTGCTTTATTTATAACTTCATGCTATTAGTAAACAATTGCCTCTTGTAAAAAGGAATAACCTGAGCCTTCATGCGGTGGGCAAAGGCCAAATTGATATTTTTAAAAAGGCCTTAGTTGTACATATATCGAGACATCTTTAAACCACAAAAGCCTTGCTCACAAACCCATGTTTGTTTTTAAGTTGATAATAAACAAACATATAACTTTAAGTTATATTGCTTGTAGTTATACTGTATTTGTTTAATAAGTTATAAAATATCTATTGCTTATAGATGAGTTTTGCAAGCAGGTACCATAGTTGTACTCATGTTCTACTTGAGTTTATGGAGTTCAGCAAATCCTTAATGTGTCCTCTGACTCACCCCATGAGTTTGCACTTTTCTTTAACCTGTAGCGGAAAACCTGCTAATGTTTCAGCACTATCTACTGGTAGACTACAACTCTATCTCCCAGAATTCTGGAACATCCATTGCATTTTTTGGAGCTCTGGGCTGCGCTCCCTCTCCAGACGGCCCCACCCACAGGCACACTGAAGTCTTTGTATGGGGTTCACCTTGCTGCTCCAGTAGTCACATTAGATTGTACATCCAACCTCATGGGAAACCAAAAAGCCTCGGAAAGTATTTGGAAAGTCTAGGCAAAAAACCCATCTATGCTATATATAAAATGTATACGTGAACATCTAATGGTAATACTTATTTGTCATATTAAATCAAATTAATGTATAGTACTTATATACAGTACTTTATATATTTAATTCCACAGTTCATGTGTCCTGAGTTTGTGCAATAGCTGATCATACTAAAAGTGAAGTCAATTTGAACTTGTACATTATGGAAATAGCCATTTAAAATACAACAACAATGACCTGTATTGGATGCATGTGATGCTCAGGACAGGTGTTTCTGGACAAAATTATAAAAAATGTGATATGACATGCAAATGCAAACTGGTCTGTAAAAAAATTATATTTAAAAGTGTGCAAATCATATTAACAGCTTAAAAGAACGTATTGCTTCCCCCTTTCCTTATCAGACTTGAAAAACGATGTCTAATATTCAAGTAGAAACATGAATAAGGCGACAATTCATATTTGCTTAATCTTTAGTGGTGGGTGTGTCAAATCTTGTCTAATGCCTGTATTTGTCGCAGTGCAAGTACACGGAATGAGTCTGCCATGTATTTGTTATTACTTTGACAGATGATAAATCGCTCAAGTTAATTATTACTTGCTCTGTCTTTCAACACCACTTACAGGAAGTCCATGTAGGCAAAGGCAGGTTCCTACAAGAATTTTGCCAGGAGCATTTGGCACTGCACATGCTCCTGCTGCAATAGTTTTGATGTTCTAAGTCATAAAAAGCTTCTTAAGCTCTTGGGTGGGGTCGTGACGTATTATTCAGGATCAACACTCTTTGATCATTGTCTTTATTCTTTTTAAGCTTCAACAGAAATATCTGGGGTTGCTGAAGTGGATTTTCTTCGGGACGCCATAACTGATGGGTTCATAGTAGACAATCCCGTTTTCCCTTCAGCAGCTGCGGAATCGGAGAAACACAACCCAACGAGTTCCACAGAAGAAGTGGTTGAATCATCAAGCACTAACATTCCCACCACTGATCCTGGGAAAGAAAGCGCCAGTGACGTTCTAAACGAAGCAGATTCCATTGAAGATGACACGTCTGAGGAGGGCAGCACAGGGCGTTCTTCTCTGCTGGACGAGGAACAAGATGACCTATTTTCTGCCAATACAGATCTATATTCAACCACAAGACCATCAAATCTCCCAAATCAGAGTACTAGTATTCCTATCCCAACAGAGAATCCCATTTCGACCACAATCCATAACCATAACTCAAGTGCTACAGTAATAAAAACAGAAGATGATTTATTCTTTGAGGAAAAAACCCAGTTGACAACAGGGACCAATGGAGAGGACAGACTGATCCCAGACCCGCATCGTATCTCCAGTACTCCAGAGAACTATTCACCCACTACTGCAACAGGACCATATGAGAAAGAAACTCTTCCCTCCAGTTATACACCTATCCTGGGACTTCATAGTGGGATGTCACACACCTCCACCAGTGCTGACATCACAACAAAAAATCTAACATTTTTGGCAGAAATGGATGATTTGGGGTCAGGCTCAGGGTTAGGGTCAACCACTATCACTGTCATTGAAGAAACCATTGAGAGAAGTGACCCTGTTGATGTTGTTGGTATGCTCTTTACGGAAACGTATAAAAAAGGTACATATTTCCATATACACATAATCAAAATATATAATTGATGATATTATGAAACAGACTTGTGTGTGTCAATTCAGTGACATAACATTAATAATTACTGATTTCCTGATTCCAAAAGAACTTGATGTATCGTCGACAGAAAATGCTTTTAAACAATTGCGTGAGGTAAATCCAGCACTGCATCAACACCACAGTACCCCAGGTTAGTCTATAAAACAAGGACATTACTGAGGAACATCAATTATATACTGTCAACCTATTTCTAAAATTATAAATCATTTTGTGTTAAACCTTTTATGCAATGTAGTAAAATAGTTTTTATGTAACTATTTATTTGATCTTTCGCTAATAAATTGCTGTAGAAACACTGTCAGAGACATTTTTCTCTTTGTCTCTAGAACTTAACCTCTTCTCCTTTTTTCCCAGGTTGGTTGGTCATTGTTGCTGTTACTGTTGGAATAATAGCAATGTTACTAGTCTGTGTTGCCATAGCTACCAGAGAAAGGTGAAATTGGATTTTTATAAAAATGTTCTTGCAGCAAGTAAAATAGTTTACGTTACACAAAAGTAATTGCTTCTTAAGAGTTTGGTAGCAGATATACTGATCAATTATGAACCACTGTATGTTTCTATTTTACTAATTATTGCTTTTGTTTTTCAATTGAATAGTTGGAAGGGCCTCAACCAAGAATCCGGTGACAAGAAGAAAAAGGTCAGCTTGAAAGTCCAGCAGGGGGCGGAAGAGAGAGAAACAATGCTTTACGAGAAGCCCAAGGAAAACCTCAGTGTTGGGGACTACTCTGTGATACTTCTAGAGGAGTTGCCAGAAGAAAAACCATTGCACTAACACTTCCATCCAAAATGGACAAAAAGAAGGCTTGCTTTTTTTTCATCTTCGACTTTGCAGTGCTCAGCAGGAGAGGAATAAACTATTGGTGTGTTATGATGGAAAAGTTGTGTTTGTATAGAAGGATTAGGTGGTACACAAAAACAGAAAAACCTTGAAAAATACTTTTACAATAAAAGCTTATTGGATAGATATTGTTTTATGTTATTAAGCTTTTCACCTTTTTGCCTAACATGTAATATATTTATAATTAAAATACAATCAAAATACAAAATACAATACACACAATACTTTACCATCAGATGACAAATAATTTATTTTATGGTGACAAAAGAGAAGGAATTTGTGAGTGTTGTGGAAAGTAGGATTTACTTCCACTTCCCCCATGGAAGTCGTAAGCACAGACAATAACCTTTTGCTTCGGTGTTTTGGTTTTAAACTGCTCCCATTGTTGAATTCATTGAATGTAATTTGGATACGTTATAGATATATTAGTGATTATTTAGTTTATTTTGATTTCTAAATACTGTTTTATGCATGTCATGACACTGTGAATAAATTACTTTTGCCATTCATATTTATTTTTATATTGTTATATATCAGAGTATATTTTCAGTCTCATTGAATTCCTTTAATTGAAGAAGCCATGAGGAGGATGTTGTTGATCTTTAACCTATCATGGCGTCTTTACCTCCAACTGTTTTGGCAAGTAAGATCATTCTGCCAACATTTCAGTAGGCTGCCCAGTAAAATATATATTTAAAAAATCTAAATTAAATGGAAAATGCAATAGCATCAGTAACGGTTAGCCTGGATTTACAGAACTATTGTCCAAATGTCTACACTACATTGATCCCATTGAAGGTAATCCACAAGGTTGTTTTGCTAAGGGAACATCACAGTGCAAGGAATACCAACAGGACAGTCAATGTTCTGTAGTAGCCTACAGTGAAACGATTTACGTAACCTTTTCACACTACAAAAACCCCAGCAATGGTGGATTGGTTTTGCTGTAAAACTGTTGTCGTAATGCAAAACAACATTGGGATTCACTTAGACTATTTAATACATTAACATGTGGAGACATTGTTTTATTCTTATCTAGGATACTGCAGGGTAAACCAAACAGGACTCCAATGTACTGCCAATGAATGACAGTGGAGTGCACTGTGGTAGGCCTACTGTGGCATGCTCACAGTGCAGGACAGTGAATGTTACAACATCCTGTAGCAATACAACATCTGCAAGCATGGCACAGATCATTGAAAATGTAATTGCCTTATCTTCAGATTAAAATGTATTGTGCATTTACATTTTGGAAATACATGGTTTCTTAATAAAATTTTTAAAAAGTATTTAATAACTGTTAAGATAATGTAGCCTGAGTAAATTAAAAGCAAATTCTCTATTAGGGGGTTGGATTAATTCTCATATACGCTGAATCGACACGCAGGAAAAAAAGAAACATTAGTGTCATCAACAAATATTTATTGGTTTCCATAGATATGTGTACACCAGTATTAAAACAATTCACACATATTTAGTCCATTTGCCTGACATATTGTTGGTGTATATCTACATAATGTATTTTCAATGTCTACTTTTTGTCAGTCTCACACCCATTCTCACAAATCAACATCAGACAAAGCTGTACATAACTACATTTGAGTTAACTTAATATTATGTTGTCAGACAGCATTGGGAAAAACAGTTTTATGTAATATACATTTGTGGACAAATGCGTACATTGATTCAAAAACAATGATAGAAAATACAAGAATAATTAATTGTCTACATATACATTTGAACATAGGTATTCATAGAAAAAAGAGGAACAAGCCAAACTTGTAAAGTTTGACAGAGAAAGAGATGTCTTTGAAAATTACTTAATGTAATGTTTGGTGTTATGTGTTTTACACATTAATCTTACTATGAGGGAAAGTACTAATGTTATTCCAGCCCAAAGTTGCCCTGTCAACTGAACAGTAGCTAGTGTGTAAAAAAGGTATCCTTATCTCTGAGAAAACATTACTTTGTTTAGCTTTCCTCTCTTGTAAACCTATGTAATAAACAAAGTTACAGCAATTGAATAACACCATTCAGTCATCATAACGCGTGAAAAATGTTGTTGCTTTTTCTTGTATACCTTTTGGACTGTCAAGTCTGGAAGAACTGTGCACATTAGCGTAAACTACCCCTAGCTTTCTTAAAAATTTACAAAACGATGCCTACTCTGTGGTTATTTGAAATGTATTACATGAGAAAGCTAATTCACATCTAACCAAAAATAAAAGTCAAATTAAGTTTCAACTTGTGCTGAACTGTGTTCTCTTCTTTATACAAACTGACAGAATACAAATAAACCAAATTATTTGTATTCAAATACATGATCTACTCAACCTAGAGAGAATATATACACAAAGTGCAAAGAGGCACTTTAGACATGAAGATTTTAAGATGTTGCAAAAAAAAATGTATCGTCCATGTTTCAACTAAAAATGGAAACAGAAAAATTATAAAAACACAGCAACCTGTAAGTGCTACCAGGGGTTTCAACTTCTTGAACTTTTGTCATGCATGGGACCTTCACTGTCAAGGTCCAGGTGATATAATTTGTAGTGCACCAACGTGCAGACATGCCAATCACTGATCCTTTTTTATGTATGTATATAGCATGTGGACACTACATTTAGACACAGCAGGGTCTAGGAATTTATTTGAATTGAAGGCCCAGCCTTCTGTATAAGAAGTCCTAAAGTTGGATGCCAGAGATGGTATTGCAATCCAGTGCTAATACTCTATTGAAATGGAAAATGTTATAGGTATTCAACGTTATCATTATAATCACACTGACTGCAATCTGCAGTTGACATCTTCAAGGCAAGGTTTTCATTTAACAAACAAAATAAACAGTTTGAATCAAAACGCACAGTGTGTATACAGTACACCGACTTGTTAAGAGTCAGAGATAATTACCCTTCTTACACTCTTTTTGTATCTCAGTCTTTCTTTCTTTATTTTTTGCGCTCAATCTCTCTATCTATCATTTTGTGTTCTCACACACACATGCACACAAAACACAAAATCATGCATGCATACAAAGTCAGAGGTTACATGTACTGTATATACACAAACATAAAGTGTAAAAAACAGAGAGTACATGAAATGTTGGTGCCTTTTCTCACACATAGTAAGTGAACTTGCCCTTCTGGCGTTTCTGCTGTCAATGTCCTAATGCCATCTAATGCACTGTTTGCGTTGGCTGCTCTCTATAAATACTCCGCCACTTATGGAGAACAAACTCCACCCCTTTTTAGTGCTAATTACAGATGTAAGCTCTGCTGCTTAGTGGCTTGACCATGTGTACCGAACAACGCCAGAGCTTAATCCTTTAAGTCAAAGATATTGCAGTTCCCCTACCAGCCTGCTCATCCATTCTCATTGGAGCGCTGTAACCTTGACTCTTAGTATACTTTTGTTGAATTTACAACTGCCGTGGGCCGACTGCACTACAATATGATGCAGTTTATGGTCTATGAAGTAAATATGAATGTTGCAGAAGGTGTTATGAAAAGGCAGACGGTATCAGGGAGCATCAAAGCTTCTCAACACAACCACGGAAAAGTGGTTCCATCACCAGGAAGGTTTAAAAAAGCATGAACCGTTAATCAAAAGAGATTGTGTCAACAACAAAAAAACAATTGCCACCTGCGGTTACAGTTAATTGACTCTAAAATAACTCCTTGGATTTGTTCTTAAGCTTCACCATATTTTTACCGTACCTCTGACTTGAGCCTTGGATAAAATAATTTTTATCAGGGCATTAATCAAATGAGTATAATTTTCAAGTTTGCCCTTGGCCAGTGCTCAAATGCAAAGTATCCCGTCTTTCAAAACAAAACAAAAGTGAGAAGTAGAGGCAAAGTGAGGGGAACAATTGTACTGGTTAATGTATTTCAGAGAGCACACAGTTTTATGGAAAAAAAGCTCAGACTGCTATAAAATAGTTTATGAAAAAGCAGGACATTGTGCCTGAATTGTGCCATTCCTGTTGTAGAAATGGATAGGCCTATAGAGAATCTATTGTTTTTCTAATGTGGGGGCAACAGTTTAATCAAAATACAAAATTATTGTTTCTAATTTCTTTGTAGTTCAGCTATTGGATAACATAATTTGAGATAACACTAAAGCTCAAATTAAATGGATTTTGTTTCTCACACTTTCTTGAAATAGTTGTTTGTTTCACTTTGACATTAGTTTCTTTTGTTTGTTTTGTTTTGTTGGCAGAGGAAATACTTGGTGTTGGAACTCAGGTTAAGGCGGAGCAGGGCTCTGGATCTGCTTTACTCGCGTTTCCAGGGTTCTTCCTCAACAAGAGAGAAAGGGGCTGCTGTATTTCCATTGCCATTTCTGCCCATGGTTACCTGTAAGCAATTATCAACATCTAACTTATGGACAAAGACATAGTCATATAGGCAAAACTGTCAAAGAGTTGGTAGCAGAGAAACCCATATGTTAATACTTGCAGGCCACTTATTTCACTCTCAGAATTCAATTTTGAGGGAGTTTAAAAATAGAAAGACCTGTATACTCTCTGAATACAGTAACTCAACACAGGAGCGATGGTAAATCTTACATTCAGATAAAAATAATGAAGAATAAGATCAAAACAAAGATTGAGGTTTGGGTTTTCAAGTTGGCCATGTATTGGATTCTCTGCCCAACCAGCATACAATAGATGTAACTAATTTGTATGTGCATTAATGCACACCATAATTGCAATTTTATGATTTTATAAAATACAAACAGAAATAGCTGCACCATGCAATGCCATAGAACACTGAATAATGAAAAGGACTAATAAAACAACATGCTCTCAAAGAAAAGAGCACACACTTCTCTGTGAAGTTATATAAAAACAGCTATGTACTTAAACAAGTAAGGATTTTGGATAGGCATTTCATGATGTATTTGTCATTTTGGGATGAAACATAATGAAATAGCAGTCTTTTTTGTATACCGCTATGGCTACGTAAATATGGAGTTGACCAAAAATGCTAATGGTCTAATTTGGTCAGGGCTGCCACAAATACATGTCCAATTAAAAAAACACATCCATTCCATTAGATCATCTGTTAAGACATGAAAGCAAATAACAAAACGTTGCCTGATACAAGACAAATCTTGGGAAAAGTTTTTGCTTGAAAATGTGTAAACACCAGAGGCAAGTCTGTGTGGATTTAAATTCTGGAAAAGTTCTTTCTTAAGGATGTTTTGGATGGGAAGAAAAAGCTTAGTAAAAGAAAAATGTAACTTACTTTGCCATTTTATGATTTTGCTAATATACAATGGTATAACAAAAACTGCTTTTTCATGTAATTAAGAAGTGAAAAAAATAAATATTGACATATTCATTTATTTTTTCCACAGTTTTTCTCCAAAAAGATTTACAGTGTATATTCACATCCATGAATGTATGTCAATATACCAAACCACATGGATAGGAAGACGAGCACAGACTCACAATGGGGGGGTAGTGACTCTACATACAGGTCTCTATGTCCGTAAAGGTAAAATGTACCTTGCAGTCGTCTAGCATCACTGAGTTGTGGTGAGAGGCATAAGCATTATGGTTGGTGTTGTTTTCATAGAAGGACTGAGATTTTGTCATCTCATATTCATCAGGGCGGCCCTGTTGTGCATCAAACAAGTCGAGCTCATCTTTGGAAAGGTGGTAGACAATACCAGCTCCATATGAGTCCCCGATCACGTTGACTGAGGTTCTGAATCGATCCCTGTATGTTGGAAGTCGGGGTGAGGAAAGAGACAAGAACAGACACATTAGGCTAATGAATGTTGGCTGCATGTACAGGGATCAGATACACCAGGTATCAGCTTAGGCCCTTGGTTTGTATTTTTGGCAGAAGATTTGTAAAATCACACGAAGCATTTAAAACATGTTAGTGCATATTTGCATTTGTATACTTACAGTAGCCAGTCGACAGCAACTAAAAGACTGATATCCTCAGTGGGCAAACCCACTGCCGTGAGGATCAAAAGCATGGTGACTAATCCAGCGCTGGGTATGCTAGCTGCTCCAACACTGGCCAGGGTGGCAGTCAGACTGCAGACATGGCAAGAGAACTCTTAGCTACGAAAAACTCTATTGTATCTCTTGGCAATCAACAGCTATATGTCAGCTGTATATCCACATGTGATATATTAGTCAACATTTAAGACCTATCTCTTTTATTCCAATGACGCTTCAGAAGTTTGTTAAATACATGAAAACAAAATATTTCTGTTATAATTCTGTGAAAAAAAAAATATTCCATCATAAATAATAAAACTAATACATATAATAAACCTTTCGTATAATTTGGATAGTGTCCTACCTCACAGTGATAACCTGTCCCCAGTCAAGGTTAATGCCATTCATCTGGGCGATGAAGATGGCTGCCACAGCTTCATAAAGGGCGGTGCCGTCCATGTTGATGGTGGCCCCGACTGGAAGCACAAAGCGGGTCACTCTCTTGTCGATGCCCAGGTTCTCTTCTAGGCATCGAAATGTGACAGGCAGGGTCCCGGCGCTAAGGTAGAATTTGGTGCGTTAGAAAATCAGGGAATGCTGTTCAATGATTATTTTAGAAGTTACATTGGAATATGCCACAATCAGTATCAATCAATCGACAATCAATAATAAATCCCCAAACACATAGAGAAAAAAATATTTTGCTCAATTGTGAGATGTTCTGTTGGTGAACTAAATTGGCAATTGGAAGGTGACCCTATTGCATAGCCAATTACCAAGTGTTCAAACCTTGCCTTGTTATTTTAACTTTGATTTACTCTCTGAAAGAGGTGGTTAGAGAAGCTCTGTGTGTAAAGGAACTCATAAATTGTGGAAACTTGGTATATACAGTATGAATATCTAAAATTCGTCATACCTTGATGCCGTCCCAAGAGCAGTGACCCAAGCTTGGAAGACGCCCATGAAGAAAGTCCATGGATTTTTCCGACATATGACAAAGTATATTAGAGGTAGAAATATGCCGCCATGGATGAGAAGACCCACTACCACAGTCACCATGTACATTCCAAGTTGTTTAGCAACCACCTCTAAGTCAGCAATTGAGATGATCTTCCCACAGATCAAACAGGCAATACCAATCGGTGAGTACCTGGAGATAAAAATACAGAATGAACAATATTGAGTAAAAAAAAATTGTTTGGTTTTGGTTTAGTTAAATTTGACAAACATTTAAAGCTGAATTGAATATATGAATGAGAATATTTGCAGCATTCAGTAATCCTTAATGTAGGAGCTGTTCCCCAAGGTAAAGGGCATAAACAAATAAATAAAGTAAAGGATATGGGCAAAAGACTTACCACATTATCATCCCAACTAGCCTCATAACAATCTCGTTCAAGACATTAAAGAACTCCAACATTAGCCTGGCTTTCTCTCCCATCTTCCCCATGCAGATCCCAAATGCAACAAAGAATCCAATTAAACCTACAAAGCAAGGAGCATGGATTATTTAAGGAGCAAGGCATAAGCATCTTACCAGCTATGTGTATAAAGATGTGTTGAACTATTCAGAGTAACTAAGGATATCTTAAAAGGAAAAAAAACTAGTGCAGACAAACACTATTTGAAAAGAAAAAATTTTAGCTGTAATTTCACTTACCCAGGACATTCATTCCACTTTTGAACTGAAGAGACTTTTTGATTGTGAACTGTGGAGGAGCTTTTGTCCTATTAGTGGGCACTTGCACTTTTGTGCTGACGGTTTGAATCTGGAGAAGGTTAGGAAAAAAAAGAGGTCGATGGTAACTGTATTTTCTATGTTTTTTTTTATAAAAGAAACATGTCTTATGAGCAGTTTGAAAGATGGCCAATACCTGTTGGAAGCAGGCTTGCACTAAGTTCTCGGGAAAGAGGTTTCGAATGAGATCAAAGAAGGCATCCAAACTGGAGACGTCGTCATTCTTCTTGCCCATTCCAAGGTTTGCCTTAAGCTTTGGGTTTCCGGGGTGGATGAGCAGCACCAAGATCACTCCCAGCACAGCAGCAATGACAGTGGTGGACATGTAATACACCATCGCTCTCGTGCCCAGACGACCGCTGGACTTAGCATCCAAACCCGCCAGTCCTGTCGGTGGAGTGGTGAGGCATGTTGAGTATTCAATATAATTTAGTGTGTTAGCCAACATTGAGCGATGTTGTCATAACATAATGTCAACATAAAGTTATGTTAATAAGCAAAAAACAAGCAATTATTAGGCAATCTGATGTTGCTCCCTTATGCCTAAACTTTGACTCAATGGCCACATTGCTTTTCTACTTTTTCCTTTTTGTTAACTAGTAGTGTAATGGCTTTGAATCTGATACAATATATGTAATACCCTCAATTCAAAGTGACAGGCAAGTATAACAATCACAGAAAATAACATGGTAGCATACAAGTACTTCAAAGGTTGCATGGTGCAAACACTAACAAAGTTACTGTGTGAAATTCAGCTGGAACTACCAAATGTATGCACCCACACTTGTGTAACTTGCCTTGGATCAAACTGTCCACAAAATGGTATACTTTAAGTCATTGTGACAGTTGATGTATAGATTTTCAAGAAATGATCAGATACCGCAATGTGAAATAAATAATGGATTCATATTTACGGACGTGTATGAGATTTGGGTCAGAGCCTAAAACCGTATTTCTATCACACTCACCTGTTACCAGACTAGAAACGACGAGAGGTAAGATGAGCATCTTCAGCATCCTCATAAGAATGTCTCCCGGGAATGCAATCACCATGATGACATCAGGAGGGAGCGGCGACACGTGCCGTAGCAGCATTCCTGACACGGAGCCGAGACACACACCTGGAAGCCGGAGAAAGAAAAAAAAAGCCAATCATGAAACTCGGGTCAAGTAATCTTGAAATGCATAAACAAGATGAGTGATGTGGACTTATGAGTGTGTTTTGATGGCCGTTGTGCTGATGATTCATGGTGAAAATAAAGCAGGCTTCAAATGCACTCCCGCAAACTAAATGCACTGCATCTATATTTTATACTCAAAATCAGGTTTTCATTTGATGCTCAAACCACATCCTACTCATACCACATTACAATGTGCAGCAATTTACAGCTTTCTTTTTCTTTCGACATGCCATCTTTGTGTTGTAAACCCTCCCCTTTATCACAACAATAAACAGCAAAAGAATTCCACTGTGTTTCCGAATTGCATCGTTTTGTTGCATATTAATATACACATCAGTAAAGAAATGTATTGTGAAAATAAAGATGTAGTCATCAGAATTGGACTTCGATATACAACTTACCAAGAATGGTGAGAGTTAGGACCATATTGTTCATGATTTTATCACATATTCCCCCACAAGCGGGCTCTGGGGTTTCTACAATGGGCTCTAAGTGGCTCTCATGCATCCTGACCTCCACTTGTTTCTGCATGGTGTTGGCACTGAGAGACAAACAGAGGGAAAAAACACAAGTGGTGAGACGTGGGCATTTTCTATTACAGGCAATTCATTATTCTCTCATGCTGATTTTTAGAGAATGCAATCTTAAATTCAAGACATGTCGTGTGAAGTCAAACTCAATTTGAGTGGCAGAGGGATTGTATTGGATACCTTTGGGAAAAAAACAGAGCTTATATAGATTAAACCTAAGCACAAGAAGATTAATTCCATAACTTTGTTTTTTTGAGGATGTTATGGCTCACATTTGATCAAAAATATTTCATGTATCACATTTGCAAAGACTATTGTCTACTTTCTTGGTGTTTTCCCTGCCCCCATCCTGCCAACTGCAACCGACAGAGACTCATCAGAAACTGGGACTTGACTTCTATTATACTATATTTATTATTTATATATTTACTATTTTGCAGTGCCAATCATTGTATCACCTGGAAGTGAAAATAAACTGTGTAAATTACATGTTACATTTATACAAGCTAAAACAGTCTGGAATCCAGCCCAGGTTACATTGTATTCTTTTTATCTTTTCATCTAACATTTAAATGAATTTACAAATCACATTAGATCCCCATATATGTCTAACAAGTGACAAGAGCTCGTTCACTCATCAATGTACAGAATGCTCTGCGTGTTTGTATACATATTGTAAGTGCACGTGACAGTCTAGTGTTCATCCTTCGTGACGGCTAAACTCTGAGCTGGTCTGAGAACGCGCTGATTCTCTTTAATCTTGTTCCTCTGAAATCGACCTCGGTTCAGGCCAGCCTCCATCCCATCCATCCCCTTATCGTACTGCCCTGTCACATCACTGCAGCAACAGGTAGCTTGGCTTTGTTGTGGTCTGGATTAAAGGCTCTTTGACTTAAAGATACCCCCCACACTCCCTCCTCCTCCTCCTCCTCCTCCTCTTCCTCCTCCTCCTCCTTCATCACCATGCACCCTGCAAATCCTCTGTGAATTTTAACCTTGTGCTGTTAGTAAGTGTATGTATGCCCATGAAATTAAGACACACCTGTCTCCACTGGTGCCAGTGTAACCTCAATTATCATCCTGTAGACTACATTGAGGCTGTACTAATGATTTGAACAATGTAACACTGGTCATTTTCCTTTCTTTGTTCAACCTTGAAAAGCCTATGGTGCATAAACTACCATCTTACTGAAAAGGAAAAATATATGACCTATACTATATGAAGTATGTTTTTAAGACAGCTCACTCAATAGAGTGTGCTATCGTTGCCTCTGTAAGTGTACTTGTTTTATTTGTTTATATGTCCAATACTCTTGAACTATATGAGTAGGAAGTAGGGAGAGTTTGTGATCAGAAGCACAGCTGTCAAGTCAATCAGGGTTGTCTCTTGTCTGATACATGGTTTCCTCAGCAGCTCCTATGGGACATAAGCCTGTTAAAGAGGATATAGTTAGCTGCTCAAGCACACAAGTGATTGAGTTGCATAACTGTACAGGGGCTTCCTACTAAAGGTGCCACCACACCTGCCAAGCCATGATTACCTCTAAAAGAGGGGATTAAGATACAGATATGTTGGTGCATTTAAAAGTAACAGTGGACTGAACAGAAGAAAACACATGTCAAAAATTTGGTATTTTGTAGAACCAAAGATCAAAGACCACACCACACTAAATTGAATGTTATTTGGCAACTAATGACATGTCCCAAAGGTAGATCAAATAATAGTTCTCAGCGTCCAAAGGCAGACAGGTAACCATTAGATGTTTTAAAGATCGTTCTAATTGGTTAAAAATAGTCTTTCCCAGTTAAGACAAATCATGACACTGTAAGACATAACGCATACATCTGAGTAAAACCAAGATGAGCATGTTTGACTTGTACTAATGCCATGCTAGTCTCTGCATATATCCCCATTACGCAACAGGACGGGCAATCATTGTTCCTGCCTGAGATGAACCCTTGCAGTTCAATGCAGAGAAGAGTCAATGGGTAAGACAGGGCCGTTAAAACACTTTTTAGAGAGAAATTGTTTTTAGACAAACCACATGATCAGTATATCCCTAATATTATAAACAAACATGAACACATGATAAAACAATAAAATGTATTAACAATTCAGTGACCAGAAAGAAAAATACTGTGCTTGAAGAATGTCACTACCAAAATATGGGCCTCCACAGTCCACCGGCTGACCAGTTTTTTGCATTCATGAACTACATTGGCCAATGGAAACTGGGCTCTTGTAAATTCTAATTTAACATCCAGATTTAAATGTGCTTACCTGCAGTTGGGAATTGCGCTTGTGTATTTAGCTTGGAATTTAAGTCACTATGTAGAAAATCAACTACTCAGCCATATGCTGTAAAGGGTGGTATCGGAAAGAGTGACCGAATCACGGTCTATCCATCTTGAAAGAAAAGAAACAAAATCGTGACAAAATGTTCTTTGTCAGTAACCACCTAAGACAAAAGTTAGAAATCAGGAGAATCCTAAAAAAAAAAAGTTTGAAAGAGATTGCTTTTTACAGCATCCAAGAACAAATAAGGAATGGTCAAAGTGACAGCTATCCACATAAAAAAAAATACAGTCAGCTCATCCGATCATTTGTTTAGAGGTGAAACTGACGCACCTGCAAGTTGCACACTGAGCTCCCAGGGAGGAAGGGAGGAGTCAAAAAAGCTTAGTTGAAAGTAAAACTCCTTGTTGCTCATTATTTCACTGTACTGTCCGTCTAATCCCTTCAAAGACCATGCTCTTACAAGCTTTGCCTGCAGGGATGTGCAACCAGATCAACACTCAAAAGATCAACATTCAACATATCAGCATGCCCAGAATAATATTTTTGCTTTTGTGGCAGGTTGATTTGCTCAATAGCTACATCAGTGAAGTGGATAGGCTTGTTAAATGGGTGCTTGTTAATAGGCATGCCTAACTTTCCTTTGTTGGTTTGAGCGTTCTCGTTTTCTTGTTGTTTGGACATGTTCAGCATTATTCTTAAGGTTGTCATGGAAATAGAAATCCCAAATACAACTTGGTATTTTGCTGAATTTGCATTATAATGCAACAGCATCTGGGAAATAATTACAGAGTGAAATATCCATTGCGATTGTAAATTACCTAAACTACTTGGCATGCAATTAACCCATTGTGCATGTGACTTTCAATTCCAGCATTGGTTTGTTTGGGTTAGCAATTTGTGAGGTAATTTCATGCCAATGTGAAATTAACTACTTCACAGTAATTTCAGTTTCCATGAAGGAAACGTGAGGGTATACTGGGGCACATGTCTGACCATCTGCCCCTGTCTCATGCTGCTTCCAAGGCAACAGGACAATACTTTCCGCCCTTCAGCCCAACTCATGCCTCTCCACCTGAGTCCTAACACACACGCAGACACACACACACACACACATACACACACACGCACACACACGCACACAGACTATACTGAGACTACAGGTGTCTATAATTAACTAATCTGTCCTGAGCTTTCCTAATCCAACATACATATACTGTATTAACAAAACCAATACACCCCAAAGACAATATAATATCCTTTTAAATATACCCAAGTAAGTTTACATATGAATGTTACAAATGTAATGTTTGTAGGTGACTTAAGCTACCATAACTTCTAAGGTACATTTTAAGTTCAACCATACTCTCTGCATTTTATCAATTCGTATCTAAGAGGTACATCCAAGGAACGTGCTGCAGAGAATGATTTCGAACAATGGGGGAAAATTACCCCATATTTATACCATGCATTTGATACAAACGTTGAATGCAACAACCATGATGCAACAACCTTGTTCCATGACCAAGTCACATGGTTGATCACATGCAAGGTAGACAGGCCGGGATTTGTATGGCCTACTAGCGTGCTACATACTTGTAATCTAGACTGTTATGATGACTCTAAACTGTAGAGACATTTTTGACAAGAGGTTGTCTGTCTCCCAAAAATAAAATATTGAGCTTTTCCTTTGCGGGCGGGGTTCACTGAAAGGAGAGCTTTAAATTTGTATTTTAATGGTATGTTCCAATCCCTTAGGGTCATCCATAAACTAAACTCCCTGTTCAGTAACCTAGGAAAAGATAAACTTTCTAGGACACTCACTCACTTCTTTGGCAACACTAATGCATAGCATCGCATGGATATCGAGGGTAGGAGTGTTCTGTGGGAAGGTCATAATTACTGAATAGTTTGTTTATCAACATACTTGGGACAAAAGTATAGCTATGGTTCAAATATGAATGCAAACTTTACTAATCACAATGGTATGGTGTCTTTCAATCCCAAGCCTAACACACCCGAATACAACTATGAACACACACGTTTCCTTTTGTATTTGTGTTTCAAACGTAAAAGGGCAAACTCTCAAATGTGAATTAAATGCATGTGCATTTTACCGCTATTCCGCTTCTGTGACAGATACACTCCAAAATGAAATGGCCAACTTCAATGCAATGTTACATGTAATGCTTAGGTCTGGGGAGTATGCACATAATACTACATATGTGGTTTTACACACTGTGCACATCATTGAATCAGTCCACTAAATAAAATGCTTGTAGGACCCGTACTTGCTTGCTAGAGGTTTGATGTCCCTTTTCTTTGTTTCTACGGCAAGTCAAATATACATGACATGTTTGCCAAATACTATTAAATCTGGTATGTTTTTAAAGGCCTAAAAATTGGGATTCAAGTTCCTGTCTTTTTGATCTACCAGTAACTAATAGCAATTCTAGAGGGTGGGTGTAGGTAGTACTTAAGACACTTTGCTCCCAATATTGCCGGTGCCAGTCCTCTTCATATAAAATCATCATTCATAATCATTTTAAATGTGCACTGAGGACAGCTGGCTAAATAAAATGTTTTTTATCATTAATTTCATTAATAAACAATTGTGACACTTTTTGGGGTTGATATCAAGTGCTTCTCACCTGCAGAAACTTTCTTGAGTCTTCAGTTAAATTCCCGTCTTAGTGAAAAAAAAACTAATGTAGGCCTGCTTATGAAAGTTTGTTTATGTTTTAAAAACAAAGTCAAAATCACTGCAAATGTCTTCCCACGAATGATACAAATTCCGAGGAGAGGTCATTCACAGGTTGCCTCTTACTCAACAGTAAGTATTGTAAATCTCCCCACCTCCCCCTTCAGCAACTCAAACACCTTACAAAAGGTAACACACAAACGCTCACCCTCTATTTCACTCTCACACTTAAACATGCACCAATGCCACTTCAACTTCAACAAACATCCACAGAGGTTCCGATAAAGATGGTAGGAGGAAAATTGGAGGTGAGAGGTTGGTTGCTTATGTCCAAGTGAGGCAAGGAGGGGGGGGGGGGGTTCTAAGAAGCAACAGATTACCAGGATCTCACTATTGCTATTTATGACACCACAACACTACACTGTATGTCAACAACAAATCCCCAAAGTCTGAGTCTAGGACCAGCAGCAAAGATCAAAGGTACACTGGCAAACAAGAAAATTACTTTTCCTAGACATAATTTTAAACCTTTTAAAACGATAAAAAATTATGTTGCAATAAAAAACAATGGAAACCTTTTAAATTATCTCAAAAGGGTTGTGCATAGTCTGCAAAATAGCACAACTCTCCAAAACAAATTTTGAAACAGTATGGACAGATGTAAACCTTATCAAAAATTCTTGGCTCGTAAGAACCTCTGGGTTTGGCTATTTCCAGTTTATTCAGTTGCAATTCGATTCAGATAAGCCAACATGTTACAGGAGATGAGAAGCTGCACACATTATTTAATTGCACAAGCTTATCGAGTGACCTGAGCAGATCGAGGTGAAAGGAGGCACAGAGTGAGTGTCTGTGTCTCAGGACCAAGGAGATTAGTATAGCAAATCCTCTCAGCGTTTCTTTTATAATTGACAGCACATGTCGGCTAGTCTGTGGCCATCCTCACGGATGCGATGCCATCCATACCTCAATACCTGCTTTTAGACAAACAGTGCATTGATATTGAAATGTGAACTTGAGAGTGATTGGTCCATCATTCAGCTTGTGTGTCAATGAAGTACCTTTTACTCATCGACCATTAACTGTTATACAAATTCAATGTGCATACCCTCTGTCATATGTTATTAGTTATTTAACATTGTTGATACAATCATTTTACTATACAACAGCATTCTGTTCAAAGAAAAAGAAAAAACTTAAAAATAGCTATAAGGTTTAAGCCCTTTCCATTATGACAATGACAGTCAGGAAAGATGGTCTACTCTGACAATAAATTCCTGCTTGGTTGAATTCTCTATTTCAAGGCACATTTAGAGTCTCTTTCTTTAAAAAAAACAATACGAGTGCTGGGAGTGGAGTCAAATTGGAGTGTACGATCTAATAGTTTTGCACCATGGCACTGAGTCACTGTGTAATTGGTTAGAATTGTTCCCATGACTGTCTTTAGCTAGTTAAAAAATTGGTTGCAAGAAAATTGCATGTACAGTTTACTTTTTATTCCTCCAACTATAATTTCTCATTGCACTATTGTGTTTGTTTTAGGAGAAAGTGATGTTATCTGAAAGAAAATATCACTGATCATAAGTGTTGTTATCCTTACTCAGACATGTGAATGATGCTTTGGCTTCTAGTTAGCTCCAACTGAGCCTTCTAGAAATCTGTATTGCCATGGCTAGACCACACTCATTTGTAGATGGCATGGCTGCAAGCTCATACATGAGTCTACTTCCTGTTTCTTCCATACAATCTCTGAAGTTGACAATCCGGGTCTGAGCTGTGTGGAGCCGTCAGGGACAGTTCCTGCTCTCATCTCCAAAGCTCTCTAAACCCAGCAGCTCCCACACCTCGTTGGAGTGTCAGTGTGACTGCAAGACAAAAATCTAGTGGTAAGGGTGATGCTGGGGTGACAGTGGAACAGATTGCTTTAGGCAGGAACTGGTGGTCCCACAACACAGCATGAATCGTCAATGATGCTAGAAGTGTGAAGACCTCTCTGGGAAAACTGTTTTTCACACAAAATTACATCACCCAGCTCCACCAGTTTGGTTCTAGTTGAGGTCTCTGTGTCTTGGCTCAATAGGGTACTTTGGGACGGCGGCAACCCTCTCAGCTGCGTTACCCTGTTGTGCAGTCACTTCCTGCACCTTGCATTCTGGGTGAACAAATAGGAAGAGCTCGCTCGCTGATCTTAACCTTGTCCTGCGGCTTGAGAACAGCCAAGTCACAATCTAGAGTCACCGGATCAAAGGTTGGGTGGAGTAACATGGCAGACACCTGTTGAAACACATATGGATGCATACCTGAACACACACACACACACACACACACACACACACACAGACACACACACACACACACACACACACACACACACACAGATAAAAGTGTAAGCAGATGAACCAGAAGCTAAAAAGTTAAATACAGAGGAATTACAGACAGAGGAATACAGACAGAGGAATTACTGTATTTCCATGGAAGAGTCAGTCGGAGAGAAAGAGATGGAAAGGAAGATAAAAACAATAAATGTTTACAAAAAAACGTTTAAAAAAAAATTACTGAGAGAGTGATAGAAAGAGAGTGAGAGCGAGAGAGAGAGAGAAGGGGGGGGTGAGTCTATTTGGAGCTAGTGTGGATGTCGTGCCAATGTATGGTGGTAATAAGGCACACTCAGAAGGCTTGAACTAAATGCTTGGCCTGCGACCTGGCTGGCCTTTAGAGCAGCTTAGTAATTGCCATGTGCATGAGCTTTCAATAATGCAGTCGGGAAAACATCCCTACCACTATATCTTGACTAGCACTGTGGCGTATGGCCTTTGCAAAGTGTTAGAGGTGCAGAAAGATAGAAAAAAGGGTAAACTTCACAGTGTAACAACGGATTTACTAAATATCTCTTTCTTATAATAGAATTACAATGTGATTAAATGTTCATCCACAGTGCATTGACAACAATGTATTTACAATGTATTACATTGTTTTCCAGGTGCTTGATTTAATTGTGACAACAATGAGTGAATATGGGCATTTGCCTAGCCAAACACCTGACAGAAATATGAAGTGATTACATTTTTATGTGGGTAGGATTAAATTCTAACTAAATTTAAATGCTTTATAAACGCTGGCATACAGTATATGCGCTTGAAAAAAACAAAGCCCCACTTTTTATATAATAAAGCAATATGAAACCAAAGGTAAAAAGGTTTTTTCACTAGGGTAGCACATCACTAATGAAATAAACCTGCGAACACAATGCATTTTAGGGTTTTCTGTGGTAATGACTGCATTCTAAATTTGAAAAAAAAAAAAACATGCAGAAAGGAGGATCATAATCAACAATAAATAAGGTGTGTAAGTACATAAATTGTTGATGCTTTCAACCATAACCCAGCCAAACCCCTTAACAAACCCATTCACTGGGCATTCGGTCATCTTTCTGGGGTCGAGCGCCATGTAGGAGGCCCACCTGCACCTTAGGGCCGGTTCTAGGGGCTGCACCTTGCCCTGCTCAGATACACAGTGGGCCACAACAACCACACTGTGGCAGACCATTTATGTGGCACAGCATATGAAAACTTTGCAAAGGGGGTTTATAGAAAAGCAAATATGCCGGACAATGTGCGGTCTTGCGCGGATACATTGCCACACCCGTTCGCAACTGAAGAAACTGGAAATTGCGACTCCACTGGCAGAAGGATGAAACTCGAGAAACGCTTTGAAATTGACTTATTGTGTAAAATAAATTTAAATATTATCTCTCAGCTCTCACGTATTAAAGTTCACTGGAGTGCAAAAATTACAAACGGATAGACTGTATCTGTTTTTGCGAAAGAACCTACAGTTTAATAGGGAATAATTTTTAAGTGGATGTGTTTAACAATACTTGCATGTTATGTTCTCATAGCCTAAATAATAACTTGAACAGAAGGATAAATTACGTTTAAACTAATGTCGTTTTTGATGCTTCAGTAGCCTACAGTTTCATATAGTTTTCACAAGTGCTTTGCATAGAACTGTCATAATGATCCTGTCATTGTCAGTTACAATCAAAGTAATTACCTACGGTGGCCCTGAGAGGCCAAATGCACTGCAACTTAAGAAAACACATGCATCAATTTGACAAACATGCATTTAGAAAACATGCACGATGCAAATTCAGACAACACAACACATTACAGAATACAGAATTATTTACAGTGTTTCTGTGTTGTGTTGTATGAACTTGAGGCACGTTTTCTAAATGCTGTGCATGTGTTGTCAAATTGATGTAGATGTTTTCTTAATTTGCTTGTGTTTGGTCTTTTTGCATGTGTTATCTGAATTTGCAGCGCATTTTCTAAATGCTGCACATGTGTTATCAAATTGATGTAGATGTTTTCTTCATTTGCTTGTGTTTTGTCTGTTTGCATGAGTTATCTTAAGTAGCAGTGCGTTTGGCCTCTCAGGGCCACCGTAATTACCACACCTGAGGACATTACGTCACTCTTAACGCATTTATAATGCCCATGCACTATGTCCACCAAACAATATAGTTTTCTTTGCATCAACCTCTCCCAGAACCTTTTAGCCTTTCTTTTGAGATTTGCAGTGATTATCGTCATGCAGTCAGAACTCAGTATGGATGAATATTAATCAGGGGTGTTTCACTGACTATTTATTTGCAACTAATTTATAGAGGTAAACCGGCGTGGGACGTACGTGTGCATTGTGATATAAATCTGAAAATTTTTGTACGTAAGCACTTTCTGTGCTCTGTCTGTATGCAACCTTTTGACGTGAATCCTCCACAAATTTTTATAAATGAGGCCCAAGAGCTCCACTGCAACCTATAGGTGCCAAAATGAAAGACTCTTCATCTGCTGCCGCCTGCTGCAGATTAAGATGCATGACATCTCTGTGGGCAGTGCCAATATCAGGGGGCAAACGGGGGTAGATGGCTACATGCCAAGGCCAGCGGGTTTCAGGGAAGTTGTGAAGACTGATTTGCCACGGGTTGTAATGTATTTGTATATTATATATTTTGTCTACTGCTCTGCCATAGATTCTGAGCATCCAGATGACCATACCACACAGAGCTGGAAGTCTCGTGCTGCCCTCACCTGGAATGCAGGAGACATGACGCCCACTCCACATGCCAGTCTTCGAGCAGGTGCGTCGGGAGCCACCATGGTGCCGGTAAAGGGAGGGGAAACACACTTGTTCTCTTGCTAACACTGCATGGAAACTTTTCGGATCAAAAATCTTCTCTTTTAAAGATTTTGTTGAGGATCTGAGGACCCGTACCAGTTTAAAGAGAACCATAGTTCTGATGCTCAGGGGGGTGTTGTAATCTGTGGTATGGACTGTTCCTGTGGTAAAGACACAAATACATTGTACAATGCATTTCTTTGAAAACATTTGCCAGCCCACAATAATGAAAGCCAGCATATATTACCCCACAGTTAATAGAACATACCCATATTCTGTAATATTTGTAATAATATGTTGAATGCACCTTTAACACAGATGGGCACTTTGCCAGTCCAGGTGGCGTTGGGAAGACAGGTGCTCAGTGGAAAGCCAGACAGTACATGTGGAGGGTGGCAGAGGCATTGAACGACGCTGGGCTTATTCACGAGTTTAAAGATTGGGAAGACTTCCCCATTGGGTGGCTTCTTAATGTCTTGAGAATTTTTTGTTGTTGTTGTGTTTTATACTTTAATTTTGTCTTGATATTTCAATATCACACATTTTGCGGCTTTAAAGCTCTTTATAAGGGTGTGGTATGAGTGTTAAAACAACAGTTTAACATTTAGACACATGTTTAATAAAACAGGGTGTAAAGCTAGTTTCCATTGCTTTTGATTAGAGGAGGTGGGATACACCCATAGAAATGTCAGGAAATGATAGGGAGGTTCAGGCTTTCCCCATTGGTTCAGGTTCCAGGTAAAGCATTTCAAACCTGCATTTGAGAGAACAAAACACACATTTAATGGAGTATAGAGTGAAGTTCATCAGCATGCATCTGCATTGACAACAGCAAAGGCTCAAACCAATTAAGAAGTTGAAAAAAAGTATTAAAGGGGTATATGGTACAAAAAAGGAGACACAACCACACAAAAAAATATGTTTTATTCAAAGTGTACTAATCAGATGTAACAAAAAATGGCTGTACAGAGTATCCGACTTTTATTGTAAATCTGTTTTTACCTTCTTGACAAAAGCGTAAACACAATGATTCTCTCTCTCTTAGCATGAAAGGCACTCTTTTACATCAATGCCAATCTTATATTAGGAAAGTACTCAAAGTATGATTACGGTGGGAAATAGAGGTAGAGCTTTGAGAGAGACCCACTGTATCTCAATGTGCTGGCTTGGCTCCACCTGCGCCTGCATCCATTCACAGCGGTTGTCGGTGGGGTAGCTCTCCAGGACCTTGTGACCCTGCTGGGCTCGCTGATCCTGGGCTCCACATGCTAGTCACAAGAGGAGTGCATTCCAGGTTAAGTTACACCATAATACAGTGATGTATGCATGAAATGATACAGAACACTTGGTATTTGGTGTTTTAACAGTGATGATATGACATTATATTAACTTTCAGGAGCTGAAATCAACGGAGCTGGGAATTTGAAATGTAAGGTATCTAAATTCTAAGTAAACTTTATTTGTGGGTAGTGTCTTGCATAAAAAACCATAGTGGTAGAAATTATAGTAAACATCATTGAAATATGTTTGCAGTTCTGATGGCTCCTTACAGCAATTTTTCAAAGTTTCAAAAGTAGATTGTTTATCCAAACCAACAGCTGTTACCAAGCTGTATTATTTAATATGTGGAATGTTAGCCTTTTTTAGCCAAAGTTTCTATGAATAAATGTAAAAAAAAATTTATCTAACTTTTATCAATCTGATTAAACTTGAAAATGGGTCATAATAGGAAGACACATGGTCTACAAGTGTGACAGTGAATTTCATAGAAAAGCCACAGAAGAGGTACAGTCATTAGCATAATATTTAAATGCGGGAACCAAAGCAAAATACATCATCTGGTTGGCTAACCATTTCCCACCCTTAGATTAGGGTATCTTGGGACCCTGGCTATTTATCTTCACATCAACACCCACATTCAAATAATGGTTTGGAGGAAGATTAAACATTGTGGGAGAGCTAGAGCGCCCAAAATTAACACAGCCATCACTGGAACACAAAGTATCTAACCCAGACAACTTAGGTATTTTACAAATAATACAAATTGCATCTCGTTTTCCAGGAATGTTTTTTTATGTGTGCTTTTGTAGGATGAAGGTGATACTGTGGAAGTTGGATGCCGTGGATTTGTGGCAATATCAACAACCAAACTACTTAAGGAGTTAGGGATCGGCGGCAAAGAATTGCGCCAAACCATAAAAGCTACATCAGCATAGCAGAAAGAAGTAGCCAGTGGCTGTGGCTAAAAAGGAAGGATCCTATATGGGCACAAAAGTAAAGAACATCATGTTGAAAAATCATAAAAAGTGGTTAATCTCAGGACAAAGGTATAAAAGGTAAGTCCCAATGGGGCAGACATGGGCTAGCAACTCATGTCTGCAGCACTAAACACTATTCTGTGGACTGAGTGCACCCGCAAAAAGCTACTAACAAAACTAAAGTGAAAATACCCCTAGAGTCTACGAGAGCAGGGGTGGAAGATGACTCACATACTGATAACACGGTTTTGACCCTAAGCAACGCAACAACTATGAGCACGAGAAGCACTTCAGAAACCAATGCAATCATATAGGTATAAGTCACCAGATCTGCCCTTGGGGCTGGGAAAAGGTAACAACTGTAAGGGGCCTGAGAAAACACCAAAGTGAGAAAGGGTGCCAAAAGTAAGAAGAAGCAGCAGCATCACATTGACCAGTACTTTTTAAGAAGTCAAGCAAGTAAGTCGAATGAAGGCCAGCGGCTGGACACAAACCAAAGTCCGCAGGCCATCAACAACTCCAGCACCGAGGCGACACAGACAAGCACCAAAAGACAAGGGGATAAGGTGGTAGAGCCCAATCAGGCACAAAAAAACCTCCAAGGAGAAGATCAGTGACCAAAAACCTATAGTAAAGTGGCCATCAGCCACTGAAAAGAATGTTTGGGACTCTATTAACAAAGACTTAAAAAAAAGACACTTGAACAGCTAAGGGGCACAGTGGAAAGGAAGCTAGATAAAATACGGGATATCATATATGATTATGGAAAGGAGAGATTTGGGCTACTGGAGAAACTTAAAAAAACCCAGGTGGAATCAAGAAAATCGAGAAGGCAACAAGAGATCGACAAGCCAGTAAAAGAAATAAGGCTATTAAAAAAGCAATGGAAAAAGGCGTCTGAATCAGAAAAGGCAGGCATTAAAGACTTGCAGGACAGCTTAAAGAAGCGGTTGTCAACATTGAGTAGAGCCGAGAACCTACGAAGAAACCGAAAGAAGAAAGAACTAGCAAGGAGTCAATTCTACGAAGACCCCTTCAAGTTTACCAAGTCCTTGTTCAACAAAGCAAAAGACGGAACGCTTAAAACAGCCAAACAGGAACTAGAATCCCACCTAAAATAAATTCACACAGATGAGAAAATGCATGAGGAATTCACAGTTCTCGCAGATATTCCAACAATTGAGGACCCAGTAGAGCAAATGGACACCAGCCCTCCAAAATGGAAAGAGGTGGAAAATGCAGTCAGACGTGCAAGAGCAGCATCGGCACCAGGACCTAACGGAGTACTTTACAGACTGTATAAAAATGCACCTGATGTCCTACGTTTCCTTTGGAAACTACTGAAGCTAGCATGGGAAAAATAAATCATTCCCCGATCGTGGCGTCGAGCCAGAAGTGTACTGATTCCGAAAGAGAAAGATTCTAGTGACATTAGCGATTTCAGACCAATTTGCTTGCTTAATGTGGAGGAGAAAATATTTTTTAGCGTAGTAGCACAAAGACTGAGCAAATACCTTACAAGGAACAAGTTAATAGATACCTCAGTACAGAACGCAGGCATTTCAGGCTTCTCCAGGTGTCTGGAGCACACTAGCATGATTTGGCACCAAATTCAAGTGGCAAAGCGTGAGAAAAGGGAACTTCATGTCATTTTCCTGGCCTTGGCAAACGCATTTGGGTCTGTGCCCCACAAGCTTTTGTGGTCTGCATTTGAGTTTTTTAAGGAACCAAATGCAATTTTATACCTGGTTAAGGCATATTGTCAGGACATTCAATTGTGTTTTGATAAACCAACATTTACCACCGAATGGCAATGTCTGGAGATTGGCATCATGGCCGGATGTACAATCTCACCCATGGCATTTACTATGGCCATGGATGTAATAATCCGAGCATCAAAATGGGTCGTTGGTGGGCAAAAGGTAAGGGCAGGATTATGCCTGCCCATTCGAGCATATGGGTGATATGACAATATCGACGACAACTGCTCTGTGTACTAAAAGACTGCTAAGCAAACTTAATGATAACCTTAAATGGACTAGAATGAAAGTAAAACCAAGTAAATTTAGAAGCCTATCAGTTGTTAAGGGAAAATTGTGCAACTAAATTTTCTTCATAGATGAGGATCGAATTCTTACCGTGATCGAAAAGCCTGTCAAAAGTCTCAAAAAATAGTACAATGCTACCCTGAAAGACTCTGAGCCGGTGGAGGAATTAAGGATAGAATTGAACAGACGCCTAGAGAGCACTGAGAAGTCAGGGTTGCCAGGAAAGCTAAAACTATGGTGCCAACAGTTTGGACTTCTACCCCGGCTCATGTGGCCATTGACAGTGTATAATATACCCATCACTAAAGTTGAAAAGCTAGAAAGAAGAGTCAGCTTTTATGCTAGGAAATGGTTAGGGGTGCCACAGTGTCTTAGTAGCCTGGCTCTTTATGGGGAAAGGTGCTCTGGAGCTGACTAGGTGAAAAGAATGAGTGGTAGATGAACCCAGTTGGAACTATAGTTCATGCAGGGCAAGCAAAAAATCAGGAAGTAAATGTAACAAAAAAAGTGCGACGAATAGCGAATTTAAAAGGGGACAGCACCTTTAAACATGTGCACATTCTCTCGGGAAGGTCAGGGAGAGTCGGATTCATTTTCCCAAGATTCCCCTTGACTAGGTGAAAAGAATGAATGGTAGATGAACCCAGTTGGACCTACAGTTTGTGCAGGGCAAGCAAAAAATTGGGAAGTAAATGTAAAAAAAAAAGTGACAGCGAATTTAGAAGGGGCAGTACCTTTAAACATCAAGCATCAACCACTCTGGTAGATATGTTAGTGTTGCTCTGACGGTAAGGTATCTACTTACGGCTGCTCTAAGGGTAGTGTCCCTAGTATATCCAATGCTACTCCAAGGGTAGTGTAGTGTCTTTCTTACATCGATTGCTGCTCTAAGGGTTGTATAGTACCTAATATATCTAAGGCTGCTCTGAGGGTGGTGTCTCCAGTTTACCTAATGCTGGCCATCATCTGAGAGCAGGGTATCTCTAGTATAACTAATGCTGCTCTGAGGGTAGGTGCCTCTACGCTAGTCATTTCAATATACAGGATAGGATGTTATAATAACCATTATGCCATACTCCAAGATGAGCACTTCAAAAGACAATATTTTAGAATGGACTTGGGTTGAGAGCAGATATGTCATTGGGGTTTTCAAGTGGGCACCCTCCATCCCGGATGTTTCGTTAATTTGAGCCCACGACACCTCCAGAAGGCTTAACGGTGAGCAATGACGTCTCAGAGCCTTCTCCCATATTTCTATTTATAATGCTGCTCTGAGAGCAGCAGGGTGTCTGATATATTTTATGCTACTCTGGGGGTAGTATGTATCTAATATATCTAATGCTGCTCTGAGAGCAGGGCGTCTCTATTATATCTAATGCTGCTCTGGGGGTAGTGTGTATCTAATAAATCTAATGCTGCTCTGAGAGCAGGGCGTCTCTATTATATCTAATGCTGCTCTGGGGGTAGTGTGTATCTAATATATCTAACGCTGCTCTGAGAGCAGGGCGTCTCTATTATATCTAATGCTGCTCTGGGGGTAGTGTCTCTAGTTTACCGAATGCTGCTGTGAGAGCAGGGCATCTCTAATATATAATGCTGCTCTGGGGGTAGTGTGTATCTAATATATCTAATGCTGCTCTGAGAGCAGGGTGTCTCTATTATATCTAATGCTGCTCTGGGGGTGATGTGTATCTAATAAATATCTGATGCTGCTCTGAGAGCAGATTGTCTCTCTACTGCTGCTCTAAGTGGGGGTCATGTGTCTCTAGTAAATATAATGCTGCTCTTAGGGTAGTGTAGTGTCCCTAGTATATCTTATGCTGCTCTGAGGGTGGTGTCTAGTTTATCTAATGCTGCTCTGAGAGCAGGGTATCTCTAGTATATCTAATGCTGCTCTGGGGGTAGGGTGTCTCCACGCTGGTATTTCTAATGCTGCTCTGAGAGCAGCAGGGTGCCTGATATATTTTATGCTGCTCTGGGGGTAGGGTGTATCTAATATATGTAATGCTGCTCTCAAGGCGGTGTCTCTAGTATATCAAATGCTGCTCTGGGTGTAGCGTGTCTAGTATATCTAATTCTGCTCTGAGAGCAGGGTGTCTCTAGTATATGTAATTCTGCTCTTAGGGTAGTGTAGTTTCTGTAGTATATCTTATGCTGCTCTAAGGGTAGTCTGCTGTCACTAGCATGCTGCTCTAAGGGTAGTGCAGTGTCTCTAGTCTATAAAATACTGCTCTGAGGGTAGTGTCTCATAGCTAGTGCTGCTTTGAGGGTAGGGTGTCGCTAGCATATCTACTGATATACTAATGGGATGCTGCTCGCTCTGGGAGTAGAGTGATTCCACTATATTCTGCTCTTATGTGAGTCCAATGATCAGTTTAACACCAGTTTACTGTTAGTTGTTAACTGTTGGAGCTAGACAGTTCAATAAAATGTTGTTAGCTGCTGACTAGCTAACTAGCAGGATGTTTACCTGACAAAAAGGATTTTAAACACTTTATTCAAAGTAATTTAAAGTTATCCAACTATATGGGTTAATGTAAAAAAAGACAATCCTCCAAATGTCATCTTGCAAAATATGTATTTACAAATGCAAGACTGCTTACTTAGGCCGTTGCAGACTCAAATTCGCTCGCAAATTCAAAGTTTGCACCAACCAATCAGCTTCGACTGCAGCCTTATCTCAGCGGACGAATCAAATGTCGGTATGCAAAGCAGGTGGGCGTATACCCTAGGGGTAGAGCTACCCTCAGAACAAAATCGAGGGAAATTTTGTCAATCCTGCGATTCAACTGGGATTAGGCGCCGGAAATTAATCTGTAGTCAATGCAATGCCAGATAAACCTACAATAGCAGACATATTTACCGGAGGCTACACAAAAAACTGGTAATTATTAAAAGAAATGGGTACAAACAATTTCACCAGATGTTTAAAGTAAGGGTTAAATTCAGGACTAAAACACGGAGCAAGTACCGAAGTGGGCTACAGTAAAAAATAAAAATTAAATTAAAATATCTGCAAGACTATAAGGCTGCAATGCGAAGACTCGCCATCAGATGCCCCTGTTGCCCTGTTTTAAAGGTTCTTTGTTTTTTATATATTTTCTTGACTGTCAGTGCTGTGTCACATGACCAAGTTAGACAGGACAGATCAGCATGGCCGACATGCATATGCGAACTCAAAACAAACTCCAGCCTTTCTCGAGTTAGCTAGCTGTCAAAAACAACGATAGCTTACAGAAAAGCAGGGTCATTTGCCCCCGATAAACCTGTAACATGGACGAGGAGAATAAGCTTAAATTCCCGTCCCTTCCTGCGTCCAAGGAGGACCTACTAGTAAGTGCTTGCCTTGATTGGAATGGCAATGCCTCTGGGGTTAGCAGCTAACCTTACCTACTTTGCTGAGCTAACAGTAACATCCCCACTACTCGAACTGTGAACTTAACAGCCTGTAAAATATTAATATTATGTAAGCAAAGTAGCTTGCCATGCCTAGATATTATGGAAACGTTAATATTTTTCTTTAAATCAGTTGGACCATTTCCGTAGAAGGAATCATTGTGGTGCCCGTAGTCGTAGGTAGTAGTATGTTTGATGTTGCATCCAAACGAGACTAAGACTATGATTCTCATATGATCTAACATTAGCTGAATAAGTGGTTACCTTGCTAGCGATTAACTGAGCGTTAACTAACTGAGTGTCACAATTGGCCTGATTTTGTTGGCCTCTGCCTTTGTGTTGTGTTCAGCTGTGTAGCTAGCGTTATTTAGCGAACGTCGGATTGCGACTGCTGCAATTTGTAGGTAGCTAACTAACTGATCTATTTGATTTTTGATTGTGTCAACCAACAATATTTCTCACGTTAATCATCAATACAATTTAGTGCTTTGCCACAATGGCCAGTATAACTACTGCTGAATTATTCACGTTCTTTAAGCAAAACAAAGTATACTTTACATCTTCCAAACTCCTCCTGTGCATTGAGATTGGTATTGCTTGTTGAGGTAAATAGAAAATCCTTCTGTTGATGAAGTGTCATAAATATGTCTTACTTAAATTGTTCTTAGCATGGAGGAGGAGCATTGTGATAAAGAAAAGCTAACTACTATCTGCAAAGATCTTGCTTAGTTGATTAGAATAGGCCCTGGAACTCACAACAACACATGTGTCATGTGTTCTTTACTAGACAGTCCAATTAAGTCCTAAAAACTCAACAGGATCCACTGCAAAAGAAAAAGCGCTCAATGGCAAGTTTGCCACTGATTATCCAGTGACCCTTCCTATACTGCATCAGGCTTCTGCTACTGAACATCAAGAAGAGTAGCGTGTTTGGTTTGGATAAGATTTTAGAATGTCTAGAGTGTTTAAAGTAAATGTCTCCGGAAAAGAAGATGTGGAATAAAACAGATGTGGTGACTTTTCTTTGTAGTTTCATCACAGATGGATATTTCTCACAGCTATGAACAGTCCAAATATTCCATAATTCATAACCAGGGCCACCAGCCACAGTGAAACCACCTTAAATACTTGTTGATAGATTTTTCAGCTGAGATTGCAGGTGCAAGCATACCATTACGCTAATTAATTGTTTTTCTATCTTACAGGACTGGGCATATCCAATGAGAAGAGAAATGCAGGTAAGTTCGTTTTACTTAATTTAAACCTGTCATAAGCAATCACATACAATGTATGTCTGGGCGTTGTCAAAATTGACCCATTCCACATTTAATACCAGCCATAAATTCTGTATTAGTCTCTAGGGGACCTAATGTACTTAATGCTACATTCAACAAGATCTGGACACTTTTAGGATATGTATGTTATTGTCTGGTTTAGGTATGATCTAGGTTAAAACAGGAAACAGGCTAGTGGCTATATTTTATATATTGCTTATGTCTAGCATGTACTGTTTGCCAGCTATCTGCCAACACATGTCAGGTTGTGACATAACGACAAACAAAGGTGCCATGAAAACATGGATTGAGTATAAAATTACCCTCAATGCTGAAATTAAAGGCATTGTGTAATGGTGGAAAACCATTTCAAACTCGCTATTTGAGCTAAAACTACGATCCTTCAGAGTGGTTAAGGAGTCTGCCTCTGATGTTGGTGAGTACAGAACACAAGTTTGATACCGGTCTAGGGGAGGAAGCACGAGTCTTTGCTAGCACAAGGGTCACAAGTCAATTAGAACAGATCATTCCCCACCAGCTATAGTGGTGCTGTGACCCGGATAAAAGCTGGGTTCACAAGTCCCCAGCTGGGGTCGCTGATGTGCGAGTTTGGAGAGGTGAATGTAGCGGTGACAAGTCTAAACTTTCTAGTTTAGCTATAACTACAATCATTTGGAGTCATTAAGAACTGTTCATGTCAGGTTTAATACTCCTGTCAGTGCCTTGACAAAGGCACTGCCAATAGAACTGGTGTCTGATGTGTGGGTTGCATATGTTGGGTGAGCAAGTCTGGCGCAAATTGGCTAATTTCAAATTATTCCTGATGAGGATTTGACCCAGGTCATATAGTGGTCTAGTTGCTGGGTGAAGGGCAGGAAATACATACATCACTTCAGATCTTCAGATCCTCACATCTGTATAGAAAGTAAGAGAAAGCCCATGTGAGGGAATACAGTGGAACTTGACTAATTTGGAAAAATCCTTAGTGTCAGTGCATGGTTAAGGAAATGTTTTCTTACTACCAAAGTACTTCTGCCCTTCTCTTTCCACAGGAAATCTTACCAGGCTTGTTTTTAGGTCCATATTCAGCTGCGATGAAAAGCAAGGTATTAATGAGTTTACTACTAGGTTCGATGACATAGATATTTAATTAAATTAATAAAGAATTACTAAATAATTTTTAAAATTATTTTTAATGCTTCTGTTCTTCTTTAGCTTCCGATGCTTGAGAGACAAGGCGTAACCCACATTGTGTGTGTCCGCCAAGACATAGAAGCTAATTTTATCAAACCTAACTTCTCAAATACATTTAGGTAAGGCAAGAATTATAAACGGCAGGCCAAAAGGTTTTATGTACAATTTTGACGATTAATGTTTTATTGTTTTTGCAGATACCTCGTGTTAGATATTGCTGACAATCCTGTGGAAAACATAATTAGATACTTCCCTATGGTAAGTCAATATTGATGACAATGTCTAAAATGTTTGGGCCAAAATGCCATACAAAAAAAAAATGGTTTATAAAAGTGGTTTATTACAATTTTCTGTTCTTTCCCGACAGACTAAAGAATTTATTGATGGGTGCTTGAGTTCTGGAGGTAACCTATTTTTATTATCTTTTTAAAATGTTTATTTTTTTTATCGTGGAATCTCACCATCCTCCTGTTTTGAATAAGTATTTCCAGTGACATGTTTTTATTGTTCACAAAGGGAAAGTGCTTGTACATGGAAATGCAGGGATATCGAGAAGGTTTGTTTTTTAAATAGTTTTTGAGCTCAAATAAAATTGTATTTTCCTATTTTATGAATTTACTAAGTATGTAAGTAAGTATGACTGTCTATAAATTGCCTCATTGTCATTTCAGTGCTGCCTTAGTCATTGCATACCTTATGGAGACATTTGGGGTAAAATACAGGTGAGAGATAAGTTTTCAGCTGCAAATTATATGACAATAATGAAAGGTTTAAGACTGAAATGTTCACATCTTGACTAATTTACTGCTGAAGGAAAACATTTGAATGCAGTTTTGTCATTTCAACATGCTAATAACCCTATTATCTTACATTGTGGCAAGAGGAGAAGCTTTCAAGTGCAGTATTTAAAACATATTTATATTTTACATGTACAGCCATAATTTTTTTGCTGTGACAAATTGTAATTTTATTCTCCACAGGGATGCGTTCAGTCACGTGCAGGAGAGGCGATTTTGTATTAACCCTAATGTGGGATTCGTACATCAGCTACAAGTACGATTTCTAACTAAAAAAGATAAATATACCATCAATTATAATAGGATAATATGCCTGCCGTGTTGGTTGTATAGTGCATCCGGAAAGTATTTATACCCCTTCACTTTTTCCACATTTTATTATGTTACAGCCTAATTCCAAAATAGATGAAATAAAAAAAAATTCTCAACATTCTACATACAATACCGCATAATGACAAAGTGAAAAAAGTTTTTTAGAAATTTTTGCAGATGTATTAAAAATAAAATATCACATGTACGTAAGTATCCACGCCCTTTGCTGCGACACTCAAAATTGAGCTCAGGGCCATCCCGTTTCCACTGATCATCCTTGAGATGTTTCTACAACTAGATTGGAGTCCACCTGTGGTAAATTCAATTGATTGGACATGACTTGGAAAGGCACACACCTGCTTATATAAGGACCCACAGTTGACAGTGCATGTCAGAGCACAAACCAAGTAATGAAGTCCAAGGAATTGTCTGTAGACCTCTGAGGCAGGATTGTATCGAGGCACAGATCTGGGGAAGGGTACAAAAAAATTTCTGCAGCATTGAAGGTCCCAACGAGCACAGTGGTCTCCATCATTAGCAAATGGAAGAAGTTTGGAACCACCAGGACTCTTCCTAGAGCTGGCCGCCCGGCCAAACTGAGCAATCGGGGGAGAAGGGCCTTGGTCAGGGACGTGACCAAGAACCCGATGGTCACTCTGACAGAGCTCCAGTGTTCCTCTGTGAAGATGGGAGAACCTTCCAGAAGGACAACCATCTCTGCAGCACTCCACCAATCAGGCCTTTATGGTAGAGTGGCCAGACGGAAGCCACTTCTCAGTAAAAGGCACATGACAACCCGCATGGAGTTTGCCAAAACACACCTAAAGGACTCTCAGACCATGAGAAACAAAATTCTCTGGTCTGCTGAAACCAAGATTGAACTCTTTGGCCTGAATGCCAAGCGTCATGTCTGGAGGAAACCAGGCACTGCTCATCACCTGGCCAATACCATCCCTACAGTGAAGCATGGTGGTGGCAGCATCATGCTGTGGGGGTGTTTTTCAGCGGCAGGAACTGGGAGACTAGTCAGGATCAAGGGAAAGATGAATGCAGCAATGTACAGAGAGATCCTTGATGAAAACCTGCTCCAGAGCGCTCTGGACCTCAGACTGGGGTGAAGGTTCACCTTCCAACAGGACGACGACCCTAAGCACACAGCCAAGATAACAAAGGAGTGACTTTGGGACAAGTCTGTGAATGTCCTTTAGTGGCCCAGCCAGAGCCCAGACTTGAACCCGATTGAACATCTTTGGCGAGACCTGAAAATGGCTGCACCGATGCTCCCCATCCAACCTGATGGAGCTTGAGACGATCTGCAAAGAAGAATGGGAGAAACTGCCCCAAAATAGGTGTGCCAAGCTTGTAGCATCATACTCAAGAAGACTTGAGGCTACAATTGCTGCCAAAGGTGCTTCAACAAAGTATTGAGTAAAGGGTGTGAATACTTATGTACCTGTGATATTTTATTTTTTTATTTTGAATACATTTGCAAAAAATTCTTAAAAACCTTTTTCACTTTGTCATTATGCGGTATTGTGTGTAGAATGTTGAGAAATTGTTTTTATTTAATCCATTTTGGAATTAGGCTGTAACATAATAAAATTTGGAAAAAGTGAAGGGGTATGAATACTTTCCGAATGCACTGTATGTAGTAGCAATATTTAATACTTAACGGGAGGGTGCATTATGTGTGGCCAAAATTGCTGATTCGCCTGCGTTTTGTGGTGAGATTAGTTATATTATATCCATGTTCATATGATGTTGAGTGCCTTGAAAGGCGCCTTATAAATTCAATGTATTATTATGTTAGCCTATTTGTGGTTCAATTACATACATTATTTCATAAAATGTATTACATTTTCATTTGAATTTTTTTTAGGAGTATGAAGCGATCTACCTTGCCAAACTCACAATTAAGATGATGTCTCCAATGCAGCTTGGCAGATCTTTCTCCCTGCAGGCTGGGATGCCAGGTTAGTGTATTTGATTAGCACATCACATTAGGCTTTTGGCTTTAAGTTAAACCTTATTCATGTTACATCAGAAAGACAACTGACGTATAGAAAACACAGAATTCTTGTATGACTGTCTCATAAAGAAGTGAAATATTTCTGATCTGAAACAACTGGAGTTACTTATAACTCTATAACTCTCTCCACACACACAGTAACTAATGCACAAATGCCCAAACTAACCTGTAATTCCAAATTGACAGTCCTTTAGCTACATATACAGGATTTGGTTCGGTAACTTTTCTTGACATACCTGAGTTGAATCGCATTATTCATACTTTTTAAATATATGCTACAGTACAAGTTGCTGATGCGCTGTTCCCTACCAGGGTGCTCTGCCTTGCAAACTGGGCTGCCCCGTAGTCTGTCAGTGCCTCCAAACTAGTGAAAACCACATGGTTGCCACAATGTTAAACTCCTTACTTCTTTACTGCTAGTCTCATGTCCATTTGTGGCTGTTAATCTGTTTCTCTCTTTCTTCTTCCATTGGATTTGTTTTGCTCTCTAAAACACAGGGAGCCGGAAGCGAACCCTGGAGGAAGACGAAGACTTTGGCGGTATGCAGGTCACTGCAGCGCAGAACGCATAAGCTTTGCCTATACAAGTGTGGCGCTGTGCACTCTATTTTTTACATTTTTATTGGGATTAAAAATGTAAATATTTGAATTGTTCTAAGGGGAAGGGTGTTTGTTTTTGTGTGGGGGCAACGGGTAACCTATCCAGAGATCTGAGACCTCTGAAAGGTAAATGGCTGGGGAAATTTGATAAGTGAGATTTGTGTATTTTTTTTTTCTTGAGCTGTATGCACTGATAAAGATTTTTTGCAATTTTATAGTATTTAAAGCATTTTGCATTTGCAGCAGGACAGTATTGCAAAAATGCACTTTTGATACTTGAATTGAAACTGTTTCGCCAGAAGGGGGCAGTAGGCGCAAGGGAAAGTTATGAAATGTACCCATTGGAAAGAAAACTAATGCCTTGGCTTGGGAATGGTAGTGTTGGACTAATACCAGACTTATTGTGGGAGAATAATAATGTAAGAAAATAACAACCCACGGCATAATAAAATGAATATCTGACCCATTTGTTTGTTCAATGCTTCCTAACAAGGTAACTTGCCATACTGCTATGTTATACTGTGGCAAAGATGAGTTGATAGTCACCAATGCTGTAAATAGACCTCCTGAAGTTTCCATGATTTCAACAGGTAGTTGTCTTTACAATCTGTTGTAAAGACTGTGCATCTCTCAATAGGATGTAGTCATTTAAGTACAAACAAATAAAGCAAATTACAATAATATAACAAAAATATTTTATTTTAAGATTGTTTTGGTTAATAAATTAAGTTAAATATGATCCCAGTTTTTTAAGCTAAACACACCAAATAAACTACATAAATATGTATGAATTGTACCACATTTTCTACGTTATTCAAATCATTAGTTATAAGCAAAGTTGAGAAAATATTCCTACATTCCGGATATTTGTAAAAAATAAAACGGTTATGAATGGTCCTATGACGTAAGAGAACAGTCTAGACTTGACAGCAGATCTTCTAATGCAATTGCATAACTTATTCAGTTACTAACAAAAACCTGAAGATTTAAAAATTTCACCTACCCACAGAATAGGAAAAATCAGTACAAAATACTCTTATTCGTTCCCAAAAATAAATACTCTCTACCAAGTCACCTAATGTATGTATTGTACTTTTCAAGTTTTCTTTTGTGTTCAAGCTTCGCTTCATCTGTATATATAAACTTAATTGAACAAGTGACTGCATTTATTGCACTCTCCATAGTCCCCGGCATCCAAAACAAGACTTTCTATATTAAGTGACAGCAATTACTATAATTACAATAGTATTGTAATAATGTAGTGATCTATAGCACTTGTGTTACACAGTATGTAAATACACAGTAATAGTATCAAATAAATCTTAAATTGTACTAGTACTATATAATAGTATATAATATACCTGTATAACATGATGCATGAAATAATTATGTTTAGCTGTACAACAAATGTTACTGCATAACAATAGCAAAACTCAGAATAACATTGATGTGAGCCACTTCATTCCATTATTCCGACATTTTTGGGATCTAAACATACGTGAGGTAACTTTGGTACCAAAAGAGCTGCAGGATGGTATTCATAAAATGTCAGGATTCCTATAGATGTCTGGTGTTATGAATGAGAGTTCAAATCCCTTTCTTCATGAAAGGGAAGGGGATTTTCCTATTGATGTCAATCAAAAAATCGACGCTGCATGTAGGTCTCGTTTGAGGCAGAGTAGCCAAACTTTTGGTAAAAAGCCACATTGTTGGGTGCACATTCCAGTGTTATTTTGTAGCAATCCATTTTTTTGCTGAGGAGAGTGAGAGTGGCCACTAACCTATAGTTGGTAGGAAGCAAGAATGACAAAAAATAAAAAATCTATCGGACAAAAAATATATTAGGGAAGAAGGGGATTAAATACATTTCAATCATACCATATACATGAAGAATATAAGTAATACCACCCAGGCGGGACATCTGGATAATACAATGTGCAACCTTAGCATTTATGCCTGCTGTGGTTAAGTGAAAACTAATGGACTATCAGTAAACTAAATGTGTTTGGTCAATGTGGTCAATATAAATTCATCAACTTTCACCAAATGGTATGCTTCTACATAAGCAAATTATGCAATGGTTTCGTACACAGTTATTCATATATGACTACCAACATACTTACACATAACCTTTACCAATGCACTAGTTAGTAGTGTTGCACGTATTGAACTACAAAAAGAAAATCCCAGAAAATGCCACCGTCATCTTAGAGTACACAACTCACTTATTAGGACTTTGAAGGTATGTGCCTTGTCTTCTCTGCAAAGCAGGGAAATTACTTCTTACTATGTACTGTTACTTTACAGTGGGGTTTGCATGTATCTTCACAGAAACATAATTATACCTGTAAGTTGAACAATGTGCTAGTCAAAAGATGGGAAAAGGGGGCAGTTATGGATTACCTACAGTAAATACTCACAGTTTCCCTAGTTGTTTTCCTCTGCAGACATCACTAACAACAACTTCCTCCACTCTCCCTCTCTGAAAATAATTCAAACCAACAACCCAAAGGAAACATTATATTCACATAATAACTACACATTATTAACATGTATAAATATTGGTTGAGGTAATTCCCATTTACATTTTATTTTTACAGCTGAAACAAAGTTGCCAGATTATGTTTCAGAATGCATAACATTCTTACACACCATCAAAGGCAAGAAAAAATAAACAATTGGGATCATAGGCAGAGGCTCTTTAGAGTATATGTGACAGGCAGGGAATTAAAGGAATAGTTGACTATTTGGATGTTTTACCTTATTTCCATGTGTCCCAGAGTATCTGGACGATTTGGGACAACTTCAGGAAACGTTGAAGTAAATCATCCCAAATAGGGAACTATTCCTTTAAGTATGCATGGTGGCCAACGGTACCTTTGCACAAGAATGAATGAATTTGTGCTCTGTAATCAATGTAGCGGTGGCAACAATCTGTCCAAGATGCGTGTCCTCAACCACAATGATGAAATAATCACCGGTCTTCTTCATGTGATCAAAGTTCCCTAGGAGACCATAAAAAATGTGTTGTCATTTAAAGGCTGAGACTATAACATAGCATCAACTTTTCAAGCATACTACATACTGTAGACTTACTGATAAATTGCTCTGGTGTAACATCCCCTGTCTGGGTAAGTTGAGATAACACCTTGTAGAATCCTGAGAAGATAAATCATAATGGAATAGCAGTCAATCCGTGACCTACAAATTCTCTGTTTCAGATGTAAGACACCTAGATGTAGCTGTATATTGTTTAAGTCAGTTAGAATACAGACTGGAGAAGACTACTCTACTCTGTCTTAAGGTAAGCCCACCTCTGTTGAAGTCTGCAGTGCAGAGTGGCCGGAGGACCAAGCCTTGCCCAGGCTGTGAGGGGGAGATTGGGGGAGAGAAGGGCACAGTGTTGCTGCTCCAATCTAGCTCCTCTAGCAGGGAGGGTTCAAAAAGTGGGGTCTCGTCTAGAATCATTTTGCTGCAGGCTCTGCAAAAAAGCCTATTTTAATGAGTGTATAAAAGAGAGAAGAGACAATAAAGTTGCAGTTCAGTATCAGTAAGAAGAACAGTCATTTATGCCTTATGCCACAGAAACTGGAGTGAGACCATACAATACTTTGACCAAGTTAATATGCTTTAGGGTGAGATCGTTACAAAAAAGATATCAGTTGTGGACTCTGTGGGTTCAGATTATGCCTTGTACGTTCAGAATATATGGGTGTTCTCTGTATTTTTTCCAAATTTTTAAAGTTTAACGTATGCATGAAACTGAACAGGATACATGTACAACATCCTCCCTATATCCTAAGTCTACTGTATTCTATTCAGGGTGAAACATCAGTCAACAACACTCCCTACCAGGACATGGCTTATGAAACACACCAATGAAACAGACCAAGCAGGCAGGTCAATGACTAAAACATTAACCTTTTACTATATTAAAAAAGTAGACTGCTCCTGAGCCTTGTTTTTTACCCAAAAATTAAGTTGCCACTATATTAACTTAGTTAGATGGCTTTACACTTCTCAGCTTTTTTCCCATTTCAGAACAAGCATTGAGACATAATAACAGTAAGCTTCACAGCTGACTAAGAAACACAATTAAAACAATTAGAAGTCTAGCTACTACTGGCACTGTGTAGTTTATTTTACTATTCTTACCACAACCACCACCAGACCTAATCAGTCTGGTGTTCCTGACAGTACGAATATATTTTTTTCCAATCAACAAGTTTTGTTTCGACAAATCGAAAGGATAATCGTATGATTGTTGTGGTTTATATCCAAGACAAAACAAATGATTTGTCTCATTCAACGTTGAGTTCCTTGAGCAAGCTAACAAAAGCAAGCTAGTACGTTTAATAGCTAGAACCATTGTGGAAATCTTTAGAATGGCGAGAAGTTTACTTACGGTATAAATGAGAGCAACCAAACGGCGTCAGGATGAATTTAAATCAATTGTCTATTTATGGATTTATGACTAACGTTAACTGGCTATATTTCCAACGGCATAGGAATACATGGCTTAAGACTCTTTACTTCCTTCTCTTGACAGCACTTCAGTATGACGTGGCACAGATGGATTCTAGACCGGAGCCAATGGGCGCGGCTCATTGACGTGAACGATTTAAAAAAGACTAATTATTAATGTAGGCTATTTAATACTTATTTCAAACTGCTGATATTCAACAAAATTCATAATTACAGGCAGCTTCTTCTTTACTTGTCAAAACATGAACCAACAAAGTTTATGGCAAGTAATCTGTGTAATACCTTTCATGATTTGATTTCAAGATCAGAGGTTCATTCCCTGGCTTCAGCGGGGACAAAATGACCAAGTCATAGGCAAATTTTGTCTTGTTCGGGGTTTTGATTAGCTCACTCATTTACAAAGCATAATGTTTTAATACTTATCAAATTATTCTAGAAAGAAAAACCATTACGTTTTTGTATTTCTTCCATTAAGCACACAGCAAATGCTTGCGTTCTATATCTGCTCACCGCCTTTGAGCCCTTAGGTACGACGATCTTAAGAACAGCAACTTCCTACATTTGGCCTATATGTTCACCACCTTTGAGCTTTCGGGTCCAATACATTTTAAATATCATCTTAAAGCCAACTGATTAAAAGATAGAATCACATCTCCAAAAGGGAGACTGTCTACAGTTTTTTGTATGTTGATAGTAATACTGAGATGGCCTGATGTCTCTTTTGTTCAACCACTGAACAGTTTGTTCATACTCTACAGAGCGTGTCTGTGGGCTTGTTACTGCCCTAAAAATCAGCATTTCAGAAGATAACCTTTGACTATAGTTCTACCAACCCACTGAATTTGACCACAGGCTGAAGATAGTAGAAATCTTCATCTTCTGTCTAGAATAAACTACCTTGAGGCTTACCCATCCACAGCAGCATTACTTTTTTCCAGCATCCTGAACCATTACTAATAGACCATTTGGTTGGAGAAGGAATCTGTCATCCATACTGGACAATAAGCAAACCAACAACAAGAAAATAAATCTGGTTCAATTGTTTTATACATGAATGTGTTCTTGGTTCTGGACTGAAAAAAAATTGTACAATTGTAAATAAGATCTGTGACATTTATTATTTTTAAGTTGAACATTTACATAATACCATAAACAAACAGAAACAAAAAATACTCAAAGCATCCCTTAATTTAAAAAGTCAAACTATGCTCACATTCTGCTGCATGGTGTTGATTAATGTTCCCAATTGGGTTCATACTTCCGCCAGACAGTAGTGATACACAGACACACAGTTACTGGAATATCTTCGCTCTAATATTGATTTTTTTAAAGCCCCCTGAACATTTAATGAATAAAAGAGACATACAAACCTTTTGAAAAAACTCCAACCCCCATGTATTAGAGGTCAGGAGACCAGAGCAGGATATGAGCCGGCAGATACATTTCTATTGGGGAATCAGAGATGGAAAAACTGTGACTGTTCACTGTCTACTTCATCTAAAATTATTATTGTCACTGGGTGAACTCTGATGTTTTATTGTTTTTCCATGCAGAATAGCAAACATAAAAAATTAAGTTAAATTTAATAACAAATACAATTTTAAAACTATACTGGAGCCCTCGATTGTTAAAACTAAACAAAACGAGACAGTAAATAAATAAGTATTTACTTCTCTCACCCCTTAACTTTGTCTAATTTCTTCTTTTCAACAATTATTTATTTTACAGTTCCAGGCTGCAATAAACGAAAAGTCTATGTTCAGCTATATATCTATATATGTGTATAGTACAGTATATATTAGCTGACGCCTTTTTTTTTGTTTACATACACACACACACACACACACACACACACACACACACACACACACACACACACGCACATATACTGTATATGCACACACTGCATACATTTAGAAATACATGTGTGTTTGTGTGTGTGCTTGCTGACTGGCGCAAGTTAGTCCAGTGGCAGGCCAGGTTCCACTTACTGTTCAGGATCAGCCACAATAGTCTATAATGTGTTAGCCAGCGACACAGTTGAGAGGAGGAGCTGAGTGCCGAAGGGTATTGAATGGACTTTGCGGGAAATGGGGGCGGCTGTGGGCATAAACATATATCCTTGTCCGAAAGCTGATACACTGGTTCCCATGACTCCAACATGGATCAGTGCATGGAAAGTGGGAGATGCACATCAAAGAATAGACTGCCACTGACTGCCCCTTGTTGGCCACTGTAGGATAACAAAGAGCAGTGATCTGACTTACATATTTATAAAATTCTGTGGATTCTCCATTTACAGAATGTCTTAGACACTGTCGGATATCTAAAGTTCAGTGCTGATTGGTTCATACAGCAGTGGCTGCAGTTTGTCTGTCCGCTGATAGAGATCAATGGGAGAAAACACAGAGCTGAGATCAATGAAGACAGAGACGACTTCCCCAGTGATTCAATTTACTGTCCCTGTAATTCACAAGACTGTTCAGCCTGATCAGCCCACCCTTGACACTGTATAGCATTGACTCTATAGTATTTGTAGGGTAAGATCTGCACATGTTCTGGTAATGTGCATGAATGAACAAAAGGACTGCAAAATAGGCAAGTGAACGCTGCTTTTAACAAGTCAAGGGGGAGGGATGATTTCCCAGAATGCTATTTTGGACTGTAAACCAACTATAGAACAGCAATGCCAATTCCCTGCTGACAGACTTATTCAAATGCAGTCAAATTAATTCCAGATAAATTGTCTGCAAATGCTCAACAGGTAAAGAATTATCTCCATTTTAAAAGTCAGTCTCCCTTTCTCATCCATAGTCACTTTAATAATTCATAACGGTCTACTGTTGGTTCCTCTGCTCCTCAGATCGATGGCGCTGTAATATTTGGTATATATAAGTCTCTGGCCAAGTCCCTGTGTTGCCATGATGAACTGTGCCAGCTTAATGTGCATGCTGGGTTTCCAAGCACTTTCTGGATAGAGATGTACTGTAATATACTGCACCCCTGTGAGATTTTGCTCCTGGCAGGATGCATTAAAATAAATTAAGAAAAATTACGTCACTGTTAAAAGAAAAGTACTACAAGTACCTTAACAAATGTAAACAATATAGCCTATACAAATGCAATCTTATTTATTAAATATTTGAGTAACAACTATAGGATAAACTACTATGTTTATGTCTGGCAAAGAATGAGATGCTGCATTAAAAAAAATGTACTGTAAACATCCGCTGACAGGAATGTAATTTGTGCCACCCCCACAATATTGACCTGTTTCCATTGACAGGAGTCGAGGCTTTTGTTCAATGAAAAAGGGAAAGGTTTCACAGGAAATGTGCAGGGCGTGCAAGGTTTCTGAGAAAGCTTTGAATGGCATGTTGTCTTCTGTACACACTGACACTGTGAACAGAATTCATCAAACCAATTAAATTAGTATCATTACCATTATTGTCATGATCATCATCATTGACAGACATCCTGTTAATTTAACAGAATTGTCTCATTATTAAGTAATTTGAATACATTGACTACTTGCAGTGGCTACGCTGCAGGTACATTTGTCCCATTGTTTAGTACATCTAGAAGAAGGTATTTTTTTTATGTAATAGAGCAAAGGGCACCTCTTAATCTTTCAGCTTGAAGAAGTCGGGCTATTGTAATTAGAAGCCTTTCTAAATGCATGTTTTTTTGTTTTTTTATTATTATTATTGTTTTTAACCCAGAACATTTTTTGTTCTGGAATTTTTCACAAAATTAGTTAAAAAGACAGTTCACTTAACTTTGTACTTGTAAAAAAAAAATTACTCTTGGTGTAGACTAATATGTGCTGAAGTATATGTTGGAAGTATGTTCCATATATCATATGCACGTTTTACCAGATAAGCCATTTTTACGCAGTACTCAGTGTCCATATTAACTAGATAGATGAGAAGATCCATCGCTAATGTCCATTCGTTACAAAGAGGAGACGATAAATCCCCAGAGGACTAGTCTATATAGCCCAGGCGGAACTTGTCCAGACTAGTGCTGTACAAGGGATGTGGTGCAGACCGGTCGCGCATCACTGCTCTTAAACGCACGGGGAAAAAATATGGATGAAGACATTTAGCAGCGGTGGCGTGCTCTCTTAAACTATTTTCAAAGGTAAGAACTTATTAAAATGGAAGTTGGGTTTCCGAAATCAACATTCTACATTGTGTTTAATGGGATTTTAAACTGTAGGCTATCACATTGAGCTGTTCATACAAGCAATCAATACATTTCTATTTACATTTTCGTATTATTACAATAGTTTTAAACCAACGTACAAAAGCGTACCTTTTGTCAACTTTACATACTCAAGCATTTTGTTCTGTTTCAGCAATGTCATGCAATAAGGTATTATCTTTGAATGAACAACAATTTGTTCTTCATTATCATTTGCTTTTATTTATAATGCTATACACAATTACTGTATAATGTCAAACTTGTCATGAACACAGGCGTTATTTTAGTCCTCATACTATAAATAACTGACTGTTGAAGTACTATTGTGTTACTGTACTACATTCATGACCCTTGAAGGATGTTATATTGTTGCATATCCCTGACTTTATTCCTTGTCCTTTAACATTGCAAAGAGCAGGAAGAAGTTCTCCACAGCATGTCAGAAAAGAAGTCTCGGAGCTCAGACACACGCCCCAAATGTGGCATCCGTAGTTGGAGTGCGGACAGTTATGCATGGCGGGGTAAGAAGCGTTCCCGGATTTCCGAAAATGAGCCGAGCCCAGGAGGGTTAGATGTGGAAAGAGTGGAGGAGCAAGGGCTGCGATCGGCTTCCTGTCCAAGGCGACGCCGTGAGAGGAAGTGTAGCTGCTCCACCCTAAATGAGACGGATGTGGATCTGCCAGGTCGCAAAGCCTTGTCTCGGCGCTCTCTACGGCAGAAGTTTCAGGACGCAGTGGGCCAATGTTTCCCTCTCCGCACTCACCATCACCACCACCACCACCACCACCCCCCTGGTGCCACGAGGCCCTTCTCTGTTCTGTTCTGGTCCAAACGCAAAATACATGTCTCAGAGCTAATGCAGGACAACTGCCCCTTCTCCCCCAAGTCTGAACTGGCACACTGTTGGCACCTCATCAAAAAGCACAGCCCCGACTCAAATACTATCAGAGCTCTTGAAGCTGCGCACAAACCCACCGTCCCATCGACTTCCTCGTCTCCGCCTCCGACTCCTCTCTCCTGGGATGAAATAAGTTCTCCCAGGCTGAGGACTAGCAGCAGTCTAGAGGACTGGGACCCCTCCTGTCTTCATGGGGCAGCACTGGGCTGTGGCCACACAGACTACATCCTGGTTCCAGACCTGCTCCAAATCCACAATACCCCCTGTTACTGGGGCGTGCTGAACCGCTTTGAGGCGGAGGAGCTGCTGGAGGGCCAACCAGAGGGCACCTTCCTGCTCAGAGACTCCGCTCAGGACGAGTTCCTGTTCTCTGTCAGCTTCAGACGCTACAGCCGCTCCCTGCACGCACGGATTGAGCAGAACGGCAAGCGCTTCAGCTTCGATGGTCGCGACCCCTGTATGTACAGAGACTACAGTGTCACAGGCCTGTTAAAGCATTACAGCAACCCGGCCACGTGCCTCTTTTTCGAGCCCCTCCTATCCCGACCGTTGCCCAGGACTTTTCCTTTCTCCCTGCAACACCTGAGCAGGGCGGTCATTTGCAGCAGCACTACCTACCAAGGCATAGAGGCCCTGCCACTGCCAGTTCAGCTCAGAAACTACCTTAGGCAATACCACTTTAAATGCAATGGGGCCTGTGTTGTGTAAAGCCACTACTTATTCCATTACTTTTACTTGACTGTCTCCCTTACAGATTTGGTAACCTGTCAGCTCAGAGGATGCATTCCTTTCTTTGGCCACAAGATGGCAATTTAAGTGCACTAATCTGTCCTTACCACAGCCAAAGATCTTTATCTAATTCTATAGTATTTGTGTGTTTTGTGTGTCAAGACTTTTGAATGCATGACCATATATTTATGAAAATACTAACATTCATAGCTTTATAATGGGCATCAATGTTTGTCTGAAGTACTTGCATTCACTTTTTTGTCTTTTGTCTGTGGATGATTTTGCAAAGTACTCTCATATTTTCAAAGATCACTTTAGTCACACAACCCTGCTACATAATGTAATTTACCATGTACAGTTTATTAATCAATTAAACACAAGTAAATGTATGCCTTTTTCATGGTCCATGATTTGTTGAGTAATGTGGCCAGAGCAACTGCCTTTATGAGACTATTTGTGTACCAATTTGACACAGGGAATGTTGGCAAAAAGTAAGCATGGAGTCCACTTCTGTCATGAAACTTGTCATGATAAGACAGGTTAATGGCATGGAAATATTTCTCTCTGAAGTGCATGAAAACAATTCACATCAACCGTTCTCCGTAAAGGGCACCTCTAAATGTCAGTGCTTCACGGGAAAATGTAAAGATAAGAAATGAAAGATAATTCCCACCCTCCGTACAGAAACAAACTTTAGAACCTAAATTTACCCTGTTATCTTTTGTTCTGAATGGCATCATATTTTTCAAATAGCATCATGAAGGCGGCTTTGGGTTACATGATTCAAATGCTTACTACAGCAGATGTCCACAAGTGTGCAATAGGTAATGGAAAGATAGTTTGTTGTAAAAAAAATGTTTTTGGTAATAATTAAAACCATTAATCATCACCGTCATAAAATTTGTATTCTGCATTGGCGTACAAGATTGGGAGAATAATACCATGAATCTTTTATTGTGTCTCGGACGTAGCTACTCTTGTTTGTACAGTAGTTGTCAATGGACAGACTCAAGAGCCTTACATATTGATTTACCCACACCAATGCTGAAATATTAATGAGGTATAGTATGATCCTCTCATCATTGCACTCAAAGCTTATCCAACTGCTTGTTAATAACCCAAGTTAAAATCATAATATAAAAATCGTGCATGTATTAATGCTTGCATTTTGAAAATGGTCTAGAAATACTGTGTGTGCACCCTTATCCTTCAACAATCAAAGCACACAGAAGCACTCACCCACAGTTTATTGGAGACTATTGGATTTCACTGTGGTAATATTTAGACACAGCTGTCTGCAGCAGCCTATTTCCTGTTGTTCTTATCAAATCATCCCAGTGAGACACCTTGCAGACTGCCAATGGAGAGACAAACAACCAACAGTTTGCCTGAGTAAAAAAAACGCTCAATTGATAGGCCCACCATGTTTTTATAAGCTGCAATAAAAAATTAAAAATATACTAAAAACTAATACATCTTCATATGCTCTCTCCCAAGTGCATGTATCCAAAGAGCGAGTCTATCACCAGTAGTTTTCTCAATTTCAATAAAAAATAAAATATACATCTTATTATATATGGATATATACAGTAGATCAGAGCAGCTCTGAACGCACTGCGATGTGGGAGGAGTCGGAGGAGTGGCGATGTGACGTCCCTGGCGGGAGTTTTCAGTTTCTGGTTCCTTGTTTTCTGCAGCGTCAAGCCGTCAACGCGGGAGATTCAGGGAATAAACTGCAAAGCTTGCTAGACACTCGATAGTTTGTAAGTGGTTTTGTCATTTTTACAATATGCATTCCATAACTTACATAATTCACACTCTGGAGACAATGTTTCCAATTTTATACCTGAGTTTATTTGTATTATCCTACGCAAACAAGTTTGCTAACGTTAGCGGCGTTAGCTGGCATGGAATTATGTTCTTTCTTTGTGCCAATTTGTCATGATAGTCAAGAAGCAGAATTCTAGTTTATGGATACACTGAAACGGCTATCGCTTACTCTGTGAAAGGTCTCTTAACACAGTTAAATTTTATATAACATATTTCAAATCTTGCACACCTTAACTTTCCTTTTTTCTCCAACAAAGCCCTATACCGGTTGCCTTAAGATGCCCTGTGAAAGAAAGCCAATGCGCTATGGACATTCTGAGGGGCACACCGAAGTTTGCTTCGATGACAGTGGGAAGTACGTGGTAAAATCTTGTATGCTATCGGTGACAGATCCTGTGGTTATATGGCTTCTGCAATAAGGTCTCTTGATTGAACACTGTCCTGTCATCGATGGCTTACAAACTGCTCGATGTAGAGCGATGGTCTTTGTATTTCGCAATTGACAAACGCGCAACTTGGTTAACTTCGTTGAAGTTCAATGTTATTTAAGCAACTTAGGTTAAAGACAACAGCTCTAGTGTACTTATTTTCTAATGGAATGAACATGCTGTATATGTAATATAAAAAACACCAGAAGACCAGATATTAAAGTTGATTTGATGTTTTCACCCTAATCTGCAGGTTCATTGTCACCTGTGGGAGTGATGGGGATGTGAGGATATGGGAGAGTCTGGACGATGATGATCCCAAGTCCATCAACGTTGGAGAGAAGGCTTACTCTTTAGCCCTAAAGGTGACACTGCTCTTCCCAGCACATTCATAATGTCTGTTTGTCAAGCAGTTTACAATGTGAAATGTAAACTGCAGGGGATTGTTCCTTCTTAATTTCTTAAAATGTATTTCTTTACACAATATCTTTAATACAGCATAACTGAATAAAATAATGTACACTATTTATTACCCACAAACATTGATCCTGGTCCCGATCAGAATGGCAAACTGGTTACTGCAGCATCCAACAACACAGTTCAGATCCATACGTTTCCTGACGGTGACCCAGATGGCATCCTGACCCGCTTCACCACCAATGCCACGCACGTCACTTTCAATGCCAGCGGCTCAAGAGTCGCTGCTGGATCAAGGTACTGGAAAAAGTCTCAACTTGGTTGACTTCTTTTTTCATCTTGAATAATACTGCATTATTGAATCATATTGTGTTGTGGATAGTTATATTTACTGTAGCTTGACTGTGTCATACATTATACAGAAAAAGATGGGCCTAGTCTGTTGGCTTTTGCCTTGCTTCAACTCGACATATCCAGAAAAAAGGTTGACACATTCTCGATAGTTACTACAGAATTGGCAATTGTCGGTGAGACAAATTCAGTCAGGCAAAATCACATTTACACACACAGTGCTTAAATATTGTCCCATAAGCCAATATGTTTATGATTAGTCATGATTGAAGGTAAATGTCTGCCTGTGTGAACTATGGATTTTTAGACCGGTGCATCACAGGAAGGAAAGCACACACCGTGCCACCAGATGGATGTTGCTATTTTGGCATGGCTAATGTCTTTTGAGATATTGATTTGGAAAACACAGTCCATGGCTGTGGCCAGTTAAGGCTAATCTGGCATCCAACCCCTCAACAGACGGAGACGGAAATGAGGGCAATTATGTGTGTCTCATTCATCGATTCCCTCGTTTACGCTTCTTGCTCACTCAGGTCCACACACTAATTTCCTTTGTTAGTGTGCTATTTCTCACCCTGATTGCTTTGTGTCTGTGCCCCCGTTTCTCAGTGACTTCATGGTAAAAGTGGTGGAGGTCACTGACAGCAGTCAACAGAAGACTCTCCGAGGTCACGACGCACCTGTCTTAAGTGTCTCTTTCGACCCCAAGGACAAGTTCTTGGTGAGTTAACATTTTTTTACCAATATATTCCATATATTTGTTGACTTTGAGTTGTGTAGTCCAGGAATGTAACCACTGCGACGTTAGTTGTGGTAAACGTCTGTTGTTTTCTGTCAAATAGGCCTCCGCCAGTTGTGATGGATCTGTGGTGGTGTGGAATATTGAAGAGCAGGTATCAGAATAAATCGTCCCAGACACAGCTCCCTATATCCCATTTGTTAATCAAAAAGTACATGCATTATGGTAATTTCTAACCTGACTAGATTCTGGTTTGAGTGTTTTTGAACCGCATATCATATACAAATATATTTTACTTTCTGTTAAATCAGACTCAGGTGACTAGTTGGCCTATTCTCCAGAAGTGCAATGATATCAGCAATGCCAAATCTTTGTGTCGACTTGCATGGCAACCCAAGGCTGCTAAGGTACAGAAACTTTCTCAGTCTGTTCTTTCGTTTTTTTCCAACAAAATACCAATTCTAAATCCCACTTGCAGCTTGGAAATGAAATGAAATATCATGCACGTTGCCTAATAAAAATATGAAGCAACAAGGTCCATCCATGCTGATTGTGAAACACTATTTTCATATTCATGTAGTTTTAACAATGTTTCAATATTTTTTATAGCTGCTGGCAGTTCCAGTCGAAACAAAGGTGGACTTATACAAGCGAGATTCCTGGGAACATGTGAGCACGCTCTCCGATGACCTTATCACACAGGTAAGGTCCAACCATCTTCTCAATCTTTGATCACAGCAGGGACGTTGTAAACTAAGCGATGTCTCGTAGACTTTTAAATATTTTCCTATGACTTTTTTGTTTTGTTTTGTTATTAAAAAGTGGTTAGGTGTGACTATTGGAAATCCCTGTTGCGTTTATTGGTCTGTAGGAGTTGGTCCTCACCCATGCATCGTTCTGCGAAGGCTTTGCATGTGTTGTTAACAAACGGAAAAGCTACTTAACTTAGTATTTCGTTTTATTATTATTTTGTTAGTTCTCCAATTAGGAAGGCTCTACTGACTTTGTAATGTAATGCTTTCCTATAAAAATGAGTCACTCTCTCATGAATCTTTTTGTCTGTGTTTCCGTTAGCCTATTAATGTGGTGGAGTGGTCTCCCTGTGGGAAGTATTTGGCTGCGGGGAGTGTTGGGGGTCTGCTGACTGTATGGAATGTGGACAGCAAGTTGTGTCTGGAGAGGTAGGTACAATATCGGGCAACATGAAACGTTCACTGTACTCCCTCCCCAACAATATTTGCCCTAACTAATATCCTGTGGTAGAAAGTTAATATTTGTTCAGTTACGACACGGAAATTAAGTGTTGAGTGTTATTTTTAATTGGCTTGTTCACAATATCAATTGTTCTATGTAAACCTGTGGTAAATACATTATATGTTGTGCAATCTGTTGGTAGCATTGGATCAGAATCCATACATAAAAAGTGGTCTCCCTCCCTGTTTGTTGCGCAGGCAGAAGCACGAGAAGGGCTACACGGTGTGTGGACTGGCTTGGCACCCCTCTGGTACTCAGATCGCCTACACCGACACCGAGGGCTGTTTGGGCATGCTGGATGGCATTTCCTCCTCCATCTCACCCAACATGGCCGCAACCACTAGCAAGGTGAGGCCTGGTTAAGCATAGGGGTATCTGCCCAGTCGTTCTGATAGAAATTGCAAAGCATTTGTATGAGGTGGTCCATAGGCTCCACCTTATTCTCTCCATGTTTCTGGGGCAGACATTTTAACACTTCATCTGTAGTCCCATGTATCTTTTTTATTTGTACTTTTCATGTGCATTGTGATCGATGCTTGATATTGTTTGACCTGTTTGGATAATGAACTTGTTTAGGCACCAGTAAGCAAAGAATCCAAAGACTATGATGACCTTTTTGATGATGATGATGATGATGACCGTGTCATGGACGATGGGATGAGCGAGACGCGCTCCCCCGCCAAGAATCCTGCCGTTGGGGGGGATGATGACGATGACCTCATGCCCGCGACTGGCAGGGTGCGGAACCGGGGGGCTTTCCTTGATGACGAGAACTCTCTTGGTAAGGAGGATCTAACGAGTAGATTGCATTAATCACTGAAGACTGTGTCAATCAAGAGAGAAAGAGCCTGTTTTTAGGTGGAGAGAGCCATCAGAGATTAGCAGTATTACACTGTCCAATTTGATGATTATTCACCTTACTTTCTTACTTGCCGTACTTATGCGTCAGGAGCAACGACAACGCACACCAGAGGAGTTAAGACGGTACAATGTTCAGCACCGCTCAGTGATCTGTGTCTTCTGTTCATTTACAGACACTGGCTCGTTGAAGTTGGGTAAGTATGGGGAGGACGACGACGCGAGCAGCGCCATATTGCCCCCTGCTGCTCCTGCTGTGCCCCTGCGACCACTCTACGAGGGCCCGATGCCCACACCTCCACAGAAGGCCTTCCAGCCGGGCTCCACCCCCGCACATCTCACCCACCGGTTCATGGTGAGACATGCCGCGCTGGACTTCCAGCAACTTGTTTCTCTGTGTACCAGTAGTGTCTCATTCTTTGGCCATGTTGGCTGAATGGCTGTGACAATACAGGAATCCGTTCAACGGAAAGAACCTATTTTTCTTTCTTAATTCTTAAAAGATGTGGAACTCTGTGGGCATCGTGCGCGGTTACAACGACGAGCAGGAGAACGCCATCGACGTGGAGTTCCATGACACGGCCGTGCACCACGCCATGCACCTCACCAACTCCCTGGGACACCACGTAGCCCAGCTCTCCCAGGAGGCCGTGCTGCTAGCCTGCCCGGCAACCAGCGAGCTGGCCAGGTAAAACAGTGTCCCCTATCATCAAAAGGCCCTCTTTGAGTAGTTCAAGGGATCTTTGGAATACTCATCAATACTGCCGTAAATCGGAAGTATTCTGTCATTGAATCACTAGTAGTATGAAAACTGTAGGTCTAATAGAATGTCCGACATACTAATATTGTATTGAACCAGAAATAGTTTCCGGAACGAAGTGAACATTGACTCAATTAACGAAGTAGACTGTTCTGGATTGGCTCAGCCATGACTAGACATGATTAGATGGTGTGCTACAGAATATGACAGATAGGCCTGGTTTCAGTACAAATGTGCTTGTGTGCTTGTGAGTCACTGCACACGCACCCCCCTCCCCCACTACATGCTCCCCGCCAATCCCTGTCAGTCAAACTCAGTTTACCTCCATCATAGATTTAGACTAACTCCTCTCTGCCCTGACAGTAAGCTGCAGTGCCTCCACTTCTCGTCCTGGGACACCAACAAAGAGTGGATGGTGGACCTGCCGCCGGGGGAGGAGGTGCGGGCCGTGTGTCTGGGTCAGGGCTGGGCCGCTGCAGCCACCAGCACTCTGCTCCTCAGGCTCTTCTCCATCGGGGGTGTACAGAGGGAGCTCTTCAGTCTGCCTGGTCCTGTCGTCTGCATGGCCGGCCACGGAGAGCAGCTGCTCGTTGTCTATCACCGTGGTACGTACACACACACACACACACACACACACACACACACACACACACACAGAGACAGAGACATGTCACTGTACTTACCACGCATACTTGCTAGGCCTCGTCATACAGAATGTGGATTTCTGAAAGTAAATATCTTATAATTTTCAGCATACAACCTTCCTCCCCCATATAATCCCGAAACGGTCGTTTTATCCCCAGGTACTGGATTTGACGGCGAGCAGTGTTTGGGCGTCCAGCTGCTTCAGTTGGGACGCAGGCAGAGGCAGGTCATCCACGGAGAGCCCCTCCCTCTCTCCCGTAAAGCCCATCTATCATGGCTAGGCTTCACCGCAGAGGGTGAGTCAAGCCTCACCTCCGTTATCTCATTCAAGCACACCCAGGTATCTGTGACTTGGCCTCATGTTGCTGGGTCGACTTTTATGGACGTAGTCTTAAGTACCAGTTGTTCCATCAGGCACTCCTAGCTTCGTCGATTCAGAGGGAGTGGTGCGCTTCCTAAATCGCTCCCTGGGAAACACGTGGACGCCGGTGTGTAACACCAGGGACAGCTGTAAGGGAAAGTCGGACCACTACTGGGTGGTGGGTGTTCACGAGAACCCCCAGCAGCTCAGGCAAGACACTTCAGTCCTTAGCCTAATATTTTCCTTTTTCTCTCGCTCCCTTTGGCATCCTGTTTTGCTTTACCTTTCTCAGCCTCTTTTTCTCATGTGTTTATTTTTAGCATAAATGTTTTTGGTCCATATTGCTACTCGGCTGTCAATTTCATTTCAGGTCTGTCTATGTTTTAAGTCTGCTTTCTCTCGGCCACCCTGTGCAGGTGTATCCCATGCAAAGGCTCCAGATACCCTCCCACCCTGCCCAGACCAGCTGTGGCCATCCTACCCTTCCAGCTGCCTCTGTGTCAGACCACCACTGAGAAGGGACAAATGGAGGTATGCTTTAGCTGATGCACAGACACATACACACAGGGGTGAAATTAGCGGTAGTTGTACCATGCTAATGCCAGGAAAACAGTCCTGTCCCCTTTTTATTATCGCTGATGGCTCTCGATGCCTACAATGCAGCCTATGGCTTGATAATCTTTGATGGCCTAATCACCCTGGTAAAGACGGCCCCTCTGAGCCCTCTCCTTCCCTCCGTTCTCCAGGAGCAGTACTGGCGTTCCATGCTCCTCCACAACCACTATGGCTTCCTGTCAGCCAGCGGCTATGAGATTGATGAGGAGGGCCAGAGCCAGTGCCAGAAGGAGCAGCAGGAGCTGCTGATGAAGATGTTTGCTGTGAGTCTCTCTCCATGACCACCTCAAATAACTATTTATAAATGAATTCATTATCTTTCTTATTTTAGTTGTTTAATGATAAGTTTAGAATGTAATAATTCATGCCACATGTTGCTTTGGTTGTTCAGTTATCCTGTAAGCTGGAGAGGGAGTTCCGCTGTGTGGAGCTGGCTGAGATGATGACCCAGAACGTGGTGACGCTCGCTATTCGCTATGCGTCTCGCTCACGGCGCATGGCCCTCGCCCAGCGCCTCAACGAGATCGCCCTGGAGAAAGCCAATCAGCTTCAGGAGGAGGGGCCAGAAGAGCAGGATGAACAGCCCGAATACTCTGTCAGGTAGAATGCTGGGTAACTGAGTTAGGAGTTTTTGTTTATTTATGTCTTTGAAGCAGTGTTGTGGAGTGTCTTGACTCTATGTGTTTTAGTGAAAGGTATGGACAGAGTGAGAGGAGTGCAAATCGTCTGCAGAACGCCAGACGGGTGGAGAAAGAGGATGAAGAGTATGTAGAGGAGGAAGACGGACAGGAGGAACAGCTTGATGCAGAGGAATCAACAGAGAGCAGCAAACGTTAGTTCCTACTATCCACCCTACTTTGCCTTCCTTGTTAAATTATGAATTGAAAGGATGATAACGTATAAGACTTAAAGCTGTTTTTTTATCGTGTGAAAAACTGAAATCCCTTCCAGGTCTGAACCCATTTCCTAAAGGAGAGTTATCACCAGAGAAACCCACTTTAAAGCCAAGTGAGTAAGCACCACTAAAGTTAACCTACTAAACAAAGTGGTTGGAGTTAGTTTGAACATGTCTCTCTTAAATTTAAATTTATGATGCATGTATGTTACAGTTAGCAAAGAAGGACGTGTGAATCCTTTCAAGGTAAGCTTTTTATGTTTTGACAGTCTAAACCAAGCAGAAAATGCTTTTCTAAATCACTTGACGCAAACAATAAAAATACGATGAAAGATGAAAATTATAGAATGGGTGGCCAATGTCTTCCATAGTCTACATCTCATAGCTGACCAAAAAGGCTTAAGTAAAGGGCTGATGGTGACTTACTTCTCTGTTACTCCCCCTCCTTCCAGGTGTCTGGCTCAGGGAAGTCCTCAATCTCGCCAGGTCAGCCCAGACTGACCAATGTCCTGGACACTATGACCTCATCAGGCAGGAAGCCATCTCCTCTAAGCAGCTCCGTGACCAAACAGAGCAAAGGACCCGTCCTCAAGCCTCTGGCACCTAGGCCCAAGACCAAGGTAGTAGACATTAGTATATCAGGCTTGTATTTCCAGTTGTTTTATGTTTCGTTTCGATGTTATTAAGCTACCCAATGCATATGATGCAATAAGATTATTATAAATATTTAGTTTATTTGTTACTAATTTTAGCATGATTTTAATGACCTTCCTTGTTCCTCCTAGACCCAGTCCACCTTGCTTAAGATGACAACCCCCAAAGCTGCCAATAAGAAGGCACAAGAGGAGGGGGAGCCAGCTGTGGAAAGGCTGAAACGGCCAGAGACCCCGCCGCCTGCGTCCCCAGCAGAGGTTGAAAACAAAAAGTAAGTTGTCGAGCATCTTAATTGTACATATAAATGAAAATCCCTGTTCTATATATATTAGACACTTCTTAGTATTCATTTTGCGTGTCTTTCTGTGCTCAGGCCGAAGACAGGCTTTCAACTATGGCTGGAGGAAAACAGGAAGAACATTGTGGCCGACAATCCCGATCTGGAGGAGACGGGCGTTATCAAAGAGGCAATGGGGCGCTTCAGGACCCTGCCAGCAGAGGACCGCCTGGTGCGTTTTCGGATGCCGTTGATTTCCATGGAAGAAATCTGTCATTGATTTGGGGAAATTCACCCGCTTTTACACCTAGGACATTATCAGGCCATAGAGGCTTTTGACATTGCACCAAGCTTAAATGGGTTATTTGAACTGCTGAACTGCTCCAATGCAGATACAATGCTGGTTACTTTTTGGGGTGTAGCCGATGGGGCCTTTTATCCATCCTGCCTTCTTACAAATTGGCTAGTGGGTTTGTGATTTCAACGTGACCCTGCACACAGGAGGCCACTCAAAAGGAAATATGGGGGCTTGTGGTGGAGGGGGATACTTCGTACTGCCAAGAGGAGGGAAAGAGCAAATGAGAAGTGCAGAGAGGTGAAGGGGGAGGGGTGGGAAGCCTGTTGCTTGGGAACCCAGTCTTTGGTTTGTGGGCTGCGGAGAGGGTACAGAGCATTGATCTTATGATAATAGGGTGTGTTTGTGTGTGTGCGTTGGGGTCTATTGTTAAGAGGTGTTATGAGGGTTAATTGTAGCCCGGGTTGACCTCAGGGCCACAAGCAAATAATTTAAGGGTTTCTGAGTGGACCATCATTGTCAGGTAAAGAATAGAAATTGCATGTGTCGAGGAACAATGTTGGCATAGGGGGAATGTTTGTCAGTGAATATATACAGCAGGTTAATGGGGGCGTGCATTCGGTTCAGAGGATGTGTTGTGGGAGTGGGAGGCTGTGAGTGGGCTCATCCGCTTCCAGTCTTGCGCCTGCCGCCTTCTGATGATTCATCCCAGCTCCATTACGTCCATCGCTTTTGTCTCTGCCCAGAGAAACACAAGGAAAAAAGGCTGGCGGGCAAAACGAAAGCGGCCTGTCAATAGTGATTACACATAACAGGATGCAATTTGAAACTGTGTGTGTCCGTGCGCTCGCTTCTGTGTCACGTAGGGGGTGGGGTGGACGCTGGTTTGGTGATGGGAAATAGTGCTGTTGAGCATTGACAGTTCTACCCTGTTGACTTTTATCGGTTAAATTGAAAACAAACAATTAAGACAGTTTTATTTGTTGTCTCTTTTCATTTTAGTCCTGGACGGAGAGGGCCAAGGGCCAGTCTGGAGATGCAGCTGATGTGAAGAAACGGAAGCGAGGAGAAGAGAAGGTTTCAGGAGATGAAAATGAACATACTGAGGCAGAAAATGCCAAAAAGAAAAAGTCTTTGGATCCGGTCAGCAAGCTTTCAGCCTTTGCGTTCAACAAAAACTAACAGATAAACCTAGACGTATGTTTCAGTGTTATATATTTACAATTGTTCAACATAAGTTGTAGATAAGATGTAAAATTCCTCCATTGATTGATATTGAGGCTGAATGTGTAACAAAATAATGTCTTGCATACAATTTTGATCAGAGTATCAATCTGGCAGGATCTAAACTAGTCAGTCTGCACACGCCTGTAAAGTGAAGTACGAGTCCTTGCTTTGTGACTGGCAGATAGCATGGACTCTACTGTAGACCTTATTCACGGTTCTGTGTAGACCGTGAAGGGCCAGATCTTACCCATAGTTTTAGGATCAGTTGGGAATTATTCTCAGATGTTCAGGACGGGAGGCATTTCACAGACCTGCAATTGTTCCAAAATATCTGAGCAAAGAAGAGTGAACCCTTAGCTTTTTTTTTCTATATGTATATTTATTTCAAATATTTTAACTTGGTGTTTTACGGTAGGCTACAGCAACTATTAAATAAAATAAAAATATTTACTTCTCACTCTGTTGTAATACAAGCTTTGTTGGTTCTTTTCTGCACCTTGCATGTATTTTAATTTGCTATTTTGCTTAGTCCCTTTTACTGTTCATAATATCTTTATAAACAAGATACACTGTTATACACAATTATTCAGTAATTGTAGATGACTACTTCTGGCGTTCAATACATACTTGCAGTTTGGTTGTAATGCCAGAAGAAATGGACAACTTCAAGGGTTTTCTATAGTAGCCCCATCATCCGCTTAGTGAGGCAGAGCGCCCAATGTGTCACACTCTTAACGTGACGTACTCCAACTGATCATCCAATCGTTGTCCACAGGGATTATTCTTGTTTATAAAGCCACGGGATGCTGAAAATGATGTGATGTGTGCTCCAGCTGTTGCTACAATCTACTGATAGTGTAAATGAGAACATACAAACATAAAACGTCTACAAACTTATTAAACATCTGAGAAAATAAAGCAAAGGAAATTGCCCGTTTCAGAAACTTAAAATGATGGAGCGTTCAAAGCAGGGTGAGTTAAACCAGAGCGAAAAGAAAGATGCATGTGCCAACGACGCCGTTATAAACGGGCACTTCGAAGGGATGCTGAAAAAAAACAACAAACCTGTAGTTTCTGAGGCAATTGCCAGTGAGTCCAGCAATTCACACACATCTACCGCCATAGATAGCTGGAGAGAGGAGCGCACCAGGAGCATTGAAGATAACGAGATGAGCTTACCCAGTCTCGCTGCTGCCTATACCACAATTCTGAGAGGTCTTGGCGAGGACCCCCAAAGACAGGGACTTCTCAAAACTCCATGGAGAGCTGCTACTGCCATGCAGTTTTTTACCAAGGGCTACCAAGAGAAAATCATAGGTGAGTTTCTAAGTAGCGACAAACTACACACAATATATGGGTCTGAAGAATAAAAACTACCATATTTGCATTGCAAATTGCACCATAGTCAAAGAAAGATCAGAACACGTCCTTATATTTTTCATATAAAGAACAAAAGTACGGGAGCTTGTATAATTATGTTGCAATAGTTCATCAAGAAACCCTTGATAAAAAAAGTTGTTAAAAGAATTAATAGCGGACTAAACTATCATGTATTTCTTACATAATTGTATTTTATATTTTCTGTGAACTGGCAAGAGTAATGTACTTTGAGTTGGTTTTAACTGTCAAGTGTTATTCAATTTAGAAAATGAATATATCATAAGCATTAACTCCACTCTAAGCGTCAGACAAACACAATAAATTAATCACGAGGTCATAGATATGCATAAAGACAATCAGATAGGTGTTCTTTAATACTTTTATACAGGCCATGTAATCTACCATCTTAAGATCAAAGCATCTTAACTTTCGGTTCAAAGTTGTACCTTCCACTGTTAATCTCACATAGCCTACTGGTCACATGCACGTGTAGTACCCCAAGGGTCAGCGGGTCCACAGATCAGAACCAACGACTGCAGTACACCCATCTGGCCTGAGTTCTTCATGGACAGTGCTGTTGAAGTGGTGGAGCTATCGAGCTGCCCCTTGTTGTTTTACAACCCTAGTTCTCCATCGCATCTGGTGCTGGTTTAGTGGAGGGGTGCTGCTGTAACATATGGTTACAAAATGGTATATAGGGCATGAGTTGTAGTGAAAAACATCTAGAAGAGGTAGAGAATGTTTTTGGGTATGAGGAGAACATCAACAGTTTCAGCTCTGATTTGGAGTGCATGTGGAGCATTGAATTGTATTATATGTCATGCCAAGGGACATATAACAGCAAACAATGTGTAATTGCTTTTCCCAGTCATCATGTTATGTAAGAAATAGGTTCATATTTCATTTTCTAAAAAAACTCTTTGATATACTCACTATTCTCTGTCATTTGATGAGTTGGATGAGAAAAAGATAGGAACAATGAATAATTGTTCAATGGGAACAGAAAAATTGCACAGTCACAACGATAATGCACATATTGGATGTACTCATACTGATGTACTACTTCTAGTCTCACTGGTACTCTCCCCTTCAGCTGATTGGCTGTTCTTGGTACCACCCCTTTTGCTTCTTTGAAAGTAAGAAAGGAATTTAGGACGTTTGATAACAGGCAAACTGTCCTGAGCTTGCTTGGTGAACGTTACAAGGGGTAAGATTCCTTGGTTGTATTGTGCCTGTGTGTGTAGGCATGCATATTAGTGTGTGGAAGCATTAATATGTGCCCAGGGTTATATGGGTATACAGGAAGTGAGCGGGTATGGCGCTGGACTCCATCCCAACCCAGTCCTCCAGAAATATCAGAAGAAGTGTCTCGTCGCAGCCTCAGAAACATGCAGACAAACGCAGAAGCAAATTTACAAACATACACAAATTAAATTGACTAACTCATCGAAACAAAAGAGATAGATGTGTAACACTGTCACCATCTGAGCCCAAATCCAGACCTCCGCTCGTTGTTTCCTGCAATTAAAATTATGAATGTTAAGTGTGGTTCACCTTCAGGGGCTGTGTGTTTGTTTTTGAGTATGTGTATGGTGGCCTATTGCTAGTGCAAAATAGATTAGACGAACACTATGCTTAAGGACAATTATTGTGTGTGTGTGTGGGTGGGTGGGTGGGGGGGGGGGGGGGGGGTGTTTGCCGAGGTGAAGGCCGGTAAAGGCTGCTCTTTGCGAAACATCTGTTGCCTTGAGGTTGGTGGAACAGACTGACCTATGCCTCATTCAACAGTGTAGCTTACTCAGACAACAAATACGTACTATACAAACACACACATTGTGATTCTTCAAACAGTGGTATTATGGTTGTATTTGTCCAAATTATGACTATAATACCAGTGTTAGATAATGGTACACAAAATTACTATTTAAGATGAGAGATAGTACATCTATCTGTGCTATATTTCACGAGGACTATTAAAGACATTAAAGACAAATTATGGCATTCAGGTGGTATGTAAGTGAAACATCAATCTATTTTACCAGAGAGCACCTTTGTGAATAAATAAAAAAATCTAAATGTGTATTGTAATCTTATGCTCAGACCAGACCAGTTATGCTCAGTCTTTATCAGTTAGTGACCAAATTGTAATAAAACCCATTCATAGCAGCTGCATACTCAAACACGCATACACATATAAACACACACACACACACACACACACACCAAGCAGTGTCAGGAGATCACAGAAACCTGCGACCATTCTGACAAGGTCTTCACTCAACGTTACCACAGAAACTTTCCTTCCCGTCAGCACGGGCTCTCTTCAGTCTAACAGATAGGCAGTCAGGAAATTAAAAATCCCTTGTCAGGGAGGAGAGGCGGGCGCATCACCACAACCAGATAAAGCGGAATTTATTTGAACTATGATATGAGCCTTGAGCAACAAAAATGCAATAAAGTAACAACAGCAACAGTGTATGGGCTCAGATATAATTACTCTGTTTGCCAGAGAGAAACAAAGCTGTATGTGGTGCTGGCCTGTTGCAGCATGTGAAGACAACAATTAGGGTCAGACTGGCCTGTTTTTTGCTGGTCTGTTCTTTCTGGACTTCCTGTCGCCTTGTAGGCCGTTCAAGCTAACATAAAAGGGAAAAGTGATTTAAACATATTAGAAGCATACGTTCCGGATATAAGGATATTGTGATGTTATTGGTACTGAGGGTGCACTCCTTCCTGTTTGTTTTTGTCTCCAGACGTCCTGAACGATGCCATCTTTGACGAGGACCATGATGAGATGGTGATCGTTAAAGACATCGACATGTTCTCCATGTGTGAGCACCACTTGGTGCCCATCTTTGGCAGGGTAAGACCTCCCCACTCACACACAAGCCCGAAACACGTAAATACATTTTTATCAGGTTACATATGGCACTTATAAGGATTTTATCTTCTAGCCCAGTAATCCACCTCTATTGTCAAACTGTTCTATGTGGTTTAAATGGCACTGATATAAATGAGTTGAACACAACCATTAGGCCATGTAGCAATTTTTAGACCAATTAAGATATGGCTGCATAGAGGAACATCCTCTCTTGGCAAGTGTAATGGATAATTTCAATCTATGACAAAAAATAACCAATTAATGAGAGGGAGAAACCAAGGAAATGATCACGTACACTTTTATTGATGACTACAGTCTGAGTCAGAGTCTGTACACAGAGAAAATACTACAGTCAGATCAGTCTAACAGCATAGCAAGTTCTGATTAGTTGACAAGGTTCTAACAAGTATATAGGTCTATAAGATAAACAATCATTTCATTGGACAAGATGGATTACATGTTCATAATCAGAATGTCTAAAGACACGTATACGCAGGAAACTAACACATGACTTAATGTTATGACTTGAAACACCTACTTCTAGCCACAGTGTCTCCAAAAGGCACATATTGTCTCTTTGGTGACCTGGCCTTTGCTCTGACCGTCCCCTCACCCCTGAACCACATGCCAGGCCGGAACATCCGAAGGATGCCCAAATTTGGCCACAACATTCCTCCCTTTGAGAATACAAGAATCTCACACTTCAACAATACAAGATAAATTTGCATGGACACCAGGTGTTGTGTCACAGGGTCTTGCAGCCACGTGGGGGGAAGTGGTTCAACTCTGCAGGTCTCTGAGGGGAAGATCATGGTGAATGCCCCACCTTGACCGGAATACAGAAATTACATATTAAAATCAATATGTGAAATTAATGACATCAATAATCATGATTGAGAATCAAACATGAAACTCACTACTCTAAGTTAATCATTAACATGAGAATCAATCAAAACATTCTTAGTAATTTCAAAGTACTGAATCAGACAATTTTATTAATTTCAAAGTAATCAATCAAAAGAAAAAGTAAAAAAAAAAAAATTTATCCACAGACCGAAGGGGCAGCAAAAACCCTTTTGGGAAAAAAAATGCAAGACCCCGACCTATAATCATAGAGGATCTTGACATCATGAATTCGGCGTGGCATACTAGTCCCAGAGAACATATCAGTTATCCGATATGTCAAAACCATCAGTCAGAAATGAGTGAATTCCCATCCTGAATGCTGAATGTAAGTGCAGCATTCTGTATGTACAACCTTACACACTCCTCCCTTCTCGGCCAATATGATGTCTAAGGCCATCCGATTTTGTAGAGCCACCTCCTTCGTCTGAGTGGCTAACTCAGCGACCTTCTCCACGGCAGCATCTGAAACGTTTATGTGTCTTTCCACAACACAAGGCGGTCAAAACTGGTGAAACACATGCATGGTACACAGCTTGTAGAGAAGCGTAACTGGGCTGAAACTACAAGAGAGCCAGAAGTGGATTAGCTGAGATCCAGTTAGCCAGGGAACAGGACTGTTTCTCCTCCCTCTCAGGGTTGACATTCACTGCCTGCTGCACTAGCTACTGCCCTTTTTCTATCCCTCCATCTTAGCCCGCAGGTGTTTGCCATTTAAGACAATGGAGGGTGGTAGTTGATCCCTTTCAACGTGCAAATTGACCGTGATGAAAGCAGCACACACACACACACACACACACACACACACACACACAAATACCAAACACACGCCTACTCACACACCTGTGGATTTCGTTTTCTTTTTAGAGTGTGATTGGGTGCTTGTGAGCATCTGGCTGTCAGATTGATGTTTGTTTCCACTCCTGCCTTCACCCCATCACTGAAACCCCCCCCCCCCCCGCCCCCCCTGTTTGTCGTCACGAGCGTGTCCTCTTATCCAGTCCCCCATCTATTTCGCTACGCTCACGTCTATCTGGCCTCTTGCTTGCACGACAAAACGCCTTAATGACTCACCAATTGCTCCCGCTGCAGCCGTCAATGGAGAATGAGCCGACCACACACTTCTCTTGTAATACGCTATGAATTGTGCGTGCCTGATGGTGCACACGGGCAAGTGTGATCTTCACAGCCCTTTTAGTGTCATTCATGTTACAATGTTGTTACTATGATACACATCCAAGCACCTCACCCCTTGTAATTGTGTTTGATTTACATAAGATAGGATTAAAAGGTTCTGAAACTCAAATTAAACTTCGTGACCTCCACTACTTTCCTGTGTACAATTGTTGTTTGACTTGTTGCAACATTACTTCTTGTCGATCCCTACATCATGTGTATGGAAATAGTAACATTTATATGATTGCCTTAACCTGCCACTCAAAGGTTGCAAGAGAGAGGGGAAACAATACAAGGAGCGATGGAAGGAGAAACGCTTGTATGCTCATTGCCACTGCCATTTCTCACTGGCTCCCCATCAAATTGCTGCTGACATTTAAATGGTGCAGGAGATCAGAAGAGGTTGTGTGTGTGTGTGTGTGTGTGTGTGTGTGTGTGTGTGTGTGTGTGTGTGTGTGTGTGTGTGTGTGTGTGTGTGTGTGTGTGTATGTGTCTGTCAAAAGACATGTGGGGTGTGTTTGGTCCTCTAGTCATTTACAGAACCAGCTGCGGAGGGTTGCCTCTTGTCAGCTCTCCTCTTCCTCCACCTTTCATCTGTTGCTCATCCTTATTTCCCCCCCTACCCTGCACTTGTCGCTCGCCCTCTTTCTTTTCCGCTCCTCTTATTAATGTCTCCCACGTCTCCTTCATGGATGGTGTAATTCATGGTAATAATGCAGCACCATGTCATAATGAAGAGAATATAGACCCCGGGTTGTACTTTGGCTTGAAAGGTGCTTTTCTCTACTGTGCCAAATGTGTTGTATACAATGAGAGTTACATCTTTATTTTAGGTGAATAGTGCTATAAGACAAGTCAAAATCCATTGCTTCGTTATGCTTGTAGTATTCAATGAGAAAATATAATAGATATGAATTTTCACCCATGTCTCACCTTCTAGTATGCCATGATGTACGGGGCTTTGTCATCATCAGCACTAACCTGGAGTGTTCGGACACACTTTTTACCAATGGCATATTAACTGTATGACCTTTTATTCAGTTTAATACAAAAAAGTTACAGATGAACATGTACAAGTTACACATACCTGTTGCCTCCTTTTATTTTGACTTCAGGTCCACATTGGCTACCTTCCCAACAAGAGGGTGCTGGGCCTCAGCAAACTGGCCAGGTAAGAAAACATAACGTTGAACTTCAAGTTCAAGTTTTGAAACTACGGTTTACTTCAGGGACTCAGTTTAGTCCACTGCCTACAAAATAGGTGGTGGAACACAGTTGAACTGCAGTGAAGAAATTCGATGCTACTGCATTGGTTGGTTGACAGCTGGGCAGAGTTAGTTACCATGTTGGCCTCTGGTCACCACTTTAATTGAGTCTGAAAAATATTGAATTGGACAAGGAGTTAAAAAAGCCTATCCTGTTAAATCTATTTGTATTACTGGAGAGGTAAAACAATATATATTATAGCAAATGTTTGCCCTACTTAAAACATAGTAATTCACTACACAATCATCTCCATTGTTCCAGTTTTCATTTGAAGTGTAATCTGTTCTTTGACAGGGGTACAGGCAGCATGGCAGTATGAGCTGATTAAGAAGAGTGACCAACTCTTAGTGACTAAATGTCATTCGAAGTGTCCAAATAATAACAATATGACAAACTGTGTTGTGGTTTAGGGTTATGTGTATGTTTGTGTGTGCATTGTTGAATATGTCTGTGTAAGTGAATCCATTAATTGTTTTAGGTGCTTAGCTATGGAAGGGCCTTATTAAGCTGCTTAGAAGGTGTATGTTTGTGTGTGTATGGGTGTGTGTGTGTGTGTGTGTGTGTGTGTGTGTGTGTGTGCGTGTGTGTCTTTGTGTGTCTGTATGTCCATCCCTCCTGACCCCAATACCTGAGGCTTATCCCATTAATTAACACCCCTTACTTCAGTACCAGACTCCTTCACAGCAGGAATCCACTCAGCCACACACAGACACACACATACACATACACAATTCAAGTTTATTTTAATCTCACATTTTATTTAATTAAAAGAAACATGTATTTATGTGAAGTGCCTATGGGCCACTCTTGAGTTAAAAAAAACAAAGACAACATACATCCCAGCCAAGCGACAGATCGAGAAAACTCTCTTAGTCCAAGTTGAAGGAACTGGTAAAGCTGTATTACACATTTCTTCTCCCTTACCTCATCTGTCATAGATTGGCATGGTTTTAAATAGACTTCTATGCATTTCTTTGATGTTACTATATCTTTAATTCCCTTCCCCACACATTCCTTCTTTGAAAGTTTATTCTAATCTGTTAGTTTTGTGGCATTTGGCTGGGCAGCATCCAGGCTTAGACAAGGTCACGTTTGTGCAACATGGATGCACATTGAAAAGAGCATGGGGTCAAAGGGGGAGATGTGGATGTAAGATACAAGGCAAAGTTGACCTGGTGTATACTCTGCACTCTACACAACTGCTTCTGTTGTCAGTCTTTCCCTGGCAGAACAGGTGCTGTTTTTTCCCTACATGACAGGGTAGAGGGCATGATCCCCTCTTCAAACAAGCACAGGCATGCACACATTTTTACACAGCACAACTACGCACAACTGGATGTCTTATCCAAGGATTTGTCCAAAGTCTGTGCGTAGAATGAGTAATCCTTCTTTGTCCGTCAACCTTTCTTTGCACACCTAAATCCTCACACCTACACAGAGTTAGTTAGGTGCTAATTCAACTCTTTTCTCCTTTTAAGGATTGTTGAAATCTACAGTCGAAGACTTCAAGGTACTTTCAAGTACTGCTTTATAGTAATTATAAAAATTCTGACATGTTGGAATATTTTCTTGGGAGTGTGAACAGCTCAATTGTATTGAGTGGGCTGATTGTGTCACGTCACAGGTGGAGGGAGGGGAGGTGGGGGGGGGGGTTGCCTGATCTCTGATTTCGTGTTTTTCTGTCTGTGCACAGTTCAGGAGCGACTGACCAAACAAATTGCTGTTGCGATCACTGAAGCTTTACAGCCTGCGGGGGTTGGAGTTGTTATTGAGGCCACGTATGTCTGCCATTCGCCATTCAATTCCATTTTACATTACATAAGAGATGTTTCAAAAATAAAGTTTTCAACAGTTTTGCCTACTGCACAGCAGCATACACCCAGACATTTATTGTAATCAGTGATTATCTGAGTAATAATCTAAATATAAGCATTTTAGATGCAAATACACAAACACAATCTGTGGTGACTGACATGATCCTCCCGTGCCTCCTTTCTCCAGCCACATGTGCATGGTGATGAGAGGGGTCCAAAAGATGAACAGCAAGACGGTCACCAGCACCATGCTGGGAGTGTTCCGGGAGGACCCCAAGACACGGGATGAGTTCCTCACTCTGATTCGGAGCTGAAGCAGGGCCACATCGCCCTTATTTCCTCCCAGCCCGGTCCAGAGCCCATTGCCTATTGCCCCCCCTCCATCTCCCTCCCCACCCCCGTCTATCTCTCTCTGATGCGTGTTCTGAGGTATTTTATCGCCACCGACGGTGGCTGGCTGCCTTTTACTTCCTGCTGTGTGTACAGTGTGTGTGTGGTGTGATGTCCCCCTATTCGGCCTTGTTGTCTGTGTCTCATCACATAATTGTCTCATACAGCTGTACATGATTGTGTCCATGCGGCACTATGGTGTCCCTTTTGTCCATGTTTTTGTCCATTCAACAACATTTTAGTCATTTATTTTACTCGTATTTACAGGTTGTTTGGATTTGTATCAGTGAGTCTTCTATGGATGTGTGTTCATTACACAAAATAGTCTCATTCAGGTTGAGGGCCTAACTGGGGTAAAAATGTGTCAGAGTATTTCATGAGCATACGGTTGGCCTTTATTTGTCCCAGTTATTTACTTTAAAGGACTTGACCAACTGGTCTTTGGACCAATGACAGGTTACTTAATTTGCTATCTATTGGAATCACTTAGAAAAAAAGAACTATTATTATTATTATTATTATTATTATTATGATCATAATAATAATAATAATAATAATAATAATAATAATAATAATAATAATAATAATAATAATAATAATAATAATAATATAAATTTCACCCAAAACCCAGCAACTAGATGTTATGATATGTGGGAAAAACATATCCAAGCAACAATATCTAACCATTTCATGTTTGGTCTGGGACTTTGGAAGTTTTACATATATGTATGGACAGAAGAGCTTTTAATTTATACCCACAGTCCAATCAGCTGAACTGTAATGAAAAAGAAAAAACATACTTCAGCTGCTTCTAATCACACGACTAAGCAGCAAGCCTGTTGCATAAAACATATTGGAAAAAAAGCATCCGTCCATTACACCTGCTTAGTTCTGTGTATAAACTCGCAGATTTGCCTGCTACGCTAGCTACCTAACTGTAGTGTTAAAATAGTGTGGTGTTTGTCAGTTATAATGGTTGTTATTGTCTCTAACCAAACGACCAAAGTCCCAAGTCCCAAAGCTATACAGCAATGGCAAAATATCAAGTTGATTATGTTATCCAAGTTGACCACTGCCGTCAGCAACTACTTATATGTCAAAACAGTTAGGGACACTACATGTACTCTCATGAGATAAGAAAACCAACCAACCTTTTATACTGTATCTAAACAGTTGTTTTTGTCTGTAATTGTACATGTTAGCATAGTTGTTAGAAAATGTCTGTGTTGTCAAGAATCTGCACCCATCCTCCTGGTGACCACTCTAAAAAGCCTTACCAATGTTTTATGAGATAGAGACCTCAACCACTAATTGTATGTGTATTCGAAAGGGTTCCCTCGGCCCTTGAAAGAGTAACATGTGAGCTCAAGATGCCTTTTAAATGTTTGTATGTGTGTATGGCTAAATCAAGTTTCTTGTTTCTTATCACCTTTTTCAATGTCCAAATATGCTGCACCAAGTACAGTACCTTTCTCTTTGCTATTTATCTGGTAGGTAAACCATGTCAATATACATTTTGTTAATACTGTAATTGGAAATTGACATTTCTACAAAAAAATATTATAGCTCATGCCTGTACATCTCAGGTATCTCGGTATACCAGAAATTTTATTATTATATAATTTTTCTGACAAATTAGCTTAAGTAAAAGGTTTTTCAACATATCAAAGATAGTTATCTGTACAAAAATCTATCTGAAGTATTATTAATTAGTAATTACAACACAATATATTATACAGAACATACACAGCTGTATTGTAAAGTGTTAAGTATTTTTGTGCTGTGTTGCAGTAGATAGCACTATAAATTAAGTATATTTTTGCATTTGAATTAATCAAAATACACTCAGATTTGGTAATTGGTGTTTAAAGTGAGCATGTGTACGTGCGCCTTTGTGTGTGCGTAAGTTTGTGTGTGAGTGTGGGGGGTGTTAAGGGGCCGTGAGCACTCTAGTCGATTAGCGCTCCTGCATTTCTGTGGCCTTGTAAAGAAGGATCTGTTATATGGACCCCTTCACCATCATTGTTGCTTTATGTACTCTTCTCACTTTTACAATAAAAACAAATGTGTTCTTATTTCTACAGTTAACTTATTTAGCCTTATACTATTATTCAACGATGTGCATGACTAAATGACTAAAAACAGAAAATATTTGTTGACTGATTTGTTTTTATAGAGTATTGTTTTGTCTTGTGCAGGCCTGAGTTTAGCAAACTGAGTTTTTGTAAAGACTAAACACAAAAATAACTAAAAAACATGATCAGGACATGTAAGAGTCACACAATGAAATACTGTTTAAAGCATCTGGTTTGTGGAAGAATTGTTCAAATTAAAATGACTCTCTAGGTCTAGAGTTGTGAAACAATGGAGGCACCCCTCTTGACTGCAGTGGCATGAATAATGACTATCAATGGAATTTATCAATGTGCTCCTAATTTACCCATTTTGGGGGTTGTTTTTAAGAAGTAGCTAGCTTCCAACTTAACAAATAATCTCATACCACAGTATGGCTGTCCAGAATGAAAGAAATGTAAGTTACAGTAGGAAAAAAACCTTTTAGTTGCAGGCAGGGAAGAAAAAGATTCCCATACATTTTTTACACATTTTGTTTAATACTTTTTTTGCCTGTGGTAATCACAAAGACGTCAAGCTTTTGAACAGACCCCACAAAACAAAACAATAGCTCTTTCTCTCTCCTAAAGGCATACACACATACACAAACATATTCTCCCAGTTTAACCACAAATCAAAACCCTCATTAAAGCAAAAACACCTACTTGAGCGTCTGCCACTCTCTCTAGACATTTAAACATTAGCATCCATCTTCAACACACGCTATGGCTACCGCATAGCTAAATGGAGGAGGTTTGGCTTGCCTCTGGTGGACAGGGAGTTGTCTTTTCCAACATAAGTCTAGGGAGGATGGAACTAAGGCTTCTGAGTGGCTTATTAGCCCTGACGAGATAAAAACTATGTTTCAAGCAATTTAGCCCTGTTGTTCTAGGGTTTTGTGAGAGATGTTTGTACATAAAGACAAGCACAAGGAGCAACAGCCTTGTATGGCTAGGACATGCCAAGTCACAGTATTCTGGGACATTTGATAGCTCAGTTTACAAAAAAAGCATCCATACACACACACACACACACACATACACAATCTTCCAGCTTTTGTTTTCTCTCGTTTCAACTACCAAACACTTTTTTTGTACAGACCAGTATAATTCATAATGTCATATCAGCATTGAAAAGTACCTACAGAGTACAGAAACAAAATAAGCTGACATCACAAGGGCAGCCAAAACAAACTGACTGTAACATAACACCAACAAGACAAGTTTGTGTATGTCATCAAGGATCATGACAGCAGTTTGCGTGATTCCACTGCTTTGACAATTGACCAGCTGTAACTGGTTGCATTTTGTAATATCATTACAGTTTTAAGTCCATATAAAATCATTTACATTTTGAGTAAATGTCTTGAGTACAAAAAAGGCACTGCCATTTGTTATTCTAAATATGACTTTCCAGCCTTGTGCATGCAGTTCTAAAATATAAATAAAAAAATTTTCTATAGATTTTTTTCTGAATTTTCCCCCATATTTTTTTTTTATTTTAGCATTTTTTTATTGGTAAAGATACAATATTCCTTTTCAAATATATATGTAAGCCTGCAGTCAATACAGGACATCGGCTCTTTGATAACAAAACAAAAAAAGAAAAGAAAAAAGAACAGCACAGTAAAGCGGTGAACTTGGCTACAGTATAGATGCTTTTTCTGAGGTTAAAAAATTGTCTTGTCATTGGATAATGATGAAGGTTGGCTAAAATACAGAATCTCAGAAAAAGAAAAAAAAAAGATGCAAATAATGTATTTGGAATATCAAGGTCACACCTAACTGTTCATACTGCAGTGTGCACTGCATAACACCCCTGGAGGATGTCATAGATAGTGTTAATGTGTTTGGGAAACGTTTCTAAAAACCATGGGTACCATTACAGCTAGCACACCCCAGTGGAGGACAACAAAAAAGATGGCTCCATCAGTCTGAAGGTTGGGAAATGTTAAGGAAAGCAACATTCTTAACCTTCTCTTCTAACTGAAATTCTGTTGAGGATTGTTAGTCTTTACAGCTAAAATGAACACATCCTTACTAGAGTAAGCACATTGTACAGTTGATTGTGTTGAAATGTATTTATGCCCTATTAGACTATGCTTTATCATTTTGTTTAACTATTATCACAGTGACACTGACCGGGCTTTGGCTTATTCAAATGAAGATTTTGTTCTTTATAAATATACCTAGACATTTAACAGACAGACCTTCACACAAGTCCACATTTATCCTGCCTACTGATTGGTCATCACAGGCCTTTTGCACCCTCACCCAAACCAATCTAAATCCAGGTAAATCGAGGGTAAGCCTATTTTATTTGGCAATGTTTCAAAGGGGCTGTTGCCCCTTCTCGGGTTTGTTTGCTGGTCTCGTGCAATAGTGAACTTTGTGATCAAAACAGAAATTACATTAGTTTATAGACAGACCGTTCCCGTTTGTAAGATTTTACATGTAGCCTTTCAGACTTTCATAAAATGTAAGATAAAACCAGTCCTATACAGGACACGGCGATATCTCCATCTTAATAACAATCAAATACAAAATTAGAACATAAATCCAAAAACACAAAAAAATAACTATGTTAATATTTGAGATGTACTTATGGTCACCAGCCATAGCAAGTTAATACACATGGTACTTTAAATAATACACCTAAATGAGTACAATAATCACCTCTGCAACAGTTGTGGAAAACAAAGAATAAATAATCATTTGAATCTACTTAGTCTTGATTCATGTGGCAGTGACAAGTGGCCGAGATTACAATGTGTCAATGTTTCCTGTAGACAAGAAGCATTGCATTAAAATACACACTTTATCAAACCGCAGCGTAATGGTTTCCCATTCATGCCAAACATGGGTCCACGCCAAAACATGCTTTATGGAATCTCCCAATACCAAACCCAATACAGAGGTCGGTCTGATTAGCATAGGATTTTCTTACTTAAAACAAACCCGAAAAGGTTAACTACAGGTATCTCTCTTGAACCCACACACACATACAAACACAAATAGTTTAAACAACCATAAGTGCACGTTAGCTTACCCTACATATCTCTTGCTTTTTAGGCATACTTCACTCATGGCAAACAAGCACCGCTTTGGCCATGACAAATGTATGCCACACTGTAGGTGTGGGTGTGAGTGTGAGTGTGTGTGTGTATTGTTGTATAGAGTGGACACCTGAAGAATAAAACTTCATGCTGGAAAGAAGAGTGTAGTTGATTATCTGGCTGTGAAATTGTTGAAAACTGAACAGGAAGGTTCTATTTTACTAAAGAGTAGATTGTGGTCACATCAACTAAAGAGAAACCAAACAGAATGACAGAATGAGATGGATGGAGACGGGTGTATTTGGCATCAAGCTGGTTCTCTCCCCTCCTTGAGGCTAGCTCCCCTTTCTGACGTCAGCTCATCTGTTATTTTCCCTCTGCTCCACTTCAAACTCTATTGCACACGAAGGCGTTATTACCGTTATGATATGTTGGCATTGCTACTGGCAGATTGAGTGCATCACAACAACAAGTGCAGAACGCAGAGAAATACTTGAGAATTAGAAGAAACTATAATATACTAAACAATACCTATTAATAACCCTCACAAAAACATAGCCTTGAATCAAAAATCCATTCAAAATATGGAAATGCAATAAAACCCTTCCGGGTGTAATGCCAGTGACCAAGGTCTGCACTGACACACGGTATGAAAGTGACACAGCGACAAAGACTATTGCCTGACTGTTATCCAAAGAGCTTATTGAAACATAAACCATCATCATTATATAGTCTGCCTACCAGACACAGTCAACTAAGGATAAATATTAAGACAAAAAAATATATAAACATGAAATTAAGGTACACAAGACGAATTCAAAGTAGACCAATAGATTTGACCTCTCACAAGCAATGGTACTTTGGCCTTGTTTAAGGCAAATACAAGGGTAATTTTGACCGTATTTTTTTGCAGGCCATGTTTCCTAATGATAAAGACGTTTATATCGGTTCATCATGTGGCTTGCTTTGAGTCCAATTGCCCATCCCCATTCCTGTGGCAAACAATGTGAATTGCTCTACCAACTGTTAATGGCTCATGCTCGGCTGCTCTGCACCGTATACGACCACAAGGTGGAGGTAAACAATCAGGAGACAATCTCTCTGGGAACAAACAGTTTAGGCCTTCATGGATTGACATCCCTGACATTTTAAGATTAGCAAAAAGACACATTTCCCCAGCAACGCTAAAGCTATCTATTTTTTTTACTTTCCATTCCAGTCTCATTTCTTGCCATTTTCAAAAGGCAAGTACTTTTATGTGTAGCATTTACAAATGCCAAGGCTATGGATTTGAAGATACACACTTACATCCAAATGTAGTCTACTTGACCTATGGTTACTTTACTGTCTCACCCACATACTTGCATGAATAGACCCATACTTGGTCTAACTTAACTGAACACCATCTTAACTTTAACATCTTCACACGAGTCAATCGGAGGCCTGCCTCTGATTCCATATTTATCCAACATCCTCATCTCTTTCTTAAGTCACCTGTAAAGACCTCGATTGATTTGATACACTTTTCATTTGCCTTCTGCTCACGACTCCACGACACTCGCATACCTTTTGACACACATTCGTAGCCCTTTTCTCTATCCCCAAGTAAAACTGAAACAGTGCAGCTAGGATGCTGGCAAGTCAAATAAAGCACTAATAGTTGTAAACTATAATGTTGGCTACTGTAATGGAACATAAAGCAATTATGTTAGAATACCACTGCATTACTGCAAAAATAACCATAACATTCATACCTGAAATTTATAAATGTTTCTGTACCCTTAATAGTAGCATCCTATGTAAACAATACAAACATACATACATACATACATACATACAATGCAAAACAATACAATACTATACAATTAAATGCTTTTCGTCACCATATATAGAGTGAAAGGATCTCCCAAACTAGTGAGAGCCTTCCCCACTTGGCTTTCTCACTTGGCTTCTAGTTTCCGAGAACTAGAAAGCCTAAGTCCCTCGTGCTGCCTCTGTTTGCTTGTGAGCTTTGCATGAATTGTTTGTTTGTTTTTTTTTGCTTTATGGGATGTTACAAGGCATGACTGCTGAGGATGCTGACCGTTGTGAGAAAGTGTCTGGTCTGTGAGCAGGGGCCAGGGTTGGAAAGGAAGGGAATGCCGTCTCAAAATCAAGATCCCTTCCACCCCTCCCGAAAAAAAAAAACAGACCCTGGCTTCTCCAGCCTGCTCATTTCTCCCTCCCCCACACCCACAGAGGGCGCTGTTTAGACACTCTTCGGTGCATCATGAGGCTTTTCTATTTCCTCACCCAGACATAAGTGGCTATCAAGCATGCTGGGGGTAACATGTGTGGTTCCACCAAATGGACCGGGGCCTGTGTGAAGCTTTGTGTCATCTGTTCTACGCCCAGACCGCTGTGTAGCTCTCCCATTGGCTGTGGGGTGAGGGAACGGGGGCTGGTGATCTGAAGGGGAGCTTTCAGTGAGGGCTTCCTGGACCAGCTCTGTCCTGTGGCCTCCCTCTGCTCCTCACTTCAGATAGTTGAGGTTCGGTCGGCAGCGTCTAGACAGAGGTAACAAAAGGGTTATTTGTTAAAAAAACTAATAATATAATAATACAAATAAATAATAATAATAGTAATAAAAAAGCCTTTACCAAGGTGTCACTATGCTATGTTACAGCCACATGATACACAGCAACCCACGCAGGATTAACATTAACCCAAACTAGTGTGGACAGGCTTTACAGGACATAACACAATCGTGAAAAAACAACTTCTCAGTACAACACATCGAGTGTTCGTTTGGGGTAGACCTGTCTGTTTACCTAGGGGTGCATGTAACCGTGACTCAGCGAATAAACAGTCTCAGTGATCAGAGCCAGGAATACGAGACACACAATAGTATGCAGTACTCTGATACAGCAGGAGGGTTTTAAAACGTGTGCTGTTTCAAATTTCAAATCCTAACTGTAGTGCTCAATGGGTGTGTTCAATCCTGTCCGACACAATGGCATCTGAATTCAAACGAAGGTCCACCAGAGAAGGAGAGGGAGAAATCAATGTTCAGAGTTGAAGTATTAGGACTCTAAGTGAAGGTTCCTCACATTGGTCAACTCTCGGTAAGCTCTCTGTAATTAGGCACAATGTATCCAACTCAGTCCATTAAAAGGTTGAATTGAACTAAATCAAATAAAATGTAATATTCCGGAACTGCTCAGTGAGGCAGTGATTTGAAACTCTTACGGAAATGCCTTTGTTTACAGTATGTGTGCTTCAAACCAAGCCTCTCCTTCAAGCCTGAACTCATGCGATGCTGCTCGATTTCAATGTCCCTCACCTTGTCTTTACTGTGTTATCCCAAATACTCTATAGATGTTTAACCCCCCCCCCCCCCCCAAACACCCCCAAACACCCCCAAACAAACGCACACTATTCCTAATATTTTAAAGCAGTTACCCTGACAGACAGGGGGCCTGAAAGGAGAGTGCTGACTGGTACTGGATACAGTAGAGCCCAACTCAGGAAGCTTCTTGCCTGGACCGAGCTGGCCTTCCTACACTCCCTCCTCCATTGCCTACCTCAACTTAAGACACACACACACACACACACACACGCACACACACACACACACACGTACACACACACACACACAAAGCAGCACTTGTCTGTAGCTCTGCAGTAAGCACTGAGGGCCACTGTCTTGCCTCTGCTCTGGCTAGAGGGAAAAAGCAGCCCCTTTATTCAAAGCTAAACTCCACTTCACATGGGAATGGTTACTGCGTTTATCCAGCCCTCCCCCATCTCTCCACCCTTCTTTTTTCAATAAGCCCGTGTGGAGTTATTGTGTAGCGAGTCACACCCCGGGCCAGACACTGACACTGACACTGCACTACTGTATCCAGTCAGCGAAGGCACTTCTGTTCTATTCAGAAACAACCCTTCTTTAATAGATGGTCAACGTTGGTCTGGATGTAAGCTTACGGGTTAAGAGAGAGGCATGAGTGTGTGTGTGTGTGTGTGTGTGTGTGTGTGTGTGTGTATGTGTATGTGTGAGAGATACGCCAGGACCTGGATGTTACTCTCTTACCTCCCAAGGCATGCTCGGTCATACTCAGACACAAAGACTCAAGGCGATTGTTGATGTCTGGCTCATTCACTGGCAACTGAAGATCTGGACAAAAAAACAACAACAATAACACCACCAGTTTATAGCAGACTACTACCAGACAGAGCCTTTTGTTCATTAATGATCACAAACACGTAGCACTGTGGCATTTTCCAAATTGTTCATGTTGGCAGCGGCCTAAAGAGTGAATTTAGATCAGGCTTGAGTTCCCAGCAGGCAGGCAGGCGTCGGCTTGTTACAATGACCTCTATTCAACCAGAGCACACCGCTTTTAATCTGATTACACCACACTGCCAATTAACTCTCCTCGTGTACGACGCATTACACCGTATCAATACACTCTCAATTGTACTACTTGCACTGGGGTGTGTTGACACATGAGTTGGCGGGAGACGGGAAAGTACATTTAATGTTCAGAGTCAACAGCAGGACGAAGACGCACCGTTTTCTGATCCGACGGCCGCATGCACTCTCTCTCACACACGCATGCACGCACGCACGCACGCACGCGTCGGGAGAATTGGGAGATTGTCCGAACGTCTGGGCCAGGCCTGGTTGCTCAGCTGAGGGGTGGCCTGCGATCATCAGGGCCTGGCCTCCAGCCCCTACACAGCCCTCCAGCCTTTGGCTGAGTCAACACGGCCCAGGGCTTTGGAAATCCCTTGTGGCCGGGGAAGAGCTGAGTTAGGAACTCACTGGCCAGGCCAGATAGTCCACCGGCTATTTATAGGCCCGAAATCCTGTGCCCTCTCCAGACACACAAACAGACGCACACACGCACGCACACACACACACAGATACTTTCATCCACTCATCCTCTTGTCCTCCCCATGTTGCATGGAGTTTAATTATTCTACTAATCTATGTAGAGAGAGGGAGAGGAACAAGAGAAGAGAGAGAGAGCGAGCGAGAGCTAACTTTCCAGTGACATGCTCTGGCCGAGCTCCAAGTCGAGCCACCCTGGAGTGCATGTGCTGGGTGTATGACTCTGCAGAGTTGTCAAAAGGGGGAGAGGAAGGAGGAGGAGGAACAAAGGGGGGAGTAAAGAAGAGGGCAGGGAAAGTGTGCCAGGGCGCCCCCGCCACCCAGCACAAAGAGATTCATTGTAACAGTCCCCCTGACTCCCCCTTTTTCTCCCCCACTCCTTCCTTCTCTCCCTTCCTCTCTCCCATACTGCTGCATTCTCACTTTCCCCCTCAAAATGCCCTCCGCCCTCCCACCCCTCTTCCTCTTCACTCTAAAAAGAAGAAGATTTTGCTGTGTGTTTGTGTGACGGAGAGCAAAAGAGGGACGGGAACGTGAATGACAGGCTGGAGAAAGTCCCTGATGACACGTTTATGTCCCTGTGGCCCTACGACAATGCCCAGACAACAGGGTCCTGGACTGGGCTAGTGTGAGTGTGTGTGTGTGTGTGTGTGCGTGCGTGAGTGCGTGCGTCCTACCTGACTGCTGGAACATGACCATGGTGTGTGGCGTGGTGTGTACAGGCAGGGAGCGGGTCCTCTGGACTGAGCTGTGGGTGCGGCTGGGCATGCTGTTACTGCCGCCGGGGTTGGCGAACCACAGGCCCTGTGGAACAGGAGGAGCACGGGACACAGGGTGAGTCTGCAGCTGAACAATCCAGTGGGATGGACAGGAAAATTCTGTCGGCCTGGTCAGATATTTCCGCTGTCTGTAGTACAGAGTGGTATCTTGGCACCAACAGTTTGTTATTTATTAGTGGTGAAAAGTTTGAGGCACACTCAACACCATGGTGTATAATAACTGACGTAGCCACAGGTACAGGGACAGCTGTCAGACCTTCAACCTCTACTTGACTCGACTTCTCTCTCCACTGTAAAGTTGGCGACACACTCATCCTCACACACACACATTCCTTTGTAACCTGTCTTAAAACCTTTCACTCCCTCTCCTTTTACTCTCTCTCTCTCTCTCTCTCTCTCCCCTCTTTCACGGCCCTCAAGCACTATGGGCCAGGGAAAAACAGGAAATGCCTGTGCACTGTTCTCACTGCGTCTGACTAGCTCCCTCTTTCTCTGTCTCCTCCTCTCTCTCTCGGTCTTTCTGTTGCCCCTCCTCTTCTTCCTCCACCGCAGCCACCTCTCCCAAACTATGACTCATACCTCTCTCTCTCTCTCTCTCTCTCTCTCTCTGTCTCTCTCTCTCTCTGTCTCTCTCTCTCTGTCTCTGGCCCCCTTGTCCAATTCATACATCCAATCTCCAGACAAATCCAGAGAGTTCTCGGAGAAAGGGGGAGGCAGGTTGGAATTTCCTCCCTTTGTAAGGAGGATGCCCGGAGAAATCTGGAGAGACAGAGCGGTTCTGGAGCCAGGTTACTGCTGGAGCCAGGAGGGCTGGATCAAGTTGGGCCGGGCTGGGCCAGAGCCCTACTCCGCAGCCTGTTCCACACTCAGCACTGACGCAGTGCCTCAGGAATGTGGGGTGACCTGCGTACAAGTCCGATCCACCAAACAGCATTTCCCATCCTGAGATAAAAGGCCTATTTCAAGGCTAATGATCCATGCCAGGAAATGAATTGCACCGTTGTTCCCTCAGACTAGACATGATCAAATCTCATTCATAAACTAATCTGTAGTTCATATCTAGGGTGAAGTTTTATGCTTCAGTTGAAATGTGCCAGTACAGGTAGTGGTTGCCCTAAGACACAACTTGCCTCTTGTTGCAGAATCAGATACACTTGCAATCTGATGACCAAAGTGTCAAACAAACTCAAGACAAACAAACGAATGAGAATACATGGATATGGATCTGAAGCGAGGGATTGGGTCAGACAGTACAAGGCCCAGTCCTTGCCTTGCTGGATGGGACAGTGCGAGTTCGAGCTGTGGCTAGGACCCCACCTGTCGCCCCTGCTTGAGGCCCGTGGGGGTGCTGCTGGAGCTCCTAGGTGTGGGCCCCAGGAGGCCAGCGGTGCCCAGCAGCCTGGCCGCGGTGAGGCTCCTGGAGGGCAACTGGAACGGTCGCAGGCTCCTCCGCACCGACACCCCACCCCCCACGCAACCAGAGGTAGGCAGAGAGTTGGACTGGCCAAAGCCTCGGCTACAGAGAGAGACACATATGAAGACAGTTTTATTACAGATTGTTGTGATGATGTAAGTGTATGTGTGTGTGTGTGTGTGTGTGTGTGTGTGTGTGTGTGTGTGTATTTATTTCAGCGACCCCTTGTGTGTAGCTACCTCCTCTGCTGTCGGTATCCAGCTAGGTCCAGCAGGGTTTTCCTTGGAAACGACCGGAACAACTTTTGGACCTGCTGTTTCCATGACAACAGCCTCTTCTTCTGCGTTTCGGTGAAGGACTGGGAAGAGGGAAGAGCAGCGAGCAATAGCTGACCATTATCCGTAGCTTAGGCCATTGTATTAGCCTAAGACCACTCGGTATACACTACCACAGAAAAAAGGGACAACAATACAGTTGTGAGGTGAGTGTTTACCTCGTGGAGAAGGCACTTGTCGATGAGCTGCAGGTAGGAGCTGATGTTCTCTTCATCTGGCCTGGACACCAAGAGCTGCGTGCAAACTTTGCCCATGACCCGTGTGAACTGGCCAGGGATGTCTCCCTCGGCGATGACCGTGGTGCCCGACTCGGCCTCCCCTCCTCCCAGCGCCAGGTGAGAGCCCGGCGCCACGCTCTTACCCTCGGAGGTCAGGAGGGGGCGCTGTGGCGAGGGCTCCTCGCCGACACACGCCTTGATGGGCGTCAAGATCATCTGGTGGAGCTCCTGGAGAGGAGCGCGCAGGTTTCCCCCCTCCAGAACATCCTGGGGGTGAGAATAGGGGGGGGGGGGGGGGGGGGGGGGAGAGAGAGATAGTTGGAGGTTAGGCTAGGGCTTCATCTTAAACTTGAGAATAAACAGCAAGCAGTAAAGCATCTAAAAAAAAACTGATACGGCCAAAAAGTAATGGGTTTAGGCCTGACACAGGATGCTGATATGGCTCCTATAGTCTAGAAGCTTCTTGCCTCTAAACATGTGCTAGTGTCAGAGGGTGGGATATTTCTGTCAGGAACCAGAGGGGGAGGAAGTTTCATACTCTGTCTTGTGATAGAGGAGAGAATAAAGTAATAGCCCAAAAATACACATGTTTGTCCCCGTCTCTCCCCTGCGGTCGTGCCACTGCCTTACATGAGCACTACATAAAACCTAAAATACCAAGCAACAGGTGTCGTGTTTCTGACACAACAACACATTTTAGAATGAAGGCTTGGTGAAAAGGTTAGCCCCGGAATTAGCTGCCCCAAGAAGACCCCCTCTTGCGTCCTTGAATGCCATTGTCTCAGGCTGCTGCTGCCGTTGTTGGCGCGGTCCCTTTTTAAAACAATAGTTCGAAACAACGCAATACCACCAACTCTATAACTCTACAATATAGGCAAAGAGATACGTTTTTTTTGTTGTCATAAGTAGATCCATCATAATGTAAGTAGATTTACCTTCTCCAAGCATCGCAACAAGTTTTGTCGTTCCCTCAGTTTCTGAATGCTGATAACTATCTTGTGGCGTGCTCCTTTGGTAACATTCTGCAACAGTAAAAAAACGAACATGATAATTCATTACACAGATATAGCAAAAGGATAACCATCTATTGGTTCAGTTTATCTTTATTTCTGTTGATAATTAGGACTAATGGAACCTTATGGGCCTATAATTTTTTTTTGCAGGTGTGCTGTGCCAATATTCAACAGGTGTGTAATTGGCAATAAAAGTGATTCATGGTGTGGCCTTTCACTTTAATATTCAATTTGTTAATTCAAACAAATTAGGTAGCTTTTCCAATTTGTTTCTGCGGGTAGAGTTTTTTCCAGGTCGTCTCCTTTCACAGACCTGCGACTCAAGCTGCTGCTCGGTCAGGGACATCATCTCATCATACGTCATAGTGGAGAAGAGAGCAGCGTACTTGTGGAGACGAAGACTTTTCAGCCATGCCGGCACATCTGTAGGGCAGACCACACACACACACACACACACACACACAAACACACAAGCACATATAATTCATTTTCATTTTAATAGGTACATTAGAATGATTGCAATTGAGATATAAACATTATGAACACGAAAAAAACAGCAAAGGTCAAAACAGTATCCCATGTAAAAATGCACAGCTAAAATATTTTTGTTTAAAGAGGGTGACATACAGTAGGACATCACAGATGGGTGAACCGCTACCCTCTGGGAATCACTTCACATTATTGTGACACACACAAATGTACGGACAATAATTTGTTTAATTAAAAGACGTGGCTCTACTAAAACTCATTTAGACATTAAATGTAGGCTTTTTTTTTTTACTATTAACACTAGTAAAATGAATACCAGTACCAAACAAATATCAATCACAGCTCTCATGGTACAGATTCTTCACTCTCCTCGTGTAGAGGAGAATATTGCATGTCTGCTTTCTCCATTGCACTTTGGGTCAGAGACTTTGGCCCAGAGAGAAAGATAAACAGAAACTCACATACTCCCCGTTTGTAGGTGGGACGACTCACCCAGAGGAGCGCTTAGTAATCAAACATTGCTTATGTGCTATTTATCCAAAGTGCTTAGTAATGCTTAGCTAGTCATCTTTACTCATAGACACTGCTGAGTAGTGACAAGGTCTGGAAATACACCCACGTCATTGTCAGTGTGAAGAACAGTCTGCTGGTGGCTTAGCTGACTTTAGAGAGTTTTGCTGTTAATTGTTGTGTTTTCGATGTGCCTCAATAACATTTCTAGACTTATTTTTCAGCAGGGATTAATGACAAGAAGCAGGGATATAGAATGTTTTGCACTGTGCACCAGAGTATAGCTCTTCAAAAGGTTGAACGTTAGCATCGTCTTATGAAAAACACATAGCTTCAGAAACAAACAAATAAAATGTGTTAGCTAATAAAAGATGGCATTAATTAGCTACACTTAACACTTAACAGTACTTGAAACATAAAGGGGGAGATTCATGCACATCCGTGTCAGTTTGTAAAACCATTGTTACTCTTTGTGTGTAAGGCCAAGTAGTAGTAGGACACGGGAGAAAAGAGGCTGTTTGGGAGATCCTGGAGAACATAGATTAAAGGTAGGTAAAACCAGGACTCCACTGTTCTCTCTCACCCCAGCACGGCTGTACAGCTTCCAGTGTCTTTGTCCTTACACGCCTCCAACCCCCGTCAGGATATCTGGGCTCCCATCCAGATGTATGCATTCAGAATTTTATAACATACACTATGTGAACAATTTGCACACACAGCATTCCCTACTCTCTTATACGACGTTTCTTCTCCCCCAGTGCACAACTCTGCCTGCGGGGGATGGGAGGTGGGGGATAGTGTGTCTGACTGACTGTCTGTCTGTCAACATGTCTGCCTGTCTCTGTCTGTCTGACTCACCCCTCATGCTGCTGCCTTCCTCGTGGAATATGCTGCGGTGCAGAGCCGAGCCACAGCATCCTCCTCCTCCTCCCAGACCCACAGCCTCCTCCAGGTGCTCGCTGCCCCCGCTGCCCGACGATGCTACGCTGCTCTGAGGGGACAGGGGCGCATGGTCTGGGGCCGGGCCCCGTGGGGCCCGCAGGTCCTCCTGAGACAGCCAGCCGTGGCCCAGGGGCTGGCTGGAGGGGCCGCTCATCGGAGGGGTCAGGGACACCGAGCGCTTCAGGGGACTGTGCTGCCCGCCACCTGACAGGACTGCAAGACACAAGACAACAGGGAGGCCCAGACTGTTAGAAGGGGCTCTACTAGGACTATTGGGACACCCAAAGGGCCAGCACAACAACACACACACACACACACACACACACACACACACACACCTAAACACACACACACACGCAGATATAAAGGGGGCAGCTCAATACTCCCGATATGATCCAATTTCTCTCTTCTCTGGACTGATGTCTAAACACAAGTGAACACAGTGTACAGAAGGCCACATAGGTTTGGGTGTGTATTAATATACAAGACAACATCGTTGGTATATTAAGCTGCCTCTAAAGTGTCAGGAAGGGGGCGTCAAGTGAGAGCGCAGCCTACGACTAAGGTAGGGGAGACTGGACCCCCTGACAGTTAGTAAGGGGCTGTGCTAGGCTGGATCACCAGGGCCAGGTAGATGGGAACAAAGCATTGCCTCTCACGGAAACATCCATCCCCTACCGGACCAGAGTTTGACCACACACACACACACACACACACACACACACACACACACACACACACACACACACACACACACACACACACACACACACACACACACACACACACACACACACACACACACACACACACACACACACACACACACACACACAGTGACTCAGATTCCTAACTGCTCATCTCCTGGTCAGCAACCTGACAACAACTTCATCACCACACAAACAAGAAACACTCTTTCCCCGTGTCCCTTAACTCAGGTGGAAACCCTGGGCCGTTCGCATTCATAACTCACTAGAAAAATCGACAGTTTTCCTATTTGGTTTGTATTCGGGACAAGGAGGTGGAACGAGGAGGAGCTAATGTGGAAGGACCCCGGCCCTGGTTTCTTTACATACACACACACACACACACACACACACACACACACACACACACACACACACACACACACACACACACACCACAGGTACGCCTTTCTGTAGCTCCGGTAGAATGTTGTTCCGGCATCACGGAATATTCCAGAGGAGGCTGGCTGGAGGGAAAGCGGAGGAGGTAAACAAAATAACAAGATGTACAGGAGAGGGCTTTATGTGGCGGCAGCAGGAGAGCCGTCAGACTGGCGGGTGGGTCGTCAGGCAGGCTAACGGCCAGTGAGGGAAGGCAGTCAGCCTGTATGCGGCAGCCTCACTTTTGGGGCTATGTATAGGACTTCACTGGCTAGGCTAAAATAGGTGGCCAGCTAACATTACAAGTTCCAGTCCCTAAATATTAGCCATTTCCCCTAAATACAGACTCCCACAAAGGCTTCCTTACATGGGAAGACGTGGGGTGGTATGCAGGGCTGGGCGGCCGCGTGGAGGTGAGGAGAGGGCGGCTTTATACAGGTTGTTTTGGTTTCACCATTCAGTGCACCTTTATATGACGACAAGAGGGGTATTTCAGGTTACAAGAGTATATAAGAAGAAGCTTCCATTAAGGATTTCGAACCATTCACTCATCTCTTGACCGGTACTTACAATTGAAACGATTCAACAACAAAACAACAGTTTAGTATTTGTATACGGAATTAATTAAAAACCTACAAGTTGCCCAAGGTCAAATAGTTTTGCATATGTTTTTGTATATAGATACTTCACATACAAAAACCATAGAGTTGAATTAGTTCTACTCAGTTCCTGAGGAGCCCTAAGGAGTTTGACACTGCGAGAATTACTTCTAAGTCCACATGGTCGACCTCTTGACAGTTCCGCTTGTACACGAGACAGAGGGGGGGGGGGTGCAGTGGAGTAGGAAGTAGTAGTTGTCAAACCAATCCTTTGTGCCGAGCCAAAACTCCAAGCCGTCAAAAATAAAGAGGATCTTGCGCAGCGCGGAGCTTTAAATGTGCCCTTATTTATATCTCCAGCTGTCTCCTTCATCAGAGAAAAAAAAGGACCCTTGCATTCTTGTCTGGAAATATCCTGCTCTAACCACAGATATGTTCAATCTGGGGAACACACGCCCAGCCCACCGCACATTTCTCCCCTGCTGGGCAGAGTGGCGTCTGGGTGGGTTTGTTTAGAGCCTGTTTACCTGTGTAACAACCAGAGTGCTACAACGTAATCCTAATTACTTTGAATCTTCACGCACTTGAAAGGATAAAACTTCAGCCAGAGTGGTTTCACTACACGTTGTGACTGTATAATGAGTTTTGACCCATTCAAAGTAAATGCCATTGAATTGGAACAGAAGAAAAACCATGACCAGATGGAGCCTTTCATGGCCATTTTATGATTGAACCCTCCAATTAGAACCTCTTCCGTTCGCTAGCCTCGCTCGGCGGACTACCTTAAGATGTACCGAGTGTTGCCTTGAGATCACAGACAAATTACAGGCTGAGTCAGGCTGAGCCTACATGGTGTCGGGCCGGAGGACACGGTAAAACACCAGGTAATGGAGGCCGGCTAACTCGGGAGACAACAGTCCTTAAACGAGGGGTAACGCAAGGTCTGTAACATCACGCATTCCTCCGCCCTGTGGATTCACATCAGGGTACTGTCATACCAGCGACTGGCCTATATCTATAACGCACACACTACATTTCAATTCAAATGAAGAAAAGGAGAGAAAAGGAAAAAAAAAGACCATTAACAGACATAAGAAGCAGAGCGGCGAGGTCAACTAAACAAAGAGAGGAATACGTGTACTCACTGGTGTTGCCCCCTCCGCCCGTGCCCAGCGTGTTGATCGTGGAGGGCACCGAGGAGGACGGGTAGAGAGCCAGGTGGCCATTCTCGCAGCCCTGCTGCTGCTGCTGCCAACCGCTGCCAAGGCCTGAGTCCCGCGAGCCCTGCCAGCCGTTGAGGCGGTCGTCGGAGCCGTACCGCCCGTGGTGGTGTAGCGGGTACAGGTGCCCTCCCGTGGAGGACGAGGAGGTGTTGGTGGAGGAGGACCCCGAGGAGGAGAGGGTGGAGAGGGGCGTCTGGTGGTGGTGATGCTGCTGCTGCTGCTGTGGGGCGGCCGGGGGCCTCTCCAGCGAGTCTCCCCGGGCGGCGGCCCTCTCCTCCAGGTGGTTGAGCCAGAGAGCCAGGGCGGCACGGTCGTCCAGGGAGGTGGCCGGGTGGATGAGGGCGTAGGAGAGCAGCTGGCGGGACTCCTCTAGGTGGCGGCCGTGTTCGATGGTGTGAGCCAGGATGCGGGGCAGCAGGCGCATGTACTCGCCCTTGGCCTCCACGTTGCCAGGCTTGAGCAGGGGCAGGTGGGTGAGGACCAGGGAGATGACACGCTCCTTGGGCTCCACCTGCCACTGGCTGATAAAAACTGACGGCCAGAAAAAGACAGAGAGAAAGAGAGAGAGGGAGAGAAACATTACACACATTAGTTGGTCAGTGTTTACGTTAGTCAACTGAAGAGCACATGGCAGGGTGGAAGGTTTGAATGAATGATTACATGTATGAACGGTTATTAATGATTGTGCGTGAACGGACGAGACCGCCATCTCATCATTCGCCTGATAAGGCGGCTCTGTAGCCCATACAGGGGTTTGGTGTTGGGGCCGTTGAAGCTGACCATGTATAGATGTTCATGACAGGGTTCCTGGGGCCTATTGTAGTCCCTGCAGGTCTCTGAGAACCTCATTCCTATCAGGGTGAACCAGGATCTATACATACCTCGTGTCATGGTTACAGCTGTGGCCACCACTACAAATAGAAGAACGTGACACTGAACACAGCCAGGGCTAACTTCCTGTATGGGGAAGTGTGTGTGTTTGTATAATTAAGCCCCCCTGTCATTGGTCATCCTTCCCGTAATAGGCCGATGGCTAATTCAGCTGTGAAGCTCTCGTCTCTAAAACTGACCCATGAGGTAACACCAGGAAACAAGCCATCAAACGTGATGCATCTAACGGCGAGCCGGTGGACTGTAATAACTCAAACACATTTCACGACACACAATAAGGAATTGTGCCAAAGCAACTTGAATTGTTGTAGGGACTAACAGCATCAATAACAACGGTTTGTTTGCCTGTTGAACGGTAGATAAGTCAGCTGGCCCACATTTTAAATATTTTTACTACACACAATCACTAATTAACATTCTAGAATTTGCAGGGCCCTGTGCTGCATAGTTAAACATTGCAGTCCACTGGCCTACACTGGCTATATCACCGTCACTGATATGTCAGGCAACGTTCTTAGACCACAGGTACATACGGTGTACTCTCCCACTGAGGGACTCTCCTTGAGTACTGTGGCTCTGCCTCTAGAGGTCGAGTCTCAGCCCTGTCCGCCCTCCTGGAGAGGCCCACAGTGGGATGGGTGAGCCCTGGGGGCTGGTTTAGGACCGGGTCAGTGGCAGTGGGGCTCTTTCTTTAGCCGGGGCCCAGATGAAATGTCACCTAATGTGGGTGGACCTCTGTGCGCAGCAAAAGAGACACCACCGCTGCTGGCTATGATTAGGTGGCCCCCGCGAGACGGCAAACCTTTTTCTGGCTCGACCATTTTTACTGGGCCCACACCGGGCTCCAGACTAACTGCAGAGAGAGAGAGAGAGCACGAGAGAGAGAGAGCACGAGAGAGAGAGAGAGAGAGAGAGAGAGAGATACTCTCTCCACTCCAACCCCAACGCCACTCCAACCCCATCTGGGGCGGTGATGCAATACTTCATTCCTCTGAATGAGACAACTCTTTCCTTCTGAGAACCAGACCTGGGCAACACGACACATTAGAAACCCCGTTCGTGTAGTAAACCCCCCCCCCCCCCCCCCGGAAGAGCACTTCCTCACCATGTCCACAGCTGATATCTGAGGCGAGTTTACAGAGAGTTGGAGATGCGTTGGACAGGATGTGGTTTGAGCTACAGCATAGAGCTGGGGCTGAGGCCTGGGTGTGAGCTGGGGTTGGAACCGGGGCCCTGGTCTATCTGGTAAACAAGTCCTCCTGACCCCCAGTAACACCCTCCTCCTAAATTTAGAAGCCTCCATTTGACTTGGCCCCGAGTTCCTCTCTCTGCACTGGCTCTGTCTCTGCTTCTCCAACGCAGCACATCTTCACGTTCTCTCCCTCTCTTCCCTTCTTCTCTTTCATTCCTATTCGGCTGCTTTCTCTTCTGTCCAGGTCAACCCCCACTTCTTTTGTCCCCCTACTGCTCTCGTTCTTGATTTGAACCCCTTTGCTTTCCGTTCTTCCTCTCTGGTCTTCACTGTGCCTGGGAGCAGCAGGTCGCAACAACTCAATAGTCGACTCATCCCTGGGACTCACTTCCTGCATGCCCCCATGCATTTCCTCCCTTGATCATAGACATGAGGTCAAGGAGATCGGGTTTCCCCCATTAAGTCAAAGCATTGGTATGACAAAAAAAAAAAACATTAACGGAAACTTACTAAATACTATTGCAGTCTTTGTTTTATTGCGATTTATTTCTTTTGATTTGTAATTTGCCGTTTCGGTTGGAACGATATTAGGCAGGGGAATAGAGGAAAGCTCTGTGGTACCTGTCTGGCACAGGGGTCAGAGGGAGGTCAATGCCCTGACCAGACGGCTATTCTCACAGAGGTCAGCTGAACAGCAGCCGAGGTCAAAGTTCAAGTGTTGGGGTAACACAGTCAGTGCTGGTTAGCTACCACACTGTAATATACGAGGGGGAGTTCCTAAGGCCATGTCAGACTCCTCCGTTCCTTCCACACTCCTCCTCCTCCTCCCTCTTCTTCTTCTTCTTCTATCCCCCTTTCCACCTCCACAGTCTGGCCCCGCCCTCCCTGACCCCTCAGGGTAAAGTGCTAACCTCATCCAAATTGAGAAGGCGGGAGAAAAGAAAAAAGCAACCCCCTCAAAAAAAAGCACACAAAGTGCAGAGGGGATGGAAAGAGTGAGTAGCCATCCCTTACCTCCCCTCCCTGGGCCAGACTAATCCCCCTCTCCTTCGTTCTCTTTCTTCACCACCCACTCCAAAAACATTCTGTTGGTCTATCTCCCCACCCACCTCCCTCAAACTCTTTTGTTCTACTTCCCTTCCATAAGATTTTTATCTCTCCCTTTTCTAAGTTCCCATATCCCTTTCTCTGTGTTTAAACTGCTCAGTTAGAGCTCAGACAATAAGACTGACAGGCAGGCCTGCTCTTCCGTTCAGTGGCCTAGTAACTTACTGGAGGCACATTTTAGATCAAGATGCCAGCCTCTCCTTTAGACAAAATGAGGCAGAGCAAATGCCCCGCTCCAAACCACACACACACACACACACACACACACACACACACACACTGAGTCCCTGAGGGAATTTCTGAGGGGGAGGGAGAAACGGAGATTATACAGTGGCGTAGACTGTTGTACAGGATTGGGCGGGCATTGGTGGGGGTTGGGGTTGGTGGGGAGGGTGGGGTGAGAGTGAGTCAGGCCACAGTAAGGAGGGGAACCCAAACTTCCATCACACTGACACACCATTTTCCCCCCTCTTCTCAGCAGTGTGCACGGTGAACTCTATTTACCACCCGGCCCTGGCAAACTAACCGGCCCTCTGCCAACCGGCTCCGGCTCCAGCTCACGCTCGCTCTTGTTCTGCCACGGGCGCCGTGGGTGTAACTTTTCAAAAAGAGGATTCTTTGCGTTTGCACAGTTCTCACTGTCCTCCCCTCCTCCCCTTTTCTCTCTCCCCTTTATAAATTCAGCCCTTCCCTTTTTCTTTTTTTTTTAAAACCTAAAATAGAAGCCTTTTCCTCCACTATGCTGAAACTCACTGGGAGGGGCCTGTGTCGGAATGGAGACACACAGCCTAACAGACAGACGAACGGAAACATGGCTACGTCATTTACAAACCGCTACCCTCCATAACCCATATATAACTAACAGACATGCTGTTTACGTAGCTAGCTTAATAGCGACAGCGTCCCAACTCTTGTCAGTTCACTCCCTAACAACTGTCCGTAACAAAGTGGTTGTCTTACCTCACACAGCCTGATGTGCCTTACGTTGCTGAGTAGACACACACTGGCTAACTGACACCCACGCACTCTCAAACACACCGCTAACCTCTAGTTCACTATGACCCGATAGCCAATCTGACTCAGGAGTCACAAGTGATTGTGCAGAAAACATGTGCTTGTTTTAACTAATTACTGTCTAGCTGTGACACACACACACGACTACATGGCGAGAGAGTGTTTGTCAGACACACGAGTCTCCATGTTCTAAAATTAGGTGGGTCAACATCACTCACAGTCCCAACACCGCTGCGAGAGAGATAACACCCTATTTTTACAGGACCAGAGGAGGAGAACACATACACCAAAAAACACCCCGCCCACCACGCACACACACACACACGATGGGCTCCATTTTCCAGAGTAAAGCAGAAATTAGTGTGCATAAGGGTACAAAGAAAAATTGTGAATGTGTCTCTAATAGGTATACCTGTGTGTTTGAGTGTGTGTGTGTGTGTGTGTGTGTGTGTGTGTGTGCACGCGTCTGAGCAAAATGGGGAAAATTATACTGGGCCAAACTCCTGTCAAACATTGCCCATTATTGTCCACCGAGGAGGAGGAGCTGGCTGTCCCCTCTGGTCCTTCTCCTGCGGTGTGTGTGTGTGTGTGTGTGTGTGTGTGTGTGTGCAGCGTCCCTCCTGGTGGAGCGGAGCGGCTTTCTGGCCTAAGCCCCTGTCCTGTATTTATCCTGTTAGCAAAACAAACAGCCCGCCGCTCCCTCCAGCGCCACCAGGCCTTTGACAGTTGTTGGGACAACACCGTGGGGGACACAGTATGCTCTTTGGGGCTGGTCGTGGCGGCGACAAGGCGGTTGGCTACAGGTCTGGGCTGTGCCCCTGACCCACAACAATATGAAGCTTGTGTGGAAAATAGAAACCAGCATGGGCTCTCCAACCAGAGGGGGAAAAGCCTGATGGAAAGTAGACCGAAGGCTGGTTAGTCAGCACTTCAGCCCCAAAGAGAAGTTAACGGTCCTGTTCACTACTAGTGGACTACAGGCTGGTTAGTCAGCACTTTAGCCCCAAAGAGAAGGTAACAGCCTCATTCTCTACTAGTCACACACTGCAGAAACCCACAGACCTCACAAACGCAAAGAAAGTTTTTCCAGAGGAGAAAGGCTGGAAAGACTGGAGGGAAAACGCCTCATTTTTGGAAAAGGCAACTTGGAGTAAGTGAACTCAACAAAGGGGGGGAGGGGGCAGACTCGAAGAAAGAGGGAAAGAAAGAAAAAGAAGGGGGAGAAGAAAGGAAAAGCTCCCCTCCCTGTCCTACCCTTCCCAAGCGGACTCTCCAGCTCAGCAGTGGGGAATGTGCTGGCATACCGCAGGTCCTGGTGAAGAATGCACAGTTTCACAGCGGTCTGTCCGGCAGGCTTTCCTGCCGCTCAGTCCTTCTCACTACTAGTTAGACAAACGTACTCTGCGTGCTCCCCCTGCATCTGCCTCTGCCTCCTTCATAGTCTCAGCCTTACACATGTATGAAATGTTGGCCTTCATACTACGACATCGACACATTCAAACACAACTCCCCAAGCACACTCTGAACACTGCCGTTCCACACAGTAGAGGGCAAACAAGGGCAGGGATGAGGACATGGGGAGGAACAGAAAAATGTCCAGAGTGGCTTACCACTGAGACAAATCGTGTTCCACCACCACAGTCCAATTAGGGATAAATGGTGGTGGTCCCCTCAGCGCTCCAGTGACAGTCTGTGTTTGTACATTAAACCGCTGTGCATGGGTAACTCTGTGTCCTGGCCCTCTGGCTCTGCAAAGCGTCACCCAGTTGGGACTCTCGAAAAGTTGCCCTTTAAAAAAAAAAGAGAACCCACACAGAGAGAATGGAAAGGCGACCTCCTCACAGGATAAGCCGAGTTTCTCCCATGGAACACTGCTGGCAGGGTGGAACGGAACGAAGGGGGAAACGAGATTTCTAGGAAAAGTGAAAGTGATGGGGAGTGGAGAGGGGCAGTGAAAACAAACGACAAGAAAAAGTGTTTCGAGTCAAAAACCTGATTAAACAGATACTATGGAGGCTGTGCATGTGTGCACTTCAGTGTGTGTGTGTGTGTGTGTGTGTGACAGAGAGAGAGCGAGAAATGGAGGGAGAAAGAGAGAGTGAGCTCATGCTAGGTTGAGGCGGCCCCACCCTCCCCCAGCGGTAAGGGAGGGCTAGGGCCAGGCCCAGGCAGGCAGGCAGGCCCCCACAAGCTCCAGCCAAAACTAGGGCCTCGCACACACATACGCCCCAGATCCGGGTGAAAGGTGAGGGAGGTGGGGGAGGAGACGGAGGCGAGGGATGAATGGTGGTTTGCCGAAAGAATGCGTGAGGCTCAAGAGTGTCAAAGGGTTCGGACTTGAGGCGAGGAAACGGTATCTTTGAATAGGACCGGAGAGACAGAGGAAGAAATGTTGGGAGCACATGAGAGAAGTGTGAAGAGGATGGAGCAAGAGACAAAGGTCCGGGGGAAAGCCGCATGACATTGGAATGTAACAAAACTCTATAAAATAAAGAATCTGGGAAGAAACGTGAAAAACGATACGAAAGATGCAATAATGCACAGTACAAACAGCACAGGCAGTGGGTGTGAGAGAAGGAGGGATGAAGAAGATATAGGCCGATAAACGGATAGCGTAAACGGTGAGGATGGAGCGATTCATAGAGACTAATATCTAGAGAGGGTCTCCTGAGTTTAGTCAGCAGCAGCAGCAGCTGAACCTCCAGTGACCTGGATCCCGGCTGGCTGACCAGGATGGGGGAGCAGAGCTCTCTCCTTTGCTGTGTATAGCCGCCCATTAACACCAAAGGTGTAAAAGAACCAAGGGAAAGTGGGAAAGACACACAAAAAGAGGGTCAGCGACAGCATGGGAGAGGGAGAGAAAGAGCACGAGAAAGACACATAAGGAGAGAGAGCGATAGAAAGAGAGAAGGCGAGAGAGTAGTACTGTAGAAGAAGTAGAAGTGCTGCCTTTAGGCTAGACAAACAGGTATGGGTCAGCCATCGGAAACAGGCAGTGAAGTTGTCAGACCTGAACAATCAGCTGGTGATTTACACAAGAGGTTTGACAAAACAGAGCTCAGCAGGAAGAACACACACACACACACACACACACACACACTGGCTCTAACCAAAACAACAGATAAACACCTTTCAGAAACCCCCCTTGCCAAAACCTGCATTGTTTACAAAGGAGTCGATTTAAAGCAAGTTAAGGGGCTTTTCTATCACTTGTCTCTCACCGTTCAAGTGAATTTGTTTCTGTGGAGGTATATAATAGGGGTGTGTGTGTTGCGTGTATTTCTCACACCCTCCATTAAGTGTGTGTGTGTGTGTGTGTATGTGTGTGTGTGTTTTCCTCCTTGAAGTTCCATTTATATTTCTGACCTCTAATCCTGTGCCATGTTGGAAATAGTTGCAGAGCAGCTAACTATCTATTGAGCTCAGCTGGACGGACAACAAAGTGGGAAACACCTGCTTCTGTCAGTAGCCTGCAGCAGTCAGTCAGGCAGGCACCATGTCCTCTCTCTCTCTGATTTTTGGTGTGTTTGTGTGTGTGAGCGAGAAAAAAAAGACAGAAAGAGAGACAGAACAATAGAGAGAGAGGGATGCGTGTATGTGCCTGCGTATGCGTTGAGCTGGGGATCATAAGCTAAACATTCTGAAAGCATCATATCCTCTTCCACAGGAACAGGAAACGCATCACGAGCTAAGTATCCCCATCCCGTTCAACAGTCGCTCTAACCAGAGCCCTTTTCCAGAGACCGGCGTTCATCTCACTCAGGATCCAGTCAGAGACTGGCTTACATAGCTCATGTTAGTTTGTGAAAGATTCACAGTGCAGTCTGTTGGCATACGACCACTGATGCTCCTTTCCAAGCAACCACGGTCAACATATCTGTCCTCAAACCTAATTGCTCCAAGATTTTACTTCTAATCATTTGGGGACACTTCAAAACATACTCCTTCCCTAGCCCTTCCCATCACTCCGTCAATGCCCTTTACCTGCCCCTCTCCTACCCCTCACTTCCCACCTGCGCATGGGACTGAAGGGTGGGGAGAGGCCAGCTTGACAGAGAGGGGAGGAAAGTGGCCGTCTACCTGCGGAGGAAACTGCGGAGCGGAGTATTCGAGAGGTTTCGAATGTCACAGTCACAACTATTCCTGGAATGTGAACCTCCAGTCGGGCGGCTTGGAGAAGCCCAGCACTCTATTTAAGGAAATGGCAGGGCCCCATCCACCCTATCCCTACCCCCCTAGCCCCTTCCTCATTTGCACAAGAATGATAATGATTTTCCTCTCTGGAAGAAAGCTTTATTTCCGTACATGCTGGGAGAGGATAAAAACCTTTTCAGTGTGATCGGCCATTATTATTAATGTGTTTTTTATTTAACCAGGCAAGACCATTGAGAACATGTTCTCATTTACAAAGACGGCCTGGCCAAGAGGCCATATCTCGAGCAACGGTGTCATGTGCAGATGTGTCCATTCCAACTGTGCAATGGCATGCAGCGATTAAGGAGAACCAGGTCAAGCTACTGAGAGCCACTCGATGGAAAACAAACAGCATACACACAAACACACAGAGCAACACTGAGCAACACCGAGGCTGACTAGTTACCTAACCAGTTGGACAGCGTCTATATAGATTTGAACTTTTTTGCTCGAGTCAGTCGGTTACTCTGTGGATAAAACAAACGTGTACCACAGCAACAGCCCGTCCCTCACACAAACAATGTGAGCGTGGCTTGCACCGCCATTCACCAAGCGCTTGTCTCGAGTACCCTCGTCCACATAACTGCCGCTGTGAGCGGTTGTTATGAGTGTGCATGCTTAATGTGCATGGATGTGTGATGGCGAGCGTCAGGGGAGGACAGGAAGTGTTTCCAGGGCCCCCCTCCCCTCCCCACTGCAGCAGCAGCAGCAGGGCTCCTTAGTGAGCCAGAGGGATGTGGAGACATCCGGCTGCTCCACCATGTGACCAGCGCACACTCCACTCACTGATTCAGGCCCATTGAGAAAAAAAAAGGCCTGACACCGGCTTAACAACGGTTGGCTGTAAGTGACCTAGTGTGGGGTTTATTTCAGGGGATTGTTATACGAAATACATTCAAGTCGACCTGTTGATTATACATCGCATGATCAGCAATAACTGCTTTATTTAAGTTATTGTTCTTAAGATGAGGTATAACCCATTATTTAACGAGAAACTAACAGAAAATTATATGGTTATATTTTTGGGGGCGACAGCCACCTCAGTGTGGAGAAGGCCACCTCACCACGCTGCTCCCAGGGGAGAGCCTGGAACGATGAGGTCATTTCTGCCCACTAGAAGAGCTGAAAGACCCTGGTTGTGCCGATGTCACGGTAACTGTTACCATGGGCTCTGAGTCGCCAGCGGATGTCATCCTGGCTCAGCATGCTGTGTCAACCAATCAGCTGCTGGCATCTGCGGTGGCGCCTTGTTGTGTCTGCCTGTCACTCTCATTCATGGCTGTCGAGTGAAGAGGCAGAAACCCGGTCCAGGACTTTAAAACGCCTCGTTTTAAAACTCTTAAAAACACATTTCCTTCATGATTTCCTCACATTACTGATACGGATCTGCAATAGATTATAGTTTTAAGCAAAACATTTAAACACATTGGTCTGGGATAAAGTCCTCACTCCCTAGCTGGTATTAAACCGTGTCCCCAGCCAACCTCTTGTCATTTTGGTCTGTGCTGCCTTGTCTTGATGGAACCACAGCACTTGCACTGCTTGATCAGTTGGGTCTGGATGGCGCCCAAGTCTAACCTTCGCTTAGTATACAATGAAGCGTAGTGTATAGTGCCAGGCGGAGGCATGGCCAGCTGCCTGGGAGGAAGGGGGACAGGCTGGGGGCTATATAGGGAATCATCATATGTCAGGCCTGCCTATTCTGCTCTGCCCTGCTCTGGACTGGACTGACTGATCATCTAAGACCAAGGCTGGCTGCCAGGCTCGTCTCTTCACCTGTCTGGAGGCTAAATAACATGTTTCACTTGCGTACTGACTCACACACACACAAATATATACACAGCGCTGATGGGGCCAACGATTCTAATTGTCTATCAGAATTAGACAGTAAAACATCATGGTCACTCAACTAGTAGTGTTTAACAGAATATAATCCAAGGCATTTAACTGGACTGATTTATTTAATCTACTAGAACGTTCTATAATTCTTTCTATTTCTATTTTCTCTATTTTATTACAGAGAAAAATGTTTAGAAAATATTAAACTTAAATGGAAGCCCACTTTTACTATCTTGATTGCCCTGTAGTAGCCTTCTCCCCGGTAGTTCAAGATTTAACCTACTTCCCCTGTCAAAGTGCCAGTAGAGAAGTGCATGAAGTAGCTCTGATGAGCAGCAAAACGCTGACCAGTTCAATAGGACTTGGGCCTGAGAGAAAGGGTTGGCAGTCGATTCCTAACTAGACAAGGGAAAGATATTTTTTTTCAGTTTTTGGTTCTCTCCGTCCCCATTCCTGAGGTTCCGTCAGAGTTCACAGAACACCATGCCTGGTTCCAGAAATAAAGTGTTTGCTCATGCGTGGGTGCGATGAAATAGTTGACACCCAAATGAGAGACGAGAGTTCCGTCTCGGGTCTCCAGACGTGACGGGGCGGAGGGCTTTTTGGAGGAAGGAAGAAAAAAAAAACTATGAATGGTAATTCACCTTACTCCCTATCCTAACCTGTATCACTAGGATCAAATTGTGCATTGCAGTATTGACAGAACTGGACCACAAAGAGGTTTCAAATAAATTAAAAACTTTTACACTTTTCAGCTCATACATTGGAAAGACCGCCATCCCACACTGCCCTTTCTGACTCCTGAATCTGTGTGATCCATCCACTTCCCCTGTGCCGCATTCCTAGACAGCACACCAACCACCTCAACCCACTCCACCCCCCAACACCGGAACCAGTTCACCGCGACAGCAAGGAATGCTACTTTCCATCCCAGGCTTTCATCAGAGAAGGGCGAGCTAAGGCAGAACGCAGGGTAGAAGAATGCTTACGGAGTAAGAGCAGAAACTTGTGCATGCACACACTGGAACAAGCTCCTTCTGTTACTTTGGGTGTGTGGGCTTTACAGAGTGGAAGGGTGGCATTTTCTCTTGGTTGTTACCTTAAGGTTGATGACAGTTAGGTGAGTAACACGCAAATGAGTCTTTCAAAATGAACAATAAGAATAATACAAATAAATGCTCTTATCAAGCTTTTTTTCGATGCATGGCTCATGAAGAGCTCTTATTATAACAAATAGCTTAGGGCGCAGCCACTGTACAATATCGTACAACAAAGCCTGCAAAACGCTCTTTCTGTTCAATCAAAGACCAGCAATCGACCAATGTCCTTACTTATTGCAGTTTATAATGGAGTTTTATCTCCAACTCGTATTGAGTTTAAGATATGAATATGACTAGCTAGTCTTTCTGAAACAAACAAGCAAAACTATGGGGCTGTAAAGAGGCGACCAATTTAAAAGCAGCTATGAATTTAACAAACATATCACTGACTCTGCTAGCCCCGACCGCCCCCCCCCCCCCCCCCACCCCCTTGAGGCATAACTGCCTGTACATAAGGCACCTTCTCGTCATCCTCATCAGCACACGGCCCAATGAAGTCTGTCATTCATAACAACAACACCAGGCCCACTGTCCTGTCCCTCCACCCCCCACTGCTCCACGTTCCTAACCCTCTACCCCAGGGAGTTTGATGGAACGACTGCGGTGGTTAGGGTGTCTCTTAATGTCCTCACCTTCTCCTAAAATTCCAAGGGAAAAAATACAACTTCTGAATGTTGACAGTCTTAACTATTTTTGAGGGACTGAATGTTTCGGCCCATAGCTAAAACGTGTCAAAGAGCCGGGTCTAAAATCGTCTTGAACCTAAAACACGTCATCCAGGCAGTCACAAATAAACCATGCATTTGGGACTAGTCCTTGACTGACTGGTTTGTCGCAAGCAGCAAAAAATTGCGTCACTCTGTGGATCCCTGAAACAAGGCAGCCTCTTTAGACCAACAACATGGTAGTTCATAGTATTTGTCAGACTTTAAATTAAGTTATTACACTAATAAGGACAACTACAATTAGATTTTGAAAATCCTTTCAAATATCTGAGCAGCTTCCCCATTTACAGTCCTGGGTTAGTAAGGTGTTATGATGGATAGAAGCAACTTCAAAACATCACCACATAAGGTGCACAATTAAAACACGCATCCACTACAACAGGCCTAGTTATTGTAATTATAATCCTGCTGAGTCATCAAAAGATACATTGCCTGCAAGCGAAGACAGGTGGACCTGTAGGGCAAGGCACGAGGCCAAGGAAAAATCAAATAGTAAGCCATAACAGTCAGTGAGGGAATAAATTATATCCCGTAAACATACACTCTACAGTAGATCCATGACTTTGGATTTTGTTCACACTCCCACAAAAGCAGTGGCAGATCTGTGATCAGAGACAACTTTAAAACTGACAGAAATCTTTGCCGTACCGCTAAATATCCTCATATAACCTTTGAAACATAGAAAATGATGGGTTCTCACCAAGACCTCTGGTATGAATCCCATCGTGTGTGTGTGTGTGTATATATGTACTGTATGTATGATTGCGTGTGTGTGTGTGAGCAGTAGGGTTTGGGGAAAAAAAGTATATAATTACTTTAATGTCCATGCATGCCATGACAGCGGTCAGTGAAAGGTCTTCGTAACACAGATGTTGCCATGGGTACACACACACAGAGGCACAGGGCTGCTTCCCATCCCAACATTAGTAAGGCTTTATTTTATTTTTTATGAGTCTGTTCGGTTGCCAGGGTTTTTGTTGCCACGCAGCAGACCGATGCCACAAACTGGAGCCCCAGGAGGCCAGCGGAGAGCAGACGATTTTCAGTTTAAAACTTAAAGCCACTTTAGGGAACATTTTTGTATTAACATACGTATAATTAATACCTTTCTACAGTTTGCACATTGTAATGTTTATCGGAGAATGAAAAAAATTGCCATTCAGATCAGTCCTCTTAAAGTCTCAATATTTAACACAAATGATGTCTACCACTGGGTACGATCTCCCGCGAAACTTAGACAAATTGCTTTAAGGCACAAGAAAGTGCATCACTAAATCAGGAAAAGATGCCCATACTTGGAGTATAGTCATTGATCATGCTAGCAATATGCAGTGACCAGAAGCATTCGGCATGTCTTCTTTGCGACGGTTAGGGAAAATAATTACAGCAAGCAAACTGTAGAGGCAGCCAAGCCACCTCTTATAAGAAACTACCTACAGCTGCTTTAAGGTTTACATGGCTTAACGTTAGCCAGTTAGCAGCATTTCGGCTTCAATATTTGATCATGGTAACAACTGGCACACTATTTTTTACGTCAATTCTATTTAGTAGAAAAATGGCTGTATATACGTCCCCAAAACATACTTGACATATGCCCTGCCCCCAGACCCAGACCAACACCCAGACCAACACCAGACCAACAGATTACTTCCACAGGAATCACTGATTGGGGTGGAGTGAGCATGAGGGTGTGTGTATGCTTGTGGAGCAATAGTTCATCTTCATCTAGCGTTTAGACTCTGTATATGGCAACATGCAAATACACCTGCAGCAGGTGTGTGTGAGTGAAAGCATGTTACATGACAGGGCCAACTTACCTGGGTTGTTGGCCTCTCCCTCCAGCACGTGTAGCTCAGTACATTCAGCCAGAGAATGTTCCAGACACAGCTGCAGGAAGCGGGCCTGGGTTCGACTCACCCTCTTCAGGAGGGACAGCAGCGCCACAGTCTGCTCACACTCATTCCACCCCTTAAACCAGCTGGCCAGGACGCCCACCTGGTCACGAAACATCATGGTCTAGGGGTCAGGCAACAGATTGGAGCAAAAACTACTGTCAGAGTGGGCTAACTGCTGTTGTTGAACTTCCCCCAGAGGCCTAGTGAGTTGGTTAATGTTCTGGACTAGGTTGGGGTTCTTCCAAATGAGGTTGGCTGTGTTGTTTTGACTGTCAGGAGAACTATGTTGGGGCAGGACCGAGTTTTTGTTGCATGGAGGAAGTTAGCGCTTTGATCTCAGCTGATGTAGCATAGAATCATCTTTGCCATGGTGTTGGCTAAGCTAAGAGAGTCCCTCTTAGATGTTTGTCAATGTGCTTTAAGGTGTCTTGCAAGTTGACTATTGGTAGACTGGTTGTGAGATGATCTCATGTGCTGTAAAAAGCTCTTCTTTATGCTGTATTATGGTCCGCTATCCCAAGGATTGTACTTAAGGGAGAGAATCAGCTTTCCTCCTGCATTGGGTGTCACACCAGTTTTACTCTGAATGGCATTTTCCTTAGGGATCCCCCTTAGGCCTGCAACAAGACAGGGAAAAAAGATTTACCAAATGTAGTCTCTGTATTAATATCTCTTTCGGGCTTTTGGACTGGCTCATACACAAACTACGCCTACAATGAATACAAAGAAAATTCCAAACGCAATGGAAATGCGACAATGTCCCTGTTGCTTCAGAAAGCAGGCTATCACCGCAGAGTTCTATAGAGCAGTAACCTAACGCTTTGATTCATAACACGATAACCAGCAAGTATAATTCTAAAAGATCGACTCGCCTCCCACTTACGCCTATGCGGGCCTTTGGCATTTACCACCATGGCAGAAAATAAATCGTATTCGTATCCACCCATTCCTAAAAATACAATAGTCGGCAGTATTCGCTCACCATCCAGCTTTTTCCAAGGGAACGACACCGGTCCCTGCGCACAACAACTGCATTTGGACAGCGACGTCTGATCTTGAGGAAACCGCAACTTTAAACATGGAGTGTTGGATTTTACACATTGATGCTGTGTCAGCTACAAACCTGTAGATTACGCCTACAGTTTGTTATTACAAATAGTGTATCGTAAAATAATAAACGCATTATGACTGCTAGCATTACTCCAAAACTGTCACTTTGCTTCCTCAGCAGTGAGGGAATAATAGGCGCCACTAGACGTGTTTGTGTGTGTATGTGTATGTGTATGTGTGCGCGTGCGTGCGTGTGTGTGTGTATGTGTGTGTTTGTTTTGCGTGCGCGCGCGCGTCGTTGCGTTAAATTATATACTCAAAATATAATCTCTAGAACATTCCCAAACTATGCAAAACGCAGGTTTTTGAAAATGTGCCTTCAAATGCTAGGGGTCTTTTCCCGCTTACTGCCTAACATGGGCGAAAGTATAGCTGTCCCCCGATATCACAATTTTAAAAGTAGAATGTGCCGATGTAAAGAAGTAAAAAAATATGTCCACGGAGCATTCATTAAAATTAAATATTTCTGGTTTAAAATCTTCTGAATTTAACTCGATAACAACATACTATATAGGCTGTATCCTTACCAGTTCAACAGCAGCACACAAAAGAGCCGTCTAAATACTTTACAATCGTGGAACTATCAAAGCCAAACCAATAATAAAGCAAATTCTAGGCTACTTACTTCTTGGCACAGTAGCATCGGTATCGTTGGTCACAGGATGGGGCAACAAAGTAACAATGTGGGGAGCGGTGCCCCTTCACTCCGGATCTGTGTGTTTTGCCATCTTGACTAACTTTTTCTCTCAACAGTTACTCTTGTTTAACCAGAGGAGAGCCTCGGCATTGCTTTCCACATGCTAATAATTAACACGGAGCATTACGTCAGGGGCTTGGCAGCACAAGGAAGAACAAAAATAGAGAATGGATTTAAGGACAGATCGCACAGCCGACCAACAGTGAAGACTGAACGGGATTACCACATTTTAGCAAAAAAGATTTTCAGAGCAATTATTGTAAAACAAAAATATACCTTTATGCCAGATTGTGGTCTTCCAATTCAGATTATGGGCTACTGTGGATTTGGCTGGAGGTAGAAAACCATGTCTACAACCCTAATGTAGATAAAGGACAAATAATTAAGTAGTGTGACAGTGCAATGCTCAAAATATACCACGTCTATGAATGAAATCTGTGTGGCGCCTCTCCCATCAATTATTGGTTAAAAGTCTAGTTTTATTTAGGTTAATGCATTCCATCCGACAGAGAGCGCAATCCCTCCCGTCAGATCTGCTTCTTCTGTCCAATGGTTTACTCAGGTCATTTCAGTTAGGCCTACTTGATTTCAATATTTGAACTTTGTCGTGTTATAATTTCTGATATATATTCGAGGACTATAGCCTTGTGAATATGCTGCTGGTCATGTTGGTGTTTTTTTGTTTTTTTAAATATAGGCCTACTATATATACTGTATATATCTATGGTCACAGCAGGCCTTCCCTGATATATTCCAAATAAAAAAGTATCTATATAATAGTTAAGATTAATATAAAAACAATAGTTGAACACACCTTTTTCTTTGACTACAAGGTTGTGATCACACAGTGAGTGAAACGTTATTAGTTGTGCTATAGTTGTGAGTAACCTATCATGACTTTATTTAGGCATCTGCTTCCATCGTGTGGCGAAATGGGCTATTGCAATTATTTAGCAGGAAGTCAAACCCAGACCCAGATTCTCAGACCATAGATGCATTTTATCGTAGATAATGAAGTGATGTAGTTCATTGTACGGGCTATAAAACGTAGAGGATGCTTTTTATTAGTCAACCATAAGGTATGGGGCGGGGGGCCTACTGATTTTGGTCAACCGTCGCTGATAATGTATTTTGTCACGTACTCCACGTAGGCCTACGAGGCATCAACAATCGTAAAGAAATCGTCAGGCTACCAATCGCTTATTATTGAATACATGGTGAATCATTTTTCTCGGCCATGTTTGAGTCATATTCAACACCTCCCTCAAAGTTTTTAAAGTGTTGAAAAGCTACGAAAGAAAATTCATTCTGCCGCAAAATGAAGTTCTACGTTTTCCTCACCGCGTTTTCAACATTGAACGTTCAAGCGTCATGCTCTTCCTCGGATGAGCACAGGTGTTTTTGTCAGGTACGTTTTCATAGTGTACAATTGCTGTGCGAAAGCTTGTCACTTTGTAGTGTATGTCCTTTAGGCGGCTATGCCTATATATATATTACGGCGAGATATAATTGTGCCTAGCTAAATCCTTTAATTTTATTTCAGTTGAAATGTTGTATTTATTCTTGCCTCAGGTCACAGGCAGCTTGGAAGATTGCGCCTGCGATGTAGAGACAATTGATGCCTTCAACAATGAACAACTTTTTCCCAAACTCAAAGAGCTACTTGAATCTGACTACTTTAGATTTTATAAAGTAAATGTATATGCAAAAACACATCACAATCTTTTTTATATATCCTACATTTTGTGAACCCGTGTATATAATTGATGCTTTTAGGTTAACCTGAAAAAGCCTTGTCCGTTTTGGAAAGATGACAGCCACTGTGGTCTCAGGGACTGTGCTGTGAAGCCCTGCTCTCCTGTGAGTTCTGACTCATGAAACTCACCTGTCATGCAATCAATCAAATATGTGTATGTATCATTAATTTAAAATGACTTAATTATGGTTGCCTTGTTTTTCCAGAGTGACGTGCCAGAAGGAATCAAATATCATAACCACAATAAGGTAGTTGAAAGCTTTAGTTGTGTGATTTCAGGTTAAATATTGAATGCATAGGTCTGCATGCCAACAAATCTTTTTGAGGTACTTTGGACTGCTACTCTAAACTACCTCTGTGTCTGTGTCTCTGTCTCTCCCTGGTGTGCAGTATTCAGCTGAGTCTAACAACCACCACTATGAGTGTGAGAGAGAAAAAGAGCTTGGCGCTGTAGACATCTCCATCAGGTTAGTCTTGTCATCTTGCCGTCAGCTTACATTGTGAAAGCACATTCCTACTAGAAACTATTCATGCAATCAACAAATTAAAAATATCAATCCAGTAGCTTTTATAATGGAGAAAAATCAACTAGGCCTGATTTCATGTCATGGATTTTAAATATATTGCATCTGCAATACCCGTGAATTAAAATAAGGTTTATATGTTGCAATAGAAAGCAATATAAAGTATGTTGCAATAGAACAGGATATTGCCTTGTTTCTTATCCAGTGAGGAGACCAGAGAGACTTTTCTGCAGTGGAACAAGCATGATGATGAGGCAGAACGCTTCTGTGTAGTGGATGGTATAGAATTTGAACTAATTAAATCTTGTGTCATTCAAATATATTTTATTCAATAATGATTACATTGTATGCTGTAAATATAGATATATTGGACAGAAACTATCATATGTAAACATACTATGTATAAATGTATGCATATTAATATACACAGATATGTTGCCTAATGACCAGTCACTCATTTACAATGATATTGGAATAAGATTTACAATGTTACTATTCAGATGAGGAATCTCCAGACTCGCATTATGTTGACCTGCTGCTGAATCCGGAGCGTTTTACTGGATACAAAGGCCCAGAGGCATGGCATATCTGGAACAGCATCTATCAGGAAAACTGTTTCAAGTAAGTCTAGGGTGGATTAGATAATATTAAACATGACTTTCATATACTTTCATAGAGAATTTTGTTCTTGCTTTATTCGATTTTTTTTTTTCTCAGACCCAACACAGCTAAGCGGCCTCTAAATCCTATGGCATTTTATAGTGGTAAGATTTCAAATTCAAATTTTAAATGTAAACATTTTATAAAGACATTTTTATTTAGTTTAGATTTGCTTTTTGCTTTTAGATAATACAAGAAATATGTTCATGTAGGGAATTTATGTGTTTTTATATGGGTTTTTTTCCCCTGTCTATCCAACCATTTACAGGTGATGACAGTAAGTGTCAAAACTTGATATTACATGACAAATCCCACAAATTAATGTTGAATTTGAATTTGAAGTTGATTAAAATACTGTTTTATTTTCCAGTGACAACATTTTACAGCTGGCTTGAAGGTGAGCAGTACCCCGAAACACCACAAAATAAGTTATATTTTAAAGTATTATTCATAAGCAACCACGTATTGAATGGACAGTTACAGTAGATGATCCTTGGTGTCGTTATGAAAGCAGTATCCAGATAAATGCTGACTCACACAACAGTCTTTCCTCCTCATTACTCCACCAGGCCAGTGTGTGGAGAAGAGGGCTTTCTATCGACTCGTCTCAGGTCTTCACTCTAGCATCAACATACACCTGAGTGCCAGATATCTACTGCAAGGTTGATCCTATATTATCTTTCTTTGTCAAAAAGTGAAAGTAAAAATGCATTTACAGTAACATAAATGTAGAGCATATACACGTGGTGTTAAGCTGTTTATTTTAGCTTTGCTGAAGGTTTTCCTTTCTCATTCCTCAGACAACTGGTTCCAAAAGCAGTGGGGTCACAATGTAACTGAGTTTCAGCAACGTTTCGATGCAGAGCTGACCAACGGTGAAGGCCCAAAGAGGCTACGCAACCTGTACTTCTTATACCTGATAGAGCTGCGTGCTTTGGCCAAAGTGCTTCCTTACGTTCAGCAGTCCTCCTTCCACCTCTACACTGGTCAGCCTGCACAGGACCAACAACACAAAGCTCTGCTCCTAGAGCTCCTCCAAATGGCAAAGTTAGTGTACTGAAATAGAAACATGCATGTTTGCTATTTACAGCAAAGTGGGAGATACGTCCATCAAGCAATATAAATATAATTCCTTAATTATTTAAGGAATACCTTTGCACAAAGTTGATGTCATATTTCTCCTCTGACTTCTAGATCTTTCCCTCTACACTTTGATGAGACCTCTCTGTTCACTGGAGTTAAAGAGGAGGCAGCCAAGCTGAAAGTCTGTTAACTCTATTTTGTTGTTTGGTTCCATGTGTTCAGTGCATCTTTAGGATGGTTTGTATTGGTATTGAATTGGTAATCTGCCCTTTTTTCCATCTTTCTCTTCGATTGTTGACATCAGGAGGACATCCGACTGTCGTTTAGAAACATTTCGAGAATCATGGACTGTGTTGGCTGCTTCAAGTGTCGGCTTTGGGGCAAGCTGCAGGTGAGTCCACGCATTAAAAAAATGTTCCACCCATCCTTATGATTTAAGATTAGGATCTCATGATTGTTACTCCATGGCCTGTGGTGCTTTCATTTAAGTGATGTGTAACTGTAAGGTGGGTTGACATGTCTGGAGGTGCATACATACTTATCAATACGCCCTTAAAATAAAACCTAACTTTTTTCATCAGAAATATTTACAGTAATATTTACCACCTTAGAAAACACTTTTTGTGTATTTTAAGAAGTTTCTGCTGTGATTTATTCAATTTCAGACCCAGGGATTAGGAACGGCCTTAAAAGTCTTGTTTTCAGAACGACAGATTGAGGCTCTTCCCAAAGCTAACGAGAGCCACTCCACTTTCCATCTGAGCCGACAGGAGATAGTGTCTCTTTTTAATGCTTTTGGAAGGTATGGCAAACTGTCAGGATCACATGTTAAGCCTTACTTGTATACAATATCTTCTTCTTTTTTTTAAACCATAAAAGTACAAAAGACATGGTTCTTTATCTTTAGGATTTCAACAAGCATCCGGGAGCTGAAGAACTTTCGATCACTACTAGAGAAGATACAGTAATGACACTACTGAAACCACTGAGGTGTGGTTTCAATTTCATTACCTGTTCTTTCGTGATATACCCCATGCATTTGAACTTGGTCTAGAAAAAAGTACATCTGGATTAAGAAAAAAAGGATCTATATGAATAATCTTGAATTCTGATTTACTGTACACGCTTGCCCCTTAAGAAAAATAACTAAACATTTGTATTCTTAAGCTGTTACTGCCTGTTACTCTTAAATTCTCCCACAATAAAGGCAAAAAATAAATCCGCATTCTTACACTGCTGCCCTGGCGGTGGTGCCACTAAACCAAAAAACTGTTTGTAGGCCTGCGTTAATCCATACCAGGAACGAGTCATCAATTTGCCAATGGCTGAATAAATATTTGTATTAAAAAATAATTGTTCCATAATTGAGTTTTTTATGTTGATGTTTTGAATTTAATCTGCCAGTTTTGCGAGACCACCATTACATGATGCCTACATTTGGTTGAACCCTAATTTCTTTGCAATGGATTTCTTCCCTTAATTCTATCACAAAAAAAGTGCCGTAACCTGCATTGCAGTAACTGTGTGTGCGTGTGCGTGTTTGAGCCTATGGGACGAGAAGACAGAAATGCAGAAAGGCTCGAAACTGTTGATACAATAGTTTGCACCCGACAGGGAAGGGTTAACCTCTAATAGGATGAATGGATATTGTGGCGAGAAGCATCTGATTACACCAGACCTCTCTAGAACGACAAGCATCGTTTGGCTTGTTTGTATTTTTTATGAACTTAATGGTTATTGTTTATGCCTTATTTCAACGACACAGGCAAAGTTTATTTAACCAATTGAAATGCTGATATGAGATAGCTTAGTTTCATGTCTTACTCTTAGCAATGCAAACGCTAGCAAGCTTTGGAATGGTGCAGGCTACGTGGATCCGTGGAAGTAAGCTAAATGTGGATTTGTTATGAATACGAAGGCTAAATAAATGCATTTTTCTGAGGACTGACTGCAGCTAAATGTAGGCTACTGTTATTGGACCTGGAAGAGCAACTTTTCTTGGGAATTGCGGATTATTTGTTGTACTCTTCGGAACGGAGCGAAGCATAAAACGGGAGCTGCAACAGGTAACTTTTGACTGCAGCAAACAGAAGTAGCCATATGGATACGCGCAGACCTTTCCACTTATTACATTTATGGACACATTTTAACATGGGTTAATACAACATTTAAGGTGACCAAAGCTAGTTTAAAGTCTACATTGGACTTCCATGGCCGCATAGCTTTTTATTAGCACTTCTTAATTGTAGGTTTCTTCAAAATTTTAATTTGACTTTTATAAATATTCGGTAACTATGTAGATTGAACAAAAGATAAACGGCAGCATCAGCACTGTGTTTTTACATGTTATTGTCCCAAACCTACATAGGGCTATCCTGTTCAGAACTCTTAAAGAGGGTATGGCAAATCCAAGCCCATTACACATGACTCAGTGCTTGGAGTTGTCTAAGATAGGGCACGCTAGGGTGTTGTAGCCTGGGCATTGGCAGTCTCCCTGGCCACCTAGACACTAGGGAGTCTACCTGGGTAGAGACCTCATGAGACCTTTAACTGTTTTTGGCCAGCCCTTGCTTTTAAACTGGTATGTCAGGAAAGAAAACTAAAATCCGGAATACTCCTATTGCTGAACAGCAAATGAATAATAGCAAAACCGTTGGCCTCTTTTTTTCTTTATCATAGGCTTTTGCCATGTGGAATAAAACAGAATAGTTCCCTTACATTTTAGTGGTTTGAGTTAATTTTTAGCTTGAGTTTCAGTGGGTAATGCAGATTTCCCAAACTACGTTTTTTATAACACAGCTGGTCAGCCCCCTCCCAGGTTCTATCTAAAGCCTGAAGACCAGCACAACCAAACCTGGCTGATGTGTAGAAATAACAGATTCAATGTGCCTGTAAACAGATATTTTAAGGCAAGTCTTTCTCTCAGTCTTTCCCTCTCTCTTTCTCTACCTTACTTAGACATGCCACTTATTCCCTAATGAAGGCCTCTCTCGCTGACCACAAGTATATGCACATTAGCTTGGTTGTCTCTGTCCACTGTTTAATGAAGTGATTGAACTGTTTATCCTCCTCATCTCAGAGATGTGTTTCCTTTAAAGAAAGCTTATTCATTGTTAAATAGTTTCAAGATGCTTAAGAGAATTAATTTAGCCACTTTTAAGTTATTTATGTCCCTTCATTTGCAAGACGTGACTTTAAAATGTGATGAGCTATATTACTGGCATCAAAGTAAACACATTTTACAAGTACGTAAACAAGCACAATAGAACAAGCACATCCAAGAAAATGTTTTAGGGCAATGTCTCCTGGACAAAACAAGACAACTATTTCAAGAAAGCAATGTGCACTATAGATCCATAATATTGCGGTATGCGGACTGTATTCTTTTCATGAACAAATAAAACACATCATGATTGTCAGCGAGTAGAGCAGGTTATGGCAAAGCAAACTGTGGGGAACACTACATTGTGGGAGGCACGGGAATAGGAAGACATCGCTGTCTTTGTGCGGGAGGATGAATTTCTGGTCACTGACTGGGGAACAGGACTGTCATTGTGTCACTGCACCGTCCCAGTGCCAACAACTGCACCTTGGCAGAGGGCCACGCTGAGAGACCTGCTGGGAAGACCAAATGGAGACAGCTGATCTCTGTCCAAAACTCAGACACTCATCTTATTTTATCATCACTCCCAACGAATATTATGCTTATTCTCGAATTGTATAAATGTTTACAGGGCACACATGTGACGCAGTGACGAGTTGGTGTAGAAACAGATGTTAAATATAGCAATAATTGCAGCTATACCTCTACAGCTGTTATGACTTTGGAATGCAGTTTCTAAGTTGTACTTGAGAAATAAACGGTAGCATGTACGCATTTCTGTATCCCGTTGGATTCCCTGTTCCTTCCTCTCGTGAGTCATTTCCTGTGTGATAATTTTGGAGGTGTGAGGTGGCTCTCCTGACCTCCCGAAGCAGGGGCCGCTCCGAGCCGGGCCCCCCTTTTCCAGCTACCTCATTACTGCTCCACTACGTGTTGCATTTCACCCACACACCCAGAATCTGCCACCTCGCAGCCTCGGGCCCTATAACAGCCACTCACTCAGACCCCCATGGGCTCAGAGCAGGGTAGGCCCGGTGTGAGCTACATTAAGGATCTAGACACGCTGATATCCGGGCTGTTGCAATCTAAGTAGTGTCTCTTGGGGTCGGTCTCCATTCTCCTGACTCCTCATTGCATCTGTTTCTCTCTTCTCTCTCTCCTCTTCAGGCACTGACACAGACAAAGCGTGTATCATCCACTAGGACGTCTGTCCAGATTATTTCTCATCTGAACTAAGGTAAGTGTTTTTGACAGTCACAGTGTTTGCAGTGATGTATGTCTGTGTTTAAATAAAAATTCACTATTGGCAATGTTTTTGTATATGAGCAGGCAGATCTCGCCCTTGCTGTTTGCCTTAAATGATAAGATGTATCACCAGAAGTTCCTCTTAGTCCACTAATAGCATCTGAGGGTAGCTATACTCCAGCAGTCCTCTAGGTCCATCAGACTGAACTGTTTTTAAACTCTGGAGCTGTATCAAGTAAATTCCTGCCTTAGTACAAAACTGTAGTTCATTTTTAGAGACACTGAAAACTGTCATTAGATGAGTTAAGCTTCTAGCTAAAGACTATCTTTAGAGTTATAGCTAACCGTGGAGAATAGTAGCCTAAAGGAATCTTGCTAGCTCAACGCCCCATGCCAGTGACTTGCAGCCTAGCAAGCAGAGGAGCAACACAATGTCCATTAATCTGATTAATGACACTGAGTTTCCAGTGGGGCTTATGGTCCCTGGCTCCTCCTTCTTCTGCTCCCTCCTCCTCCCCCTCCCCCTCCCCATCTTGACCCAGTTCTGGGTAAAACCACTGCCAGAACCTCAGTCTCTCTTTCTTATTTTGCATCATGTTTTTGTGTGCATTAAAGGTTGTTTAGGTGTTTGCAAGCCATGTCAAGAAGTTCCACATGCTTCCATGGTGAATTCTAGAAACCACAATTAAAGACGCGTGTGTGTGTACATTATGTGTGACACAGTTAATTGGTTCCTAATGTGCTGCCATGTGGTATGCAGTTTACCGCTTCTGCATGTTCCGCTGGCCCATAAACAGTTGTCTTGCTGACTGGATATGTTGATGTTAGGACGTTTTCTTTTCATGCTTAAATTGTAGCCTAGTCTTCTTTCATATCTTCATATTCTACATTCACCCATTTTCTGTACCTACTTTTTTTCTTAAAGGTTCTCTACTTCTCTTTCCCTTGGTTATGTTGGGGCTGTTTACTTTTTCTTGACCTCCACTCTTTTAGTCGACTTAATGCCCCTCTCGGCCCTTTTTCCCAGCCTGGTGTGTGTTTCTCTCAGGTCCAGGTGTCTCTGTTGCCTTCTTGCTCCAGAGTCTATCTGACTCTGTCCTTCACAAAGCCCCTGTTCTCTGTCTCTCGATCTCCCTTACCTGACCCTTGTGCCGTGAGGTGGTTTGTTCTCCGGGTGAATTAAGGGAACTGACCTGAACACAGTCACTGACCAAGGGAAAGTAAACATCCTCTCATGTTCACACAGTCGAAGCACACACACACACACACACACACACACAAACACACACACACTTTCTCTCTCTCTTTCTCGCTCTCTCTCACACACACACCGTGGGTTATGGGAGAGGATAGTAACAGTGGGTTGGATGGGAAAAGGAAAGGCAGTGCTAACAACATGAGTTTGCTGTAGCTAAATGCTTTACCCTGTTACTATCATGGCAATACGTACCCATGCGTCTACACAGGCCACTTATCTAGCCCATTAGACCTTGTTATAGAACCCTTTGACTGTCAGGCTGGCCCTGCCCCAGCCAAGGTAATCATCATCTAAGTAAATCTGCAGGTTAGGGCTGGGCCGCCTGGCTCTAGGGCCTTTCTATGTCTAATCCCCCGGGTAGATTATGGGATGGCTTGTGTTCAAGCTGCCTGCCTTGCTGACCCACTGACAGGCCGCCCCTGCTCATTGTGTCTCATTGTGTTCCGGGTGCCTACTTATATCTGACCCCCCACAATCCCAGTGGTCTTAATCCCAGGAATACAAGGGCTTGACCTGGCCTTGTTAAGATGTGGGGCTTGTAATGGCATGGTACTGGGTAGTACTGTGTTGCGCAGGCGACAACTGCATTAACTGCACACGAGAAAATGATTGACTAAATCCGCTGCCTTCATTTGGAACTTGCTTCTTCCATTGTCCAACAAAATTCTTACAGTATTTGGTTTCATGTTTGTGCTAAGCCTAGAGCCAGGCATTTCATCCAGACAACTGTAACTATGCTAGGCACTTCCAAGCTGTTACTAAGATGTCAAATTATAGGTAAACAATTATCTTCATGTTTTTAAAACTGTGTTTGAATGGAGGGTCTGAGAGTGTATTGAAGTACACTTCCACCTATGAGTGGTGTTGAGTAATGGTGCGGTTGCGTTTGCACCAAGTGAAGATTTTTACGTAAAGTATTAATATATAAATGTCAAGGGAGTATTGGAAGAGCAGTCTTTTTTTGGTTGGTAGATGTTTACCCCCTTTCAGCATATCTTTGTCCTTCCATTGTGTTTATGTTTTTTTGTAGTGCTCTGTCGAGGATGTTGCCCTTTAGTTGGGCTTTCCCAAAAATATGTTACAGGGCTACCACGAGATCTTTCAAGGATATCCGTTCGAGAACGGTCTCTGTAGCCAGGCCTACAGGGAACTGCTCTGGCATGATTCAATAGTGTGGAACAGCTGTACCAGAGGCTTCTGCATCTAGCCTCCTTTCCTGCCATACTAACTGACGTACATGTGCACACACACACACACACACACAGGCTGTAATTAGCGTGTCCTGGTGAGATGATCTTCTCATCCATCCTCCTGTTCTAGTACGCCAGTGGGAGATGCCTCTGCAGCTTCCATACTTTCCAATGACCCCCCTCTCGCTGTCTCTCAAGACCACACACAACAGGCAGTATATCTCCTCTGCTCCACTTGTTTGAAACACACACACGTACAGAAAGACACATTACCCCTATGTCGTGCGGCTTGGTATCGGAGTTGTGCAAACGTAAACAGACCCTGAACAAAACCATGACCCAAACACACACAAACACACACACACACACACACACACACACACTATGTATAATACTATCAAGGCTTCTTGACTTCAATAAAAGCTGTCCGATGTCTTCCCCACACTTTCCCAGAGACCTATGTTGATAGTTATGTCGCTGAAATGTATGAGGACTTTTATATTGCCACAGAAATGTATTGAAGCTGATACATTTCCAAAGTATTTGGGATAACGTAAGGGCTAATTATTTAGTTTTTTAAAGGCATTAAGTATGGAGATAAGCCAAGGCTACATTCAATGAGTTCCTGGTGTCAACTTTTCCTTATAATAATTATTTGAAATCTGTTTCAAAAGTCTGGTAGGAAGAAGGTCAAAGACAAAAATTATAAGTTGCTAAGCTTGGCAACACAGCCCTATATGGTAGGTCAGTGTGACCTCATTTAATGGTACGTATTTCTCAATAGGGCTATTTTAAATGACCATGGTGTCACCCTGGGTAAGTCTTTTTCTGCCCCAGGCCTATGGAACAGCAGATCAATAACCTGTTACGTGTCAGACAGACCAAAGGTCCATCCTGGTTGGACATTCTTTCTCTAAAGTCTAGTTTATCTATTTAAAATGTGTGATGTTCTTAATTAATTAAATAAAGCTCCTGGGTAATATGCTTTTATTAATGTGCATATACTATGTCATCACCCTTTGCCAGTATAATTAAATGTTTCTACTGTGTATTGCTTGTTGTTTACCGGAGATCCGCTGCTCTTTTTAGCACAATGTTTTTTAGCTGTTTGGTATCATGCATACAGGTTGTGTTCACACACAGACATACACACACATACACACACACACACACACACACACACAAACAGCCTTAAAAGCAATAGACACACAGCCTTTAATGCAGCCCACAGTCCACTGTTCCTCCAGAGTTGTTGCCTGGCACTGGTAGTTGTTTGATCTTGGCCCTGGGGTTTATCCAATCAGGGCATAGCAGGGAGGAAGTGGATGTATAGGGATGTGTGAACTCCGCACAGGGTTCACTGGCAGCAGGCAGGCTGCTCTCAGTAGACTGGAGCTCCATCTGCACCAGAAGGGCCTTTTGACTCGCCTCTGCTCCATGCATTAGTTTGACATTTTGAGTACTATAATGGTATGATGAACCTATTTTGAAAGCGGTGTTTATTTTCCGTACTTTCCATTCAGCTGCTTATTCTACATTTCAATGCTTACACAAAATAACAGCTTCACACGCTCAATAAGCCAATGATTCCTTCGCATTAAAGCACAGAGGACAGGACAGTATAATGGTGTTGATGTGTTACCAGAATCAAAGACCTGCTGCCAAGTCTATAATGTCTATGATATCAGCAGTTGAGCTCATTTAGCCCACTGCAACAGACTCTTGGCTTAGACACTCTGCACCTTTCCTCTTTTCTTTCTCTTCACCCATCACCCCATCCTCCCCGTGATTACAGGATTAGCTTCTCAAGTCAGACATACTTTGTGTGCATGTGTGCGTGCGCATCTTTCTGTTTCCGTAAGAAGCACAAGCGTGGGAGGTTTGCAGTGCACAGGTGAAGTGGTGTTGGGGGGGAGGGGGACGCTGGTAATATCAGGTTACATATAGAGAACAGATTTATGTGTGGAGATTTATACTATTTTAGCCTCTCAAGGGTTAACACAGACACACAGGCAGTTCAGGCCAATTCCCATTTCACTGCTGTGTACAAACAAGCCAGGGTTTATGGAATTTGTTTTGATACAGAAATCTATCCAACACTCCATTAAACAACTGTGTGTGTGTGTGTGCGTGTGTGCGTGTGTTTTGGGGTGTGTGACAGTGTTTCTGTGTTTGTGTCTAACCAGTGAGAGTGAGTGTATCTAACCAGTCGTGCCCTCTCTGCAGACCCTGCACTAACCGCCACCATTCTTTGCTGTAAGGAAGACCCCATAATGTCTTCCAACGGAGACCTCAGTGATATGGGGACCTCTGACAGCTTCTGGGAGGTAGGTTCCCTCACACACAGTCACACCTTAAAACGTAATATCTATGTTTTGAAGTGTGCCCTTTGATCAAAATGGGTGAAACATTTATGGATTTAAGAACTGTCTGAATTAGTATTTTTACCCATGAGCAAATAGGAGCAGCTTCTATTACAACTCGGCAAGGATAGCCATCTCATTCAGCCAGAGAATTTAAGTCGGTTAGCTACTGTAGCTTGACAGAGAACTCTGGTCCAGACTGGGGAAGGAAACAAGCACATAACAAGTCCCTGCTGAATCCAGCTTTTCCATACCCCCTCCGTTCCTGAACCAAACTGACACAGCATGCGCACACAGCAGGAACACACAAATACACGCCCTCTAAGAGACCTGTTCAGTTAAAGTAGTCTCTTATTACAAGGCACCTGCAGTCACCTCACCTGCTCAGTGATATAACACACTGTCTGGTATAAATCCCAAGGTGTGTGTGTGTGTGTGTGTGTGTGTGTGTGTGTGTGTGTGTGTGTGTGTGTGTGTGTGTGTGTGTGTGTGTGTGTGTGTGTGTGTGTGTGTGTGTGTGTGTGTGTGTGTGTGTGTGTGTGTGTGTGTGTGTGTGTGTGTGTGTGTGTGTGTGTGTGTGTTTGAATGCAGCCGGGGAACTACAAGCGGACGGTGCATCGTGTGGACGATGGCAACCGTCTGTGTAACGACCTGGTCAGCTGCTTCCAGGAGAGGGCCAAGATCGAGAAGAGCTACGCCCTGCAACTCAGCGACTGGGCTAGGAAGTGGAGGAACACCGTGGAGAAAGGTGAGCAAACAAACACCACGAAGTTTCTAGCCCTTTAGCTCCGCAACAGGAGTATCTGTACACACACAAACACACGTGCCTCTATCCAGTAGGAACACACGTGCAAACACCCTATTCACCTGGAACAGCACACAAGAACACAAAACGCAAGTACTCTTTTCCTCCCCCTCTACCACAGGTCCTCAGTATGGTACCCTGGAGAAGGCGTGGCACGCGTTCATGCAGGCGGCCGACAGACTGAGCGAGCTGCATCTGGAGCTGCGGGAGCGCCTGGCGGGTGAGGACAGCGAGAAGGTGCGCGTCTGGCAGAAGGACGCCTTCCACAAGCAGCTGATCGGAGGCTTTAAGGAGACCAAGGAGGCCGACGATGGCTTCCGCAAGGCTCAGAAGCCGTGGGTCCGGAAACTCAAAGATGTGAGTGCCCCCCCCCCCCCCCCCCCGAGCGATCACTGTCCCATGCTACCACTCCTAACGTAACCCCCCCACTCCCTGCCGTTTCCACCCTCTGAACCTGTCCTAGCCTTACACAACCAAAATGCTATCGATAAACCGATTTCATAAATGTCATTCACATTATTAGTAACGATAACTTATAAACTCCATTTTATAAGACAGGACTGATATCCAGATGTAGTTGGATAACATTGCCCGCTGCTGTACGGTTTTGTTTGTGTTCTCCAGGTGGAGACCAGTAAGAAGAGCTACCACCAGGCCCGGAAAGAGGAGCGGACGGCCCTGACCAGGGAGTCGCACGCCAAAGCGGACACGTCAAAGTCTCTGGAGGAGGTTCGCAAGTACACCGACCGTGTAGAGAGGTGTGGCCAGGAGGCTGAGAAGGTACACACACAAACACACACGCGCACACACATGTGTACCGACACACACACACACAAACAGACACACACGCATACACCCCACAAGCCATGCATGGAAAGGTTTATCCACTTACACTGTCTGCCCTTGTGAAAACAGAAATTGCTTTATTTTATCATTACCCTTCTAGCCACGTGCCTTTCCCTGCTCATAGCCATGATGCCCAGTACACAAACTAAGACAGCACAGAGCAAGACCATGCTCAGAATACAACTTTGAATTCTATCAGAAACAATTAAATTGCACCGACCTTTCTAAACTTAATCAATTTAATTGATGTTACCTTCTAGACTAAATAAAGCTCACAAATTCTGGAACTTAATCCCAGGTAGAGGTAATGATGTGTGTGTGTGTGTGTGTGTGTGTGTGTGTGTGTGTGTGTGTGTGTGTGTGTGTGTGTGTGTGTGTGTGTGTGTGTGTGTGTGTGTGTGTGTGTGTGTGTGCGCGCAACCTGTGTGCACGCGCGCACAAGGCCAAGGAGCGTTATGAGAAGGCCCTGGAGGAGCTGAACCGCTGTAACCCACGTTACATGGAGGACATGGAGCAGGTGTTTGACCTCACACAGGAGGCCGAGCGGAAGAGGCTAGGCTTCTTCAAGGAGGTCCTGCAGGACATACACGTACACCTGGACCTGTCCAGCAAAGAAGGGTAGGTATCACAAACACACACTAGTTACACACACAGAAACACAAACACAGAAATAAGCTGTTGTACTTTTTGTCAGATTGCTGAATGGAATGGTACAATGTGTGACCGTTTAAGCTGTGAGTATTAAGACGCTAGAGTTGTTCCACTTATATTTAATAGAACCGGTCTTGTGTGTGTGTGTGTGTGTGTGTGTGTGTGTGTGTGTGTGTGTGTGTGTGTGAGCTTAAGAGTGAATGTTCAACCTGTAAACCTGTCCATTAACCAACAAACGCCCGTCCCATCCCCTCTCTATTTGAACAGGCGGGGGTTGCCATGGTAACACTAATCAGTAGAAAACACTAGCACAAATATTTGGTGGAATTTGCCCACATTCTAGCTAGATATACAAAGGAATATTATTCCCCTTTCGTTCCAAAATTGTTTTTATTGACTTTGCAGTAGTTCTTAGTCCTATGTCAATAGAAATGTTAGTGGCAACTTAATGCAAACTTGAGTTTAAGTCTATCCATTGGATTGTCTTTAGTTGGTAAAGGATCTCCCTTTTCCAGAATGAACCAAATATCAGCCAATGGCATGTTCTGACATGACTGTGATGTCAGTGGCCAGTCATTACCCCATTATCCCATGGCGTTTCCCCACAAACCTGTTTTATCGGGAGGAATCCTTTTTCATTCATTTCAAGCAAATAGTTTTACATCCTACAACCCTACAACACAAATAATCCAATCTAAATGATTATGAGTGTCTGACATAGTTTGTGTTGATCAGTGGATGTTCTGATTGATATTCTGATTCATTCACAAAAGGTTTAAGTCTCTCTACCGGGACCTGGGCCAAACTATCAATTCAGCCAACGATGTTGAAGATCTGAGGTGGTGGAGGAACACCCATGGCCCCGGCATGAGTATGAACTGGCCTCAGTTTGAGGTATGGATCACCTAAAAAGAGCTTCATTTGGTTCCTATTTGACTCTAACTAGGCCCACAGCTATTCAGCGCATCTAAATGTCGGTAAAAAGAAATTGTGGAGTGAGTGCACATGAGAAATGCTGGTGCATCTTAAAAGGCTGACAGTGAAAGGCTCCTTGTACGACGTGTAGACCCGAGTGGGCTATGGAATGCTGGTTGGCTGACTGAGCCAAAACACCCTCCCCCCTTATCTAACTGTGCCACAAAGCACTTAATATACACTCACTCCCACACACACACACACACACACACACCGCGAAGGGTTTCCATCCCTATACTGTTCAACGCTAGAGTTGATTAGTGGAAAATTACAGTGAATCATACGCGGGACATTGCATAAAGTTCCTTTACCTCACCCCGAGTAGCCCCTTACATCATACAACACTGTTTGCTGCCAGGTTGATAAACTAGTTTGTTGTCAAGTGATATTTTTTTTGGGGGGGGGTTTATAAAGGAGCCTACAATTCTTATTTCACCCCTACAGAAGACTGTATGGCCTTTAGGGCTACATGTAATAAGTCAGCATGTTGGAACATGAGAGCTTGTCACTTATTCGATGCCTTAAGCTTCCTGTCCCATCAGACATGTATTTTCCTTACAATCTGGAAATGACATGTGGCTGAATCTCGTAACAATGCGGTCGTGCCAAGAACAGAGAACGTGCTTTTTCAACGTGCTAATAGTTGTTGAAAGTAGGACAGTGTTCAGGCTAGCTTGGGAGACACTTGGCTGACTTAGGTAGAGTAACGGTCAAGAACAACAAACCTTCAAACAGCCCAAAAAAAAAAAACTTGGTTAAAGAGTACAAGACAGAGAAACTAAGTGAAATGACAGCTGTGAGGCTGAGACAAAAAGCGAGACAGCGCTTTGAAGGGGGCAGAGTGGAGAGGCTGGCAGAGAGACGTGGATCTGCTCTGTCCTCTGTGGAATCTGCTGGCAGTCTCACAGCCCTCTCAGTATACACACACAGAGTCCTATTGTTCCTTTTCTGCAAACACACACACACACACACACACACCGGCAAACACATACACATGCACAGAGGGCCACAAAACCAACCCTACGGAGTGAGGAAACGCTGAGCCCCCTGTCTGAGTCCACGAGGCCCAGTAACCGTATCCTGGTTCAGTTCTGTCAGCAACCGGTTGTAGTCACGGAGATGAGCTGTCTGCGGCTTTGTAGTGCCTGGGCGCGGCTTGATGGCCAGCATTGATTACACACACAACAAGAAACAATGGCTCTGCTTGCACCGTCTTACAAAACAGATGTACGTTGTCACGTGCGTTTTACCAGGAGTGGTCCCCGGAGTCCAAGCGTTCCATCGGGAGAAAGGACAGGACGAACAAAGCTGAGGACGTTGTGACGCTCACCAACATTGTGTCCTCCGGAGAAGTCGCTCCGCCCACACCCACTCTACAGGACACTCATAGGTAACCAGTAACCCCCCCTTACATCTACCATAAACCCTGACTAAGACATCCTTAGGCTCAAGAGTCTTACGAAAGATGCTTCAGAAATTGATGACAGGCAAAGTTGAGCCTGACCACCTTTAACCTGTGGGACCCCTAAGGTCGAGCAGAATCATATATATCGTTGTCAGCATGTACTCTAACCCCATCCTGTGCGTTTGTGTTTAGAGCCGTAAGAAAATGGTCTAGCATTTTTACACAGACTAGCTTTAGGTTCAGATTAGTGCAGCTAATTAATTGTACGGTCTAGTTTTTTGATGACCTGTGAGTTGTTATGTCCTGTTTGTTGTGATCTCTTGTTTGTTTCTGTCCTTACACACCATCAGCTTGACGAGCTACACCTCTATCTGCTGCTCTGCATGAGTTAACCTTACAATTGTTTGGGATGGTTTCAAAAGCCTTTTGAATCAGAGCAAACTGTGTGTGTGTGTGTGTGTGTGTGTGTGTGTGTGTGTGTATATGTGTATGTGTATGTGTGTGTGTGTGTGTGTGTGTGTGTGTGTGTGTACGCGCGCGCATGCGTGCGTGCATTTTTGTGCTGTCTGTTGCTATGTCTAATAGTTTACTGTTGCTTTAAATCTTCTTTTATTTTGTGTAGAGTAAATTACACACCACGCTAAAATGACCCCTAGTCACAATCAGTGTGTGTGTGTGTGTCCTGTTGTTCTTACTACCCTGAGGAGTTAACCATCTCCATGAAACCTCCTCACACTCTAATTAGTAGCTTGAGCGCCGAGTCAGTTTCTGTGTGGCCAAACAAACACACACATGTATTTCATACACACGCTTCCGAAACAAGGGGGTGTGTAATAGTTCTGTACTATTGAGAGAGCTATACCGGTTCACACAAGAACACACTTTACATGATGACCAATGTTTCGATGGAACCAAAACGAGGGTGTGAGTACTAGTTCTGTACTATTGAGATATTGGTTCCCTAGCGGTTTTAACCTGTTATTGATATTCTACCAAAGACTGTAACACTTATCATTCAGTTTACCATTTTTAATGTGTTACCCTATTTCCATCAGAGATATAGATGTTTTTTTTTATGTTTCTGCTTTTAGCATCAATGCTTTTAAGTGATAGGTTAGCACAAGTGACATCTAACTTAAAATCACTCTTGCTAAGCTTGCACTTATAGGTTTCCATTCAACTCTTAGCATGAGACATGGTCTTTGTTCGGAACCACTTATTTAAATACTACATACTATATACTCAATGAGTGCACACTGTATACTGAAACCGAAATCTAGTATACTCCTTTTTTTTTTTTTTTTTTTTTTAAGATTGCAATTTGGGGCATGGACATGGATCTCTCAGGGATTCAGCATTTTTCCAAATATAGTATGTCCTCTGAGGAACTTTTTCCATACTCAAATTTCACATACCGTGTACCATTGGCATACAGCATACACATTTTAAGTAATCTCTAGTATGTTAAGGATCTATAGAAGGCGATTCCAAACACAGCCATGCAAATACTGTTAAACATAATAAATTGTGAACTAGTCCTTTAAGATGTCACCACCCATCACCAAGTCACTGTGGTCACCACTGACCTCTCTTGGTTGATGAAGGTACACTCACGGTCAGACTTTGATCAGCAAAGTAGAAATTAACTTTGTCTCGGAATTTCTCCACATCTTTCTGTCTATACCTCAGAATGTGATTATAATTTTTTTTTTCAGGAGATATCTTCCACAGTTCCCTTTTCTCATCTCGTTCCTGTCTCTCTGACTAGCTGGCGCTCTGATAATAAGTGTGTACTTCCTGTCCTAATGTTCTTCCTGTGCAGAGGGAAGGACTACTCATCTGATTGGTCTGATGAGGACATCCCAAAGAAGGTGCTGGCAGCCAATGGTGTAGGGGAGGACGAGGAGGAGGAGGAGGAGGAGCAAGACGAGAAGGTAGAGGGGGTGCGAGTGCGTGCGCTCTATGATTACACCGGCCAGGAGTCTGATGAGCTCAGCTTTAAATCAGGTATTAATCCATACTAATGCTCATTAATGGCAAACTCACACAATGAAAGCCATCCACACGCACACATAGTAGTTTGCTGCACATAAAAAAACATATAAACACGTACACATATGAAACTATGAATGGTTCCTCCATATGCAAATACAAGCTCACACTGGGCAATCTGTTTGCATGGCGTTCGGTGCCTCTTGGCCCGTTAATCTAGGTCGATGACTTCAAAGTTGCGTTGAGGTCGATGCTTGATTCAGTAAAGTTTGCTCATGCTACAATTTACAATCCAGGAACTGAGCTTCTAGCACTTCTGTGTTTACGGCACACATTTGTAATGTTATTCTTCCTGGTTTTGCGATTTGTAACATTCAAAGATGTGTTCTTGTAAATCACAAGAATGCTATTTATGGTTCCCGGCTATACTCAATGATTATCAATTGATAATTGGTTTTAATTAACCTTTAACTCATCAACAGGTAAGTTGAATTACACTGATGCCATGAAACTATGTTATCATGTCATTAAAACCACAAAATCACGCTATCAGATTTGACCGCTTTTAGGGGTTAATGCTTAAATGAATTTGGTATCCTTGTTTCAAATCTCTCTCCAACCTGCAAGTGGGTTTGATTATTGAGTGATTTCACAATTTTATACACTTAACTACCTCTTCATATTTATAAAAGTTTCTATTTAAGGCTGCTCAGCCACAGCTCCCTATTGGTTGGATGGGACACCTGCAAGCAATGCATCGGTTGGCTCTTAACCTTAATGCAGAGCCTCCTCATCCATGTTTCCAATAGAGAGGGTTAGACCTAGCAGGCCAGGATTTGCACTAGTACATTGATTGTGACAAAGCTTTTACACAAACCCCCCAGTGGCAGCTGAACTCTGTACAAGTAGTAGTCACGTGGCTTTTTATATTTTTTTTTTTGTCCTAAAACTCCCCTGACAGTGTAACTTCACTACAGGAGCTGTTTGGGGGATTAACCTAATGAGACCTTAGACAGCGTTTTAGAGCCGGGTGTAAATGGCTGTGTGTGTGTGTGTGTGTCTCAGAGCCCGGAGGTCTGGTATCAAAGCAGGATAAGAGGCTGTGCCCTAAGTGGGGGGTCCTGTCGTATGGTGGCGGCTGGGCATGCTCGGTAATGAGTGGTGACTGGGCCCTATGCACAAGGAACAAACATGAAGTAAGGGAGGAGAAGTTGAACTGGAGGCCTTTTATGACGCTAATGTGATCATTCAATTTCTCCTGTTCCTAGTCTTTGATAGGCCTTTGTTTGGATAGGCTCCGCTGGTTTAGTGTTTCCACCTTGGGTGTGGCATCGTTAGTTATTGTACCCATGGTCTCGCATTCATAGAAATCCATTCGTTGCAGAATTTGATATCCTTTACTGGGCTGTTGGTAGAACTTAATATCAACCATATAGGCATGGGGATTCATTTGAATATGATCTGATGTTATGCTGCATGTCACAGGGTTTTAAGCTCCAAAATGAGAGACTGTCCTATAACCTGTTTTATTTTATTATTTCTCTCTCTCTTCCCTCCACCAATCTGCTCTCCTCCACATTATGGTCTCCAGGTGAAGAATTGCTAAAATTCGGAGAGGAGGATGAACAGGGCTGGTGTAAAGGTCAGCTGACTAATGGCAGAGTTGGCCTCTACCCTGCCAACTACGTTCAGCAGGTTTCCTCCTGACGCCCCGCCTCCCCAGTTCATTCAACCAACGGTACAAGGACTCAACCAATTGCTGACAGTCAACACAGCGTAATCATGGCCACCATTGAACAGGAAATGCTTGATGACTGGTTGTGACATTTGTCACTTTTCATTATATGAACAGTAGTAATGGCTGAACTAGGAGGCAGGCCACAAGCTTTATCTTCGGTCTCAGATACGCATGCATTACTAACAGAGCACACAGTCAACAGACATTAAACAATCAAAGCCGCAGTGCCTTGGTACCAAAGCCCAGCGAGGTCTTTGCAGTGCAGCTCTGTTTCTGCCTAGGGGAAATGCCACCTGCTGGAGGACAAACGCTGTAGCTACAGCTACCGCTGTATGGACGATGACCTGGGTCTCTGTCACCACATTCCTCTCCAAGTATTTACAAGAATCAAGTGGTGACCTTTGTTAACCTGTTAATTATGGTTTTATTAACAGTATCTTGTGTAGGAATACATGTTCTTAATTATTCCCTTTTTATTTTATTAAATGGTTAATGGCAGGGGTGGGGCACTATGTTGGTTTGTAAGTGTGACTTCCTGTTCAGACCCATTTAGGTTCATTTTGTTAGGAAAATACTTTATTCTTCTTTGTTAGATAAGCATTTATATGATTTATGTTGTAATGAGAGAATATTTTTTGGTTTTGAATTCAGACGTTCCAGACTCATTTGGGATTTGTCATTTGTGTCTCAAAATATTTGTAATATTATAATTTTCACAGATTTTTAATTTGATTTTAAATGTGTTTCTTCATCTTTTTCTTTTTCTTATAACTAAACTGACTAAAGCAGTATATAAAGAGAACTCTATTAGTAGTGGTGGTGAAGGGATATTATATGAGACTGGGATATGATAATATTCACAAGTATTGGATTTGTGTTTTGGCCTAAAGAGCGAAGGTGATACTTACTTTTATCTTGGTCTCTCTCACGGTATACATAAAGCTACTGTAACAAAGTTATTTGACTTAGAATTCAAATAAACACTTAAAACAAAGCCTAACCAAATAGTTGTCCCAAAGCTTGCACATTTTAGGATGAAAAATATTATCAATTAAGAAACATTCTTCAGTTCACATTCACAATGCCGAAACACTTCTACATTAGGATTGCAATGTATGGATGTATCATTCACTAAAGTATATATCTGTATCCGTTTGTCCAGTTTCTGTAGGTCCCAAGTCACATCTCACATGAAATTAAGAAATGATAGGTTGTGTGAATTATTGTTCACACATTATTGTAAAGTTTGTTTCAACTGTGACTTATTTACCAGCTTCAGTGAATATAGTGTTAGTTTAGAACAGTCTGCCAAGTATTGTCAGGTAATTCTTCCAAGTGCATGCATGGTTACTAAATAGTTACTAATAGGAGACTGAAAGGGAGAAGGATGTTAAATAAAGCAACCAGACATTAAACTACTAAAATTGTCTGAAATGCACTTATAACCATAGCATATATGTTTAAATTAAGATTTTATGGATTTGTTGTGTTAAGTCGTCACACTATCCAAAAATCACTTGTTTGTCTCACAAATAAAGGTGTGTCTTTTGTAAGAGTATGTTATTGGGTGATACCCAGTTATAAAAGAACTTACGTCCTTTATTTGTCTTGGAAATGGCTGCACTCTTCTTCAGAATTCTTAGTCTTTTGAATTTTTGTTGACAATTGTTAGTCATTTCTAGATAAGTAGGTCTACCTTTAAGATTACAATCTTTTGTAATCTTGGCTTTTCTGTCTTTTCTCCTGGTAATTAAATTACGAGGTAATTAAGAGGTATGGGGTATTAACAAACCTTGTTAAAATATCCATAGCATATTTCTATTTAGTATATTTAGTCATAGTACATTTATAACTTTTATCTTTGACCTAGTTTTGTTAATTAGATTCACAAACAAGTTGTGCTCTTTAATTCAACATGTTTGCAGACATTAACAGGGTTACACATCCTGGAAAACCTGGACATTTTTAGATTAGTTGTCCAATCATGGAGACACCTGGAAATTTTAAGATTATGAAATAATGTATGTTCTCCTGAAACATTTTAATTGCATTTCAGCCCTGTTCTCAGATCACCTTCGTATATGTAGGTGAGTATTTTTGCTGACACAATTCAAGTGTAACACAGAACATGTTGGTGTTTGTTGAAAGCTGGGCAAGTAAAAAAAAAACATCAGTGCTGATCATGTGTAACAAAAAAAGGTCAGACAACCTTACCAGTGATGGGTGTAGTCGTCACCTGTAATGACCCTGAGACACTTCATCGTGAACCCTGCCTCATTTAAAGGGAGGAATAAATACTAGGCAATTAAAAAACAACCTGTAAATTATATTACCATTGGAGAGGAATTGCTGGCCTGGAAAAGGATTTCTTTGGAGGAGTGGGAACCCTCAATAATGCACGTACAATAACGGTTGCGTAATATGGCAGCATGTTTATCTACAGCTTTCTGCCTTGGCCTCTGTCGCCCAACTTTAATCTTACCTCAGCAAACAACACTGGTTATTCACATCTGTGTTTACTCACAATGTAGTTCCTTCTGGTAATACATTTATCAACTCTACCACAACATTAATATCTGTCAGCATTTGACAGCAGGAACCAAACATCAAAAGAGTGAGTTCATTGTTACACCTTATAAATATGAGTAACATTGCCTCTATCAGCATTATTCAAGCCAGAGGTACGATTGAGTACTTGAGCATTACATCCAAATCCAGATACTATAAGTGAGTTCTTTGCTTTTGCCTTCCTGCATTAGGCAATGTTAACTGTAGCAGATACAGGTGGAATGACACTACACTTTTATTCTGATTTTGTGAGAAGTTGGTATTTGTTGTGTTGTTTTTAAATAGGAAATCGATCTTTTATTTGTATCTATTACTTCAACTATTTGTACACTATGAATGTTTGTATCCTAAAGATAAATCAATTAGAGTACAATATGTATCGTATATTATCCTCAGTTCAGATGATAATCATTGCGCACTCAGCAAAGGGCTAATTTATTCTGTTTACATGGTCATTCTGAGTAATTCACTTAAAGCTTAGTTGTTGTTTTTGAAAAGCCACAATAGCTGTGAACAGAGGTCTGTCATCATGACTTCAGTCCTCGTCTTCTTCAGCCTCGTACTAGGCTTTGGGACAGTCCGCTCCCTTCCTCTGGTAAGATTGACCATCCTGCCAGTTCAGCGTAGGTCCATTACACTAACCAGTCCATTTGCATTGCTGTGACCATGGACATGGCTTAGAATGATCAAGCATTTGCTCCTGAATTGTTGTATTGCAACGTTAATTATTTGTGTGTGTGTGTGTGTGTGTGTGTCAGAGTGCAAGCAACAAACCAGCCGGTAGAGAGGATGTAGTTCACATGGGTGAGTCAGCTGCTTACACCAATACACTGCTTACCATCAATTCATAAGCTATGTATGTGTGTGTAATAGTGTAGCCTTTTTAGTTTTGAAGATTGGTTAATTTTGAGAACCCTCAATGCATGATCATCATGTACAGTACAACATGGTCTTGACAAATGAGTCGGAGGGCCTCTAAACAGTTATTGCAAATTAGGGTGCAATACACAAACCTCCCACTCCCACTCCCTCTTGTCATCAGATGTCAACAAATGAAGAATACAAAAGGGACCATGTAGGAAAGAATGTCTGAGATTCCATGGATAGTAAAAAATATAGATTTAGTTTAATGGCTTGATAAACAAAACAAATGTTATAGTATAATTATCGTTTATAATTGCAAATTGTTATATCTCTACTGATATTCACAAATGCGTTGTATGTGTTGTATTAAGTATTGACTGAACTGTTTCATAACTGAACGTGACCCTGCTGCATGTACATTAATGAACATTTTATTGGTTTCTTGACCGAGTTTGTCAGCAATATTGTACCTTGATTAACACCTGTAATTGAGCTGACACTGAGGTTGAAAACATGGGACTAATGGTGGTTAATATTTCTATATGTTTTCTTCATCTACAGAGAGGGCTGTAAGAGACCCTGTCCTCATGTATAGTGACATTGCCGTTAAAGTGGAAAAGAGAAATGCTGCACCCTGCTCTAATAAAGGCTGCAGGTGGCCCAATAGTTCCAGCATACCTTTCAACATTTCCTCTGAGTACAGTGCGTATGTAGCACCTGGCCCTAAGCTATATATAAGCAGAATATATACAAATAAATGTGAATACTCTTTTAGGGGTTTCATCCTGTAACCTAGAACCTTGTCTGTCTGTACAGCTGCTGATGAGACGGATGAGATCGTGATAGGGCTTCTGTCCTTCCATAGGGCCACCTGCATCCGCTTTAACTGGAGGACCACAGAGACCAACTACATCTACATCTTCCCTGGCAATGGGTAAGCGAGAGCTGGAGTAAGCGACGTGAACATGCAGGGGTAACGACAGGCACACTAATCTTCTTTTTTCTTTTTTGTGACTGAAGCTTATTTTGACGTGTGTATGTTTGTCAATGTGTTTCCCTAGATGCTGGTCACACCTTGGCTTTCAGGGTGGTATGCAAGGGGTTTCTCTACCAAATGGCTGTATGTCTCAACGCATTATGCAGCATGAAATTCTCCATGCCCTGGGCTTTCATCACGAGCAGGTCCGAGAAGACAGAGACAACTACGTCTCCATCAACATGGACAACATCCTCCCAGGTCAGAGGGCATTCTCCTCCATGCCCCTCTATGGTCCAAGCCTTTTGCCTTTTTACAAAAGGCTTTTTTGGAGGGATAAAGCATGCTTTTTGAGCTGCCTGCGTGTGGTCTATAGCCTAACCTGGTTTCTATTACTGCAGATAAAAAACATAACTTTGACAAGGTGGAGTCCAACAACCTGATTACTGCATATGACTACAACTCCCTTCTGCAATATGGCAGGTCAGTGGGATTGTCATGTTTGGACTTTTTGGCCTGTTTACTATATATAAAAACAGAATGAAGAACATATAAGAATATTGTATTTGCGGTTTGATATTGACTTATATTCTTAACAGCGTTTTTATAAATGTTCTTATATCTGTTTTCATCTCTTCCAGGTATGACTTCTCCAAACAACCCGGTGTGCTGGAGACAATAGTTCCCGTTCCCAATCCTAATACAGTGATTGGCGAAACCAAAGGGCTGAGTCCCCTAGACATTAACAAAGTCAACAACTTCTACCAGTGCCGTAAGTTTCTTTAAAGAGCCTAGTTTATTAGCCTACTAGAATTTGTAAGTCTTGTAAAAGCAGAATACGACTCAATAATAATAACAATGTCATTTATTCAATCCAACTAATTTACACTGATATGCATACACATTAATACTTTTTTTCTTTTTTATTGGCCATCGATAGAAACAACAACCAGCAATGTAGGTTGGATATCCATTACAAGGCTTAATAATATATCTATATGTTCTTTTAGAAACTCTCAAATATTGCTTCTGCCAAATGTAATATATATGAAACCTCACAATGTTACTTGTATCCAATTTTTTCTCAGGCAAAATAATATTCTAGACTAGGGGGAAGCTCCCACTCTCAACAAACCCTGGCTACTGAAGAAGAACAGATGTTTGCATTTACCAAAAGTTGATGTTAATTACGTTTGTATATGTAAATAATGCAATTGTGCTGGTGAGATGTGCATTTGGGCACAGCTTGGTTTTGCAGTCCTTAATAAAAGTAAATTTACTTTGAATGTCTATTTGTTGTCACTGGGTGGCAGCACACTCCCTCAGTCCATGTTCCCATTTCCCTTCCTTTCTTATGTTCTTTGCCTCAGTAGGTCTAAAGTAGGTTTACATGCTCAAAGAGATATTTTCCTCCATTTAATACCTTAAATCTCTGTTCCCAGGTGTAATGGATCCATGTTAGTGGGTAATTTTAGCTGCAAAGAGAAGGATGGAAATGTGGGTTTTATTTGGCACAGAAAAAAAAATTGTGAGTGAGCATTCAAACACTAGATAAATAGATGGTTATGTGACCTTTTGTGATGCGTTTCACCTGATCCCTTTGGAGCCTAGTTGCACAATTTGAAGGAGTTCACCTTTGAACATATGGTCTTTTTAAGCCAAGACACTTATGTGTATTTTTTCAGTGCCTCGTCCAATATTTTTTTAAATGCCACGGGAACTATACTTGGTCCCTACTCTGCTGTCATGTGATAGACAGTGAGTCATTGGTGTGGTGTGAAACACACTTGGTAATAGGCTTTGTCAAAAGGTGGCAGAGTCACAGGTGAAACAGTGGCAGCAGAAAAGAGGAAGGGGAGCTGTCTGCTATTTTTTGGAACCTATTGATGAAAAAATTTTAGCACGCTGTTTTGAGAGTGTCTGTTACTAAACACAATTGACTAAATAAGGTTGTTCCTTGCTACATCGACACAGCTAAGCCCTAGAAACACACTGCTTAATAAACAGATAAGTAAGTCAGTTCAGAAATACTCATCTCAATGTCCCAGATTACTTTCAACCCAAGGAATTCCTGCTGACTGAGTCCCACATCAACTGACTGCAGAACTACTTCTGTCAATTCAGTTTTGCGCTCCACACACTGTCTCTCTCCTTCTTTCAGTCTGCCCCGCCTACCCGCTACTTTGTCTCTCTCCCTCATCTTTTCCTGCTGTGTGTGTTGATTGTTTCTATTGAGTGACTCATCACTACTGAAGAAATCTGATCTATTACCCAACCCAGCCCTTTCGTAGATAAACAGCGTCCAATAATGGTTTCAATGGAACAGTATGTAATAATAATGTGATAAGCAAAATTGAGCAATCAACCTTTCTGCAGTAGCTTATACATGGGTGTGACATAGTGATTGGGGACATTGTGAGATATGGAGGAAGTCAACAAAAATTATCTTTAAAATGTATTATTGACAAACACAGCATAATAATATCTCTAATGTCAGTCTACATCACTGGTGGAGATATGGACTCATGGGTTGCTTGTATCAGACTTGTATTTATTTATTTATCGATGCTGGCCGTGTGCGATGCTGCTTCCGTGCTAAGCATTTACTCTAGCTGTGCTTCATTGACCTCCACTCACAGTCAGGGGGAGTCAGTG